>CM053769.1:302636725-302672917 GCA_028658325.1 Potorous gilbertii | reverse complement strand
CTTATTGCAGTGCCCGGCATATAAAAGGTGCTTAATAAAATGCCTAAATGCTTACACTCTCTCTCTCTCTCTCTCTCTCTCTCTCTTTCAGACTTAAGTATTTTCTTTCCTAGCTACTCTCTCCCAGGGAGGTCTTTTAGAACAAAATGAATATTTTGTATATTTTGAATATAATTTTAATATTTTGAATATCAGTATTCTTTTCTATCAGCTAATCATAAATAATTATGATAAAAGTTCACAGTTAAATAGTGCTTTATAGATTACAAAGACTTTTCTCTATAAAAACCCCATGAAACGAGAGGTATTATTTCCATTTTATAGTCTGGGAAATCTAATAAGAAAGTTCAGAGACTCATCCATGATTGTAAGGGGCAGAGCCAGGACTCAAAGTCAGATCTCCTACCTCACAGACTCAGAGATGGAAGGGACTTAGAAATCACTTCATACAATCCTTTCATTTGACAAATGAAAAAACTAAAGCCTTACTAAAGTCTGACTTTCCTAGGGTCATCCATTTGGTGAAAACTGAAGTCTAGCTTTGAATCCAGGTCTTCAGGCTTCAGACCTATGTGTTTTTTGTACTATAAAACATGCTATGCTTCATAAATTCTCCTTCAATGGTGTTGAGTCTTCCTCAACACAGATTAATGCCCATGGAGCAATAAAGGCCCTCTAGGCAAAAGCACAGTTAGTACCTTGGCCTCCCTGCAGAACTAACTGGTCACTCTCATGGATCAAGCAAGAAAGAGAAAGAACGTGGGGAAGTAAGAAAGAAAATAATGATGATAACACTTTACATTTGTGAGTTTACAAAGTACTTTCACAAACATTCTCATCAAAAACTTACTGTGTTTGTTCTTCTTCTCAGGTAAAGGAGGAGGTTTCTCAGAGTCACCTGTTGACTCTGGAGCAGCAAACTCAGACACAAATTCAACAGGGGCCGAAGAGCCCCCTTGCTGGAAGGGGAGGACAGCAGCGAATGGCGTGAAAGATATTGGCTGGAGGGAGGCTGGGTTCTGGAGATCATCCTCAGTGATGTTGTCATATTGGGAAGGGTGCCGCTCATAAGAGACTCTACAGCTGGAGCTGTCCGTGGTCTGAGAGGCCGCGCTCCTACGCTTCTTCTCAGGCAGGGCAGGAGGCATGTCTGTAGGGTGCACAGTGGGCAGGGGATTGCCAAGCTCTGGCTGTGGGGAGTTGGCTGGTGGCAGCTGGAAAGCACGTCCATGGAAAGGAGAGCCAGATTCACCAGCAGACTCCGGCAATGGGCTAAGATTACATGCTACCTGCTGAGTTATCTGGTCAGCAGCGGAGAGGTCTTGTTGCAGAAATTCATAATCAGGATCGTAGTGATCTACATGGAACGACAGGGAAAACAAATGCTTCTGTTACCCAAGAGACTAATAGCAATTTTTCTCCTTCCCCTCTGCGATCCCCTTTACCATTCTCACCACCCTCCCCATTTTTTACAGACTCCTGAGATATTGAGAGAAAAAAAATCTTTGCTCCCATCCATGAAGCAGCTTAAAAAAATTTTGGGGGGTGATATGCTTTGCCAAGAAAAAAAATAGCACTATCTCCCATTTACATACTCTTTTTACATTATAAGATTACAGATCCATAGAATAGACCTTAGAGTTCATTAAATCCAGAGGTATGTAATTGGGAAATGTTTAACGAAATAAATAAAAATTCAATAAAACATAAATAATGTTAATTTGTGGTTTTCTAAGACAATATGTGGCCTGCAGGGATCTCTTTTTATTTGAATTGGACACTACTGATCTAATCTAATTCTCTTAATTTTACAGATGAGGAAACTGAGGTTCAGAGAGTCCAAGAACACTTTATGGAGGCTGATACCATTGAGCCCTGAACTTTGGAGATGAGAGACCCCATAACCTGGGCTCCATCAGCAACTTTAAAATTCCCCTTTAACAAATTAGCAAATATGTTTTAGTTAGATATCTGTAAAAAGAAACACCTCCAATTTCTTTCTTTTTAAAAAATTAATTTATTTATTTTAAGATTTATTTCCACATAATGTTGGGTTCCAAATTTTTTTCTCATCTCTCCCCTCCCCCACAAAATGCCATGCATTCTTATTACCCCCCTTTCACCAATGTGCCCTCCCTTCTAACACCCCTCCCTTGCCTTATCCCCATCTTCTCTCTTGTCCTGTAGGGTAAGATAAATTTCTATACCCCATTATCTGTATTTCTTATTTCCCACTTGTATGCAAGAACAATACTCAACATTTGTTCCTAAAACTTGGAATTCCACCTTCTCTTCCTTTCTCCCTCCCCACCCGTCCCCATTGGGAAGGCAAGCAATTCAATATAGGCCATATCTGCGTAGTTTTGCAAATGACTTCCATAATAGTCGTGTTGTGTAAGATTAACTGTATTTCCCTCCATTCTACCCTGCTCACCTTGTCCCTCCCCAAGAGTGTTTACTTCTAATTGCTCCCTCCTCCCATTGCCCTCCCTTCTATCATCCCTCCCACTTATTCCCTTCTCCTCTACTTTCCTATAGTGTAAGATAGGTTTTCATACCAAATTGAGTGTGCCTGTTATTCTTTCCTTGAGCCAAATGTGATGAGCGTGAGCTTCATTTTTCCCCTCTCACCTCCCCCCCAGCACCTCCAATTTCTGAAGAAGAAAATGTTTCTGCTACTCCCTTGTTACAGAATCAGTCAGCACTATAGGCATGCCAACCAGTACTGACTATGGAAAGTGTCAAAGGGGCAATGGCACCATGGAACACGTGCTCCTCCAAAGCACCTGGTTTAACTGCTCTGTGATATACAACATGCTGATACAGTGGCATCTCATCCATTCCACATGCAAAGAGTGTCTGAAATAGTTTTCCAACTTTTTTACAGCTACCACTGAAATAAGTCAGCAGTTTTCAGTGCTGCCTGAAGTCCTACAGTGTTTTATAGTTTCCTTAGAAGAAGATTTTTAAAGAAATAGGTTGGGTTTGGGACTGGGTTATCATTTTAGAAGTAAAATACATGACACACTGAGAGTAGGACTGCCACCACAAGTAGATGATAACCTTGATCGTGCAGGCATACTTACAGACCTCTAAGTAGAATAACTGAGCACAGAGAGGAAAGAGTCAAAGTAGAGCTCATGCCCATCCTGCTTCCTCTGTTCCCCAAGCAGCCTGGGCTCTCCTGTTCATGCTATTCCTTGCACCTGGAGGAATCCTCCCTCCCCCAATCCCATTCACATGTCTGGTGAGCCTACTCATTCCTAATGGCCAAGGTCAAATGTCATCCACTTTAGGAACCAGATCTTTCTAAAGAGTCTGCTCTTTTCCTCTGATCTCAGAACAGAGCTGTGCCTGGAATATGACACACTCAGCACGTTCTAAGTGGAAGTAGATTTATCTACACACCTCTTATCTCCCATACTAGATCACAAAATCCTTGGCAACAGGAGCCACGTTTTGAATCTTGCACAGGGCAATGTAGGTGCTTTATACATTGTCATTGATTAGTTGTGGTATGGATGAAAAATAAACATGATCATGGTGGTGTTCATGGTGGTGGTACTATGTGTAGTCAGTTTGTGGTTAGCAAAATTGGCAATGTTTGTTGAATGAAGGAAATATGGAGATACACAGGATGATAGTAAAGTCTTAAAGCAATTTAAATTTTAAGAGCTAGTGAATATTTAGATAAATAAACATAGGAATAATAACAACTATATAAATATATAAACAATAAACAAACAAATGTTAAATAACTACTAAAACTTAAAATTGCTTGGTGACACCCTGCATAGTGTCTGCCTAATTTCTGCTTCCATAAAATCCTACTCAGGAGTGTGAAATTGAGAGGCTACAAGGCATGATGGATAGAATGCTGGACTTTGAGTCATAAAGACCCAAATCTAAATCCTGCTTCAGATACACCCTAGCTGGGTGATGTTGGGCAAATCACTTAAGCTCTTTTGGCCTTGATTTCTCATCTACAAAACAAGGGGAAGGAACCCGATGGGCTCTAAGGTCCATTCCAACACTATATCTAATGATCCTATGAAATTTCTTTGCTGTGCATGAAAGTTGAAGCAACAAAATCTGAGGGGCAGAATTCTCAAGTCCATGAGCCAAAGTGGGAGGAAAGAGGCCCAAAGGAATAGGGCTGTTAATTTTCATCAGTCTTATTATAAATGGTTGTACTATAGGTATAGAAACCAATAGTGACAGTGGAAAGTTGCCAAAGGGGAAACTATATACTCAGAGGTTTCTGACTTTAGTAGCTGTACAGCAGACTTGTCAGAGCCAGCTGAACACAAGCTTGAACTCACCTAATGTTTCACAGCTTGTATTCCTGGAGCACTGCCCACTGTCCCGGTCCAAGGAGGACAGCTGCTCATCAGACTTGCTCAGCTTACCAATGCTGCTGCACGGGGAAAGGCGAGGGGACTCCCCACCATAAGAGTGGCTGCCTCCGGATAACCTTCTCTGTGCATAACAGTCCACATCAAAGTCCTTGTATGAAAAAGGATAACAAATTCAAATCACTCTTGAGAAACAGCACTTGTTAATAAGGAAGGAGAAAGGCAGGGGAACTCACAAAGAGGGAGGGGAAAGTTACTGAGAGCAGCCTAGTTATGATGTCCCCTCCCTCTTTCCCCTCTTACAAAGAGAAATGACAAGAAGTTACAGGAGGAAGGTTGTTGGAATTGTATGACAACGGACTGTCTTGGTGCCGCATTATGCCACGGTGGAAATCCTGAGTTCCTGAAAACTATGCCAAAAAAACCACATTTTGTCTTTGAATTATCAGTGCCTGGAATACAGCAGATGATGCAAAAATGCTTACTGGCTGACTGACACGTTCACTCCACCCTCCCCAAGTGAAAGGCCTTCTAACATGGGTACAGTGACAGACTATGGGCCTGCGATTGAGGGCTAGGTTGGCTAAGTGTGGAGAGGTTCATCGTTAGCTTGGCTACTGGGTGAAGAATTTTTTAAACACAATGATGTTCAAAGACCCTGGCAAGCTTTAGAGAGGAAGAAATACCCACATTGAGAAAAATCACTGTGCCTATAAACACTTAAGTGGCTATAATATCTACCACTTATATGATGCTTTAAAATGAACAAAGCGCTTTCAACATACTTCTCCCACCCCCACTGCCACTGGATAGTTTAAGAATTATCCTCATTTCAGGAAAAAGGGACAATTAAGCTCAGAAACAAAGTGATTCTTCCAAGGGAGTGCAAAGTAGGTAGAATGTGGATTTGAACTCAGGTCCCTGAGCTGCAAGTCTGGGGCTCTTTCCACTATACTGTGTTTCTCTGATTTATTACATAGAGTCTTACCCAAGGGAAGGGGGAGGTCAGGTAACCTCTGAGGCTCCCTTCCACAGAATTCCATGGCATTTATGATTCTACACCAGGAGGTTCTTCACCTGCTTTGTATCATGGACCCACCCCTCTGGCAGTCTAGTGAAGTCTATGAAGCCCTTCTTAGAATAATGTTTTTAACTGTATAAATGAAATCCATAGGACTGCAAAGGAAACCAATCATATTGAAGCAAAGATATAAAAGTAATTTGTTACTGTTGTTCAGTCATTTTAGTCGTGTCTGACTCTTAGATACTCCATTTGGGGTTTTCTTGGCAAAGATACTGGAGTAGTTTGTCATTTCCTTCTCGAGCTTACTTTAGAGATGAGGAAATTGAGGCAAACAGGGTTAAGTGGCTTATCCAGGGTCACACGGCTAGTAAGTGTCTGAGGCTGGATTTTGAACTTAGGAAGAGGAGCCTTCCTGACTCTGGACTGAGCACTCTATTCACTGTGCCACCTAACTGCTTGCCCCTATTCCAAAGTCAATTAAATAAATCTTTTTAGAAGAAAGTGGAGAGGCAGAAACATGCCTTGTGGAAACAGTGTGTCTAGAGGCCTGGGTTTAAATCCCTGCCTGCATGACCTTGACCAAATTACTTAATCTGTCTGTTCTCTTTCTTCATCTACACAATGGCAGGTGGGCGGGGAGGGGAGGAGAGTGAGGGGACAAACAGCAGATGATCTTGTAGGTGCCTTCCACTTCCAAATGGAGGATCCCATGAAGTTTCTCTAGTTAAGGTCTTTTTAGATGGCCACAGGCCATTTCCAAGATGACCACAGGCCAAAAGCTAATCCTATCTCCTGCTCTTCATGGTGGCGACACTATTACCTGTCTGTTGATTCCAACAGGTAAACTGGAGCCACTCGTGGCCCGACTCATGGGTGCTACCACAGCCACTCTGGTAGGGGATGGTGCAGACTGCCGCTTTTTGGGTGGTAATGCTGGCGGAGGACTGCAAGACAAAAGAAGAAGATGCCTCTTAAGAGACCCCAGCAAGAAGCAAGAGAAGGTCTACTCTGAGTAGTCAAAAACACCCACAAGAATATTCCCTTTCTCTGACCTAAGTTGGTTGGCCCCCAAAACTCTTCTCCCACTAACGTGTCCAGATGCAACAAAGTCAAGCTGGAAAACTTTCCCAGTGACAGCAGAATGCAATCATAAATACTCTGCCAAAGTCTGGATAAATCAGCCACACTGTGAAGTCAAAACTTCACAAACCAGTCTTCACACCTAACTGTGACTCTCACTTCTGCCAGATGAAGCCCTATAAATAACAAGAAACCCCAAATCAGGGACTCTTCTTCACTCAGAATCAAGTGCCTCAGCTTTCACATGGCTGAGATGAAGAGGCAGAGAAAATGTCGAATGAATATTTCATTTCAAAGTCATGAGGCCCAACTTTTAAGTAGCAAAATCTAACTTCTTCGCCAAGTCACATTACCCGCATCACTCAGGCTTTCCAGCCATCGATGCGCTGATGGTGGCAGGTGGAGGCTGCAGAAGAACTTGGAAAACAGGAGGCTGATGAGGGTCATGTTACCTATTATCCACCACTCGGATGCCAGGGAGGGGGGGCTTGGGAGGAGCAACCTCTTCATCTGTGGAGTCGGGAAGCAGCAGTTCCGTTGACTGGGACATGCCAGTTGTCTTGTTGAGAATCTCCATTTCTCGGTCAGTCAACGGGAGCTCAGGTTGGCTGCAGAATTTAAAGGAGAGATAGGAGTTATTGAGAATCCAGATGGATGGATTTTCAGGGTGTCACAGACAGTAATTTCAGAGTGTAACAGGGAAAAGCACTTTGGACCTGGGCTCCAGGCCTGGCTCTGCCATGTGCTACATGTGTGAGGTATTCCACCTGTCTTGGCCTCAGTTTACTCGTCTATAAAATAAGGCTGTTGAACTAGACAACTTGAGGTCACCCTTCAACTCTGAATCCAAGCTCCTATGAATGCATATGCATAGAAATATGCACTAAGAAGAAAAGAAAGAAAAGTGCCTGGTTAGGACAAACCATCAGAGTCTTTTTAGAGAGAGACAACACAGCATAGTAAGAAGGATGTGGGGCTAAGAATGAGGAGAGAAGGTAGAGTTCTAGCCCTGTTGTTCCTCTCTAAAAGTTTCCCTGTCAGTAAAATTAGTGAACAATACCTTTTTAGCTTTTATGGGTTCTAAAATTTTATGAACAGAAATTGCCAAACGGCCTATAACATACAACTTTTCCATAATATAGCCAACTGTTCTGGTACAATTAACAATGCGATGCAATTTCCTTGACATCCCCCTCAAAAAACAAAAACAAAAACAAAAAGCCCCCAGACCAAAAAAAAAAAATCACACCTACAACACCTTCATACTTTTTAAAAAAAAAATGTTGGTCATCCAAAAATTCAAGAATGTTTGTCAAACAAAGCAGTCAAATAATGAATTTCTAAAGGTTCTTCCTAAATACCCATGGCCAGGCACCACTCAGAACTCCTTCTATATCATCTTTGGGGCAGTATGTTTCTAGATAGATGACAATAAAAACAGATACCATGTATATCTCATGTTAAGGTTTACAAAGGGCATTTCTCATCACAATCCGGTGACGTACATGGTGCGAGTACCATTTTTTGTTTTCTAGATAAAGAAACAGAGACTGAGAGGGGTAAAGAATTTGTACAGCTAGTGAAGCTGGGATTCAAACCAAGGTGCTTGAATTCCATGTCCCCGGCTCTTTCCACTATCCCAAGCTACGGATCTAGGAATGTAAAATTAAAAGAGGTCACTCAATCAGAAGTAAAACACTTCATGTTCAGTGGTATGACCAACTTTGGCTACCAATTCTGTCTTGGCTATGGAGTCCCTATTCTAAGAGCATGGCTGAGGAGCTTACCTGTCAGGCTTGCAGGCTGGTGAGCTGGGCTTCACTGGACTTGTGGGAGATGGATGCTCCTGCTTCTCTATTGTGAGTCTGACAAGTTCCTAAATCCAAAACAGAAAAGTCATGAGACAGGCACCAATGACAGGAAACTCTTCTCTCTTCTCCATTATCATCCAGCCAACCTTCCCTCAAAGGCTAAGGTTTTAGGGTCCTTCCTTTCTACTTGAATGTCTTTTGTAGGTTCTAGCCCTCAGTGTTACAAAATGCAAATACTGCTTGACACCATAAAAAGATGACCATAGGTACCTACTTGAACTTCCTCCCCAAATCTCCCCTCCGAAAATATCCATTTTATGCTTTATGCCAAAAAATTTCCAAAGCACAAAGGTTTCTGCTTCTCAGAAGAAATAGCCTGCTGCTTCTAAAAGCCAAAAAGAGGAACATGATATTTAATGACTAGTGAACTCCTTTTGGAGCAGGGATGCTTAGTCTTTTTGTAGGGTGGAGATAATCTTTGATTCCCTAAAGTCTGGAGATTATGATGTTTGTGTTTGCATGTGTCCATGCTATGAGCTGGTGGTTGGAGTTTCTGAGTAGGGAAAAGAGAGGAAGTGGGTCACATTGTAAAATAATGATAACTCACATTTCTATAGGGATCATAGATCGAGAAGCAGATAGGACCACACAGGTTATCTAGCCTGAACACTTTATTTACAGCTGAGGAAACTGAGGCCCAAGTCAGATAGCACCTGAATTCAGGTCTGATGACTCCAGAGCTTGTGTGTGTATGTGTGCACGTGCAGGTGTGTGTGTGTGTGTGTGTGTGTGTGTGTGTGTGTGTGTGTGTGCGTGTACACGCAGACACACATACGCTGTAAGGGAAAGAGGAGAGTGTTCTGACAACCTTCGTTCTTACATCTAGGAAGAAAAATAATTTTAGAAACATTTATAGACCAAGAATGGACAATGGAAAATGGATAATGGAAAGACATTAATAAAACAATGACAGTAACAGTACTTGTGAATCCTAACAGAAAATCAGAGGAGAAAGGGACTGGTATTTCAGTTTCTGAGCATGGAGTCTAATCTTATTTCTCATTAACTTTTTATTCCAGGCTTGGCTCTGCCATGTGCTACCTGTGTGAGGCATTCAACCTGTCTGGGTCTCATTTTTCTTGTCTACAAATTAAAGCTGTTGAACTAGATAACCTGAGGTCACCCTAGAACTCTGAATCTATGCTCCTATGAATGCATACACACAGAAATAGGCACAAAGAAGAAAAATATGCAAAGAAGATGGCAACAAAATCCTTTTCATGGGCCAAAGGAAGATGGAGGGGCAAGCTGGCCCCTAGATGAAGACATAAAATTAACCTCAATTACAAAAGCACAGAGCATGTGCCATCAGATTCTTTAGAATGAGGCTTCATTCAAGAGAGGCATTTGGAGCTGCTACTCTCCCATTCTAGAAAGGGAGACACTGGCAGGAGAAAGGGGAAAAGGTGAATGTTAATATTTCTCTAGGAGTCATTAAAGGTTTATAAACACTTAAAGGACAACTACCTTTCTGATTGTTCTAGCTAAAGCAGCAGAGAAGGAGATAAAGATATGATAATCCCATGCTATGTATAGGCCCAGTAGCCATCAAAATAAGAATGGCTCATTTCGCCATGCCACCTGAGGAAGAGGGAGCATTTAATAGCTACAAAGGCCAGCCAGTCAATGAAGCTATTACAAGAGCAACAAAAATGAATTCTAGTCACTTCAGCTCAAAAATGGAACTATCAAATCAGAGGATTTGATACTCTATATCAAAAGTATACCATGCTGAGGTTACTGCACAAGTCCTAATTATGTTTTTGGGTCAGAAAATGCATACGAAAGCCTTTTAAATAACATGTGAGGTGAAGGGGAGCAATGAAATGCTGGGTTCCTATTCACATCTATTGAGAGAGTAAAGAATGTCTCAAAACTTCATTAGAGGTCAGAGCTGTAAGTATGAGTTTTTTCCTTCAGGATGAGCAGAGGACAGTCTAACCGGGGGTACAACTGGACCATGACAGAGGACAGCATGACCCTTGCCCCAGTATGCATTTAAGGGGAAGCCACTCTCTCTCCAGGAAGGTCAGAGGGACAGGATAAAATGTAGTTAACTTCTCTCCTCTATCCCAAAGGTCTAGTCCTGCAGGGATGGCTATGATTCTTTTAGAAATAAGAGGCGTCCAATCCCTCAGAGATAGGCGAAAGCAGCTGTGGATTCTACTTCTTGAGGGACAGGAAAAGAATCAAAGAAAGTCATGCATATGCATACAAGCCTTCCTTCTGACTTCTAAGGTGATTTCCATTCACCCTTTCTCTAGTCTGCAATTGAAGGTCTGCAAACAAAACAAAAAACCTGGAGGTCTTCTCTCTATGAGTAACTTCCATGCTTGAGGCAACCAGACATATAGAGTTTTGTCTATATTTTCTTTGCTGAATGATAGGATGCCTTAGGGATCACAGTGGTCACGGGGGCTGCTGTGTGAATACCCAGATCACATCTGACATGGCCTTTAAAGACTCCAGCCAGTGGTCACGGGGCATCAGCAGAGCTCCAGGGAGTGACTGTTGTCCACTTTTGCTCCACTAGATGCATAAGCATTAACAAGGCCAAGTACAGTTCTTTCAGAAGTAGCTCCTTTCATCAGGCTGGTACAGCTTGAGTTGGCTGACCTTGAGGGCATGACATGCCCATCTGTTTGCTCAAGCTCTTGATTTACATGTAGGTACACGAAGAGTTTGTTAAATTTGTAAAGAGCTGGCCTGCAAAATTTAACTTTTCCCCCTTTATGCATTTCTAGTGTTCCTACCAGTAAGCTAATGGAATTGATGTGCTTAAAGGAGTATGGAGTCCAATATATGTCCACAATATATTTTTACTGGTCAATCTGAATAACCACAGAATACTGTAAAAGATAATCGCACTGGTAACTGCACTGAGGAGAGAGCAATAGTGGACTGCCAATGAGACACCTGGATTCAAGTCTTGTCACCTTAACCCTTCAGTCCTCAGTTTTCCTCATCTGTAAGATGAGGGCACTGGATGAACTACATGAGTTAAGAGAACACACATAGTTCCTCAGTGATCCAAGTCACCAGGCCTACACCCAAGAGGAGAGTGACCAGGATGGGAGGACACTGCAGACCATGTCACAGGAAGAGAAGACTGACCTGAGGAATTGGGGAAGTTTAACCAACAAGAGAAGCATGGATGCCATCTTTATAAGTGTTTGAAAGGCTATTAGGAGGAAGAGGGATTACAATTGTTCTATGGGGTTGGGGGAACTGGTCAGGAGGGAGATAAAAAGTAATGAATGAAAACCACAAGAAGAAAGAGTTCCACTGGAAATGTCAGCAACAACACCCTAACAACGAGCACAAGCGAAACCTGGAAGGGCTGCCTTGATTTCTCTTTGCCTGGGATATTTAAGTGAAGACCAGATGACTACTTGCAAGGGACACTGTCCAGAGGACCTTCTTTAGATTACAGAAAACTGAGGTCCCTTTCAGCTCAGGTTTTATCCTACCTAATAGCCTACGTACCTATGTACACTTACATCTGTGTTCCTGGGGGCATTTCCTAAGGTTTTTTCCTTCACTTTCTGTTGCTCCTCCTTCAGAGCAAGCTATAAAAGTTGGTGACAGACACTAAAACCGAGGTTGCTGTCATTTTTTTTAAGGAAGCACGATAAGACACTTTGAGAGCTCAAATGACTGATGATACCACATTGTACATGCAGCAAAAGGAATAAAAGTAAATGACATTTTAAGTACAAAGCAAAAATGTATTTTCTGAGGATTTTCTGGCAATGTGACAAATAGAGTATGCTTTATAACTTCTGTGACATCTCCTTGTTTTCATCTTTGATCTAATTTAGTCTCAATTATTAGCTGCCTAATATATAACATTCAAATGTGGCAGACTGAACACCTCTGACTTTATCACTGAAATGGGGTGAATATTAAAAGAATGCTCTTCCTAAATTACACAGAGAGGCAGGATTGTGAAGTGGATAAAGAACTGATCTCACAGGAAGGAAGCTTTGGGTTCAAGTCTTTATCTCTGAAACATAATGGATTTGTGATCTTTTCCATGCCCTAGACAAATGGTTGTCAGACTTTATAGTGTCAGGACTCCTTTACAGTCTTAAAAATTACTGAGGATCTCAAAGAGCTTTTGTCTGTCTGAATTATATCTACTGATATTTACTACATTTGAAATCAAGACTGATGAAATTTGAAAAAAACCCATTAATTTAAAATAAAAACCCATTACAAGTTAACATAAATACTTTTAAATGAAAAATAATTATATTTTCCAAAACAAGAAAAAAATTAGTAAGAAGAGTGGCAGTGTCTTACATATTTTTACAAATCCCTTTTCTGTCTAGATTAACAAAGACTACTGGATTCTCATTATTGGTTTGAATCTGCTGTGATACATTGCTTTGGTTGAAGTAAATGACAATGATCTAGTCTCATACAGATAGGAAGTTGGAAAGAGGAGTATTTCAGTAGTCTTAGTATTATAAAATCTTAGTATTATAAAAATAGTTTTGACTTTGGGGATCCCCCAGGATGCTTGAGCCACATTTTAAAAATCACTGCTCCAGATATCTCTTTTAAGATTATGTAAATAGTAAAGAAAAAAAAGTTCTTCTGTATTGGTAGAAGTTCCTTACATAAATTAAAGCACTGGTTCAGATGAAAAACAAAGTTTAAAAATTTTAAAATGCTGAGGAATTTAGGTCTATCTTTCCTAAATATCTTATGTGCTTTATAATTAGTATCTCATTTCTCTGTAACTCTTAAAGATTTACAAAACACTTTTCTCAACAACTGCTCTGTGAGGTAGGTAGGGAGTGCAAAGTAGAACTGTCCTTGTTTTACCTCAGATGAGGACACGATGACTCACTCAGAGAGCATGTCGCTTCACCACGGTCATCTAGCTTAAGCTTAGGGCTCCCGACCTGAAGACCTGGGTGACTTTCCACTGGACCATGTTGGCTCTTGTGTAGAAGTCAAAAAGAGGACCTGAAGGCATATTTAATGTTCTTTCTAGACTAGCCTTGAGTTTTCATTCCTCCTTCTCACTGTTGATTTTACTCACATAAAAATGAAGGAAATGATAGGAAGGGGTTTCAAATTGCTAAAGGTAAACCGTTTTGTAAATGTCTTCATTCTCTCCTTGGTGACAAGAAAGAAATGTGTCTAGCAAAGGGGAATGAAGACAGGGTATGGTAAATTTACAACAGATGACAGTGCTCCCAGCCAGGTTATTTACTGGCAGGGCCAATGGGGCAAAATTCACCCATAAGAGCATACCCTGCACAATTCCCCAGTAGCAGCTCCATTTCAATACCCATCTACTGTAAGTCTAACTGTGAAGGTTACATTACTCTACAGATGCAAGGCATTGCTGGAGTTTGCCTATATCTGTTCCATCTCTTTCCTTCCCTTCCTATTTGCCTGCTCAAGTCACATAGGAGATGGGAGGTCAGGGCACTGTAAAATTAACTTCACCAGCCCACGTCATGGTCCTTTCATCTATAGATCAATTCTTGAGATATGTGGTTCCTCATACCTCTTTGGTCTTTACTGAGGAGGCTCTGTGAATCCCTGGAATATGGGGTTCCCCAGGGCAGTGATTACACACAACTTAAATGCTTCCCTTAACTGATGCTTCTTAATAAATTTTACAGGACTTTTGGATACAAATACAATGTTATAGTGGTGACAAAAGGGGATTTTTCTGTCTTGCCCACAGCCCAAGGTTTTTAAAAAAGCTAAAAAAAACAAGAGCAAAAGCTTGTTCCTCATGTAGAAACTGAACAACAAGCATTCAAAATAGAGAAGTGTATTTGGTGTGACTGGGTAACATCATTAGAAAAGTTCTTAAGAGTTTCACTTCTAGATACAAATTGGCATTCCTTAAAAAGACTAGAAATAAGGCTGCCAGAGACAGGCTCAAATTCTTCCAAAGTCAAATGAAAACGAAGGACAACGAGGACAGAAGAGTAATGGTGCTGAGGAAGTGTCTGAATTAGCACCAGCAATTGTGCTTGGAATACTATTTTGAAACCAGGACACCCTGGCATCAGAAAAACATACATCCAGTTGAAAGAAATTCCAACTCAAAAATTAAAGGTAAAGGGGAGGGGGTAACCTGCTTCAGTTTCCTCTTCTATTATCAAACCTGGCCTCGGAGACAGGAGTCAGATTAAACTGTTCTGAGGTCCTATCCATCTTGAAATTTAATGTGATTTGAGAAGCCAAAGGAACTGAAGTTAACTGTGAATTACTGGAAAAACTTAATAATCCACTAATATCCGATGATGTAGAAAGATTTCTTGGCCCAGAACAGGCAATCTAATAACTAAGAGTAATAGGATGGAATTGAAAAAGAACACACTTGGGTCAAATAAAAGGGAAAACTGCTGTTCCTTACAACTGGTTGGAGCAGATGTGGTAGTTATGCACCTAAATATCTTTCTTTTGCTAGATGAGTTAAAAAAAAATTCTATCTCATGCTCTAGTTAAACAGGTTTACTAAAGGGAAACATTAATTCTCAAAACACCAAATGGGATATTATGAGGGTTTAAAAAGTGGAGCACAGGGATACCTCACATTCCAGCCATGAAAATCTGAATTTACAGTTGCGATAAATTAGGGGGTGATCATTTTGCTTTACAAAGAGATCCTCTAGGAATTTCCTGTAAGGAACCTTCCTAGTGCATTTTAATATAATTCAATCTATACGTAACTTTTTCAGGAATATGGTTACATATATCTAAGTATCATGAGATGAGACATGGTGATGGATAAGCTCTATAGCTATGATGTCTAGAAGGTGCCAATTCAGAAACTAATTCACCTATTTACAGGTGTAGAGTTTTTTGGGATTTTTTTTGGGGGGGGGAGGAAATAGAAGAGAAAATATGTAATGATAAAATTACATTACTCATTGAGGGAGAAAAAATTCCCACATTTGTGGAACCCTGTTAAAAGCAGATTATATTTAAGAACTGAATGAGTTACCTCAAAGGCGGTGAGTCAGTTCAAAGGAACGTGCCAGTGTTTCTCCTCCAACTGTGATGAATATATCCTCATAATCATACTTCATTTCTGCATTCAGTGCTGCTGATCTCCCCTCCCCCCTCCCACAGGCTGAGCACAGTTCCTTTACAGTACTGAGACATTAGCTTATAAGGTGTCCTGGCCTAAATAGGTCAACAGGGGAGGCTAGTAGCCAGATGGTCTCTGGAGTAAGGCAAATAAACCTTCAGGGCTTTTCTTCAGACTCAAGCACTCCTGGAAACAGGACCTGACATCTTTACATAACTAAGAAACTTAACAACTTTCTAGCCTCCATTACTATTAATGATTAGATGCAGATCCTGCAAACTTCCTCATTTTTATTTGTAGATGTCTTGAACTGGAGGTAGGGTGGGGTGTGAGGGTAGGCACATTTTGGAACACGTTTTACTTTTATTCTATACTCTTCTATGTATAAATGACCCACTGCTCTATGGAGCTGCTAAAGTGATTTTTCCTAAAGTACAGGTCTAATCATATCATAAACATTGAGTTAATCACTCCACTGGTTCCCTATGACTTCTAGAATCAAATACAAAATCCTTTGGTACTGAAAGCTCTTGACAACCTGGGCCTAGCCTACCTCTCAAGGCTTATTACTCATGATGCTGGCCCCTCCATGAATTAGGTACCTCATATGACACTCCATCTCCCCACTCCAGGTTTTGCACTCAGTGTCTCCCATGCTCAGAATGTTCTCTCCTACTTCTATCTCTTGGAATCTCTTCTTTCTTTCAAGACTCAACTTAAGCGCTGCCTTTTGCATGAGGCTTTTCCTGGCACTGGTGCCTCCTTCTTTATCTTATCTATCTATCTGCCTTTCTATCTATACACACACACACACACACATACACATACCCACCCACCACGTAGTATTGTTCATTAGAATGTAAGTTCCTCACAGGCAGGGATCATTCTGCCTTGCCTTTTTACTCCTTTGTGTTCTTCACACGGTGCCTGGCAAAAAGTGGGCCCTTAGATGCTTGTCAGTAGAGAACAATTTTGACAAAAGTATGTCTTTTTTTGTTCTGGCTGCTTCATAAGTCACAACTATGACTATTTTAGCCAGAGTAGATAAGTGACACAATGGTGTTTGAGTGTTCATGACTCTATGTGGAAAATCAGATTGGGGACACTACAGGTTTCATGCTAAGAAACAAAGTCTAACTCCTTTCTGAGCTTGGTAACTTCTTCTGAAAATTACTTTTTATTTGATTTTTGCATTATGATTTTTGCAATGGCCTTTCATCAAAAGCACTGAAAATCTGGCCTAAAAAAAAAAATACCTCTAACAGCGAGTATTTCTAGATGAAGGCCAAGAAGGGCTAATGGCTAAAGCCTTGTTAAACCACCCTTTGCAGTGAGAATGAGAGGGACACATTGCTCCAAAGGTGAGTTCAATAGTTGTGTATCCCTCAAACATGGTATCTCAGTAGGGTTTATTTTTAGAAAGTAAGTTATATGGGAGCAGTTAAAAAAGTTAAAAATGGGGAATGGGGAGGGAAGAAGGGAGAGAATCTGGAACTCAAAATTTTAAAAATGAATGTTAAAAATTATTTTTATGTGTAACTAGGGGAAAATAGAATACTAAATAAAAGCTAAAAAAAAAAACCCAAAGGACCTTATGGCACACAATGTTAGAAATGGGACAGACTTTAAAATATCATCTATTAGGACTGGAAGATGTTTTAGAACAGAGAATGTCAGAACTGGAAGAGATCTGAGAACCTGTAATATCAAGAATTGAAAGGCACCTTGGAACACAGAATGTGTTAGAGGACTTCTGGTCCAACCTCCTCCCTGCTCCCAAATGCAGGAATTTTTCCCACAGCATCCCTGATAAACTGTCACTCAGTCTCTGAACAGTTCCAATTCTGAGGAGCTCATAATGCATCCTTCTCCACTACTGGATAGCTCGGTTAGAAAGGCCTTCTTTATATTGAGGGAGAAACTGCCTCTCTGTAACTTTCATGCCTGGGTTCTAGTTTTTTTCCTTTGGAGCTACTGAGGAAGGGAGTCATGTTGACCCATCTTTTAGGAATCTGACAACAGAGCTATCCATTTAAAAAGAATGCAAAACATCCCACTGACACCTGGCAGACTTTAGGCCTGACTGAATGCAAGTTGACAATCTACTACTTGGAACTGACATGAAGTTGGGGAGATATTGGTTCCCTGCAATGTCCCTACTCTTAGTGGCAATTTCCTATAGTCAAAAGGTTTGTAAACTTAATACCAGATCTATTAAATTATAGATTGTTGGCAGGGGAACATCCGAGGTCATTTAAAATTAAGCTATTAGGCTTAGAACTTTAGACCAACAACAATAAGTTAGAGTCCTTCAATTCTTAGTAATACTATGGAGACAATTAGGTCAAGAGCTTGTAAAGTTAGCAACATAAATATTATTTGTGTCTTGGTTAATGTCTAAAAAAATTTTTTTGTAAATTGTAAATGCTTTAAAAAGAAGTATCAACTGACCAAAAGTTGGAATTGTTTTATGCGATATGAACTGTATTAAAAAATAATAATAAAAAAAAAAGAATGCAAAACTGGAAGTGCTTAAAGGAAAGATTCAGCCTCCAGCCTTTGCACTGTTCCCAAGTTGAAGACTCAAGGCAATGTCTGGGAGGGGTGGGGTGGGAGGAGAGGGAAAAATGAATCTAGTTTTTCCTACCAAAAATTGATAAAAAGCACTTTCTGGAAAATGAAGAGGTAACACTTGAACTGTTATTTCTCAGAATATTGCCCATCAGATTTCATCCAAGTAACAAAATTTTCCCCGTCAGACATGCAGTGTGAAAGTTTGCTGCAAATTTAATACAACACTCAGTGAAGGTGAGTTGCTTCTGGCAAGTTCCTAAACTGCCATAATGAGGAAGTGTGCATTGTTAAAGTTACCTGACATACCTCTCCTAAAAGAATTAAGTAAATAATCAGACAGGACAGTTCATTTAAAGAGATTAAAATGTATTAATGTCACAAATAAGTCCTTTATGTTTTAGGTACCCCTAAGAGAATCTGCTCATCAGGAGAGTTATGCACAAATATGGTTATTTCCTTTTCCAGCATGTCCCATCACAGATTATTAGTGTGACGCCAGGAGCACAGTACCTTGACTCCATCCAAAACTGCTTTGATGACTTCTCTCACGGTTGTGACCATCTCTTTATCTTCTGAGTTCACACCCTCCAGCATCACTTGGTCTGACCAGCGAATCAGATTGGCTAGACTCTGGTATACCCGGCTGTAGCAAGAGGAGATGGCTGAACTATAGGGGAGAGAAGGATGCCAGGACCGGTAAGAACACAGTCTGATGCTTTAAGAAATCCTACCACTGAATGAGCTGTTGGAAAATGGAATATGATTCCAATACTGGTGGACTTTCCCTGCAGTATCAATGGTGTTGAAGTCAAATTTCACTATTTATCTCCTTCCATAAAAAGGTATTATTTACTTATCAGTCACAGTCTATACCACCATAAAATAATATTCCATACCACCTCTGTGAATTGTGACCCATAGGCTGCCATTTTTTCATGGCAGGTTCTTCAGAGAGAGTATTGCATTTGTAACTTAATAGAATTTCTCTCTTAGTAAGCTGTGAATAAAATGTTCAACTTTTTAGCTCTTCTATTGTTTCTTGGTCTCTCACAGGCCAAGCCTTTATAGATCTGTGATTTTTGCTGGGGGCGGGGGTGTCATGGGGTGTGGATCAAGGTCCAAAGCTGTGAGGTCATTTACTCTCTAGTATAAATTTAAGGAAAGAGAAACTTGGGTTATTTCGAGGTTGCTTTAATGGCTATGCAGCAGTAGCCAAGAAAAAGATATTTTCATAATGTTGCCATGTCCTTTAGAATCACTTTTCAGATAACTTTCATTTATGCTTCCTGGGAAGCATATTCTGTTTTCATTCAGGACATTAAGTATTAAGATGAACATAGGGTGGGTGAGGGTTGAGATGTTTAATGAATACCCTTTCCCTCCTCTGTGGGGGAAGGTTGGTTGGGGAAGCAGGGGAGAGAACTGGATTGAGGTAACCATTTAGGAATAAAACACCCCATTTAGGGGAAGAAAATACGATGTTTCACAGCAGAATGAAAATGGAAGTGCTTAGCAAAAACACTCATGTGACAAAGTCTAGGAAATCAGATAAGGAAAAAAATCTGCAAATCCAAGCCTCAAAGGAAAGTTACATTTCTGTCCATGCATGTTCAAACAAGAGATGAGTGAGACTAAAATGCAAGTTACTTTCAAATCCCATTAGAAACAGAAATATGTCTACAAACAAGATGAATTCCTCACTGCATAGCTTCAGGAAACCAGGTCCAAAGGACCAACTGTGAGTCTGGAGTTGATTACCTTGGAGAAGGGAAAGTCACCAATGAGAGTATTTTAATGTTTACAGTGGCCTAAGCACAAATGGTCTGAGAGTCAGAAGTAATACACTTGGGATCAAAACGTGGATCTGCCACTTATGAACTGTGGGACTTTGTAAAAGTCATTTCCCTTCTCTGGACATCAGCTTTCCCATCTGCAAAATGGAGCGTATGACTAACAGGATCTCTAAGGTCCCTTTGGCTCTAGATCTTAAAATCCTTCTTTGAAAACTCCATTACCTTCTCAAGAATGTTCCCATGATGAGGAGACATTACCTAAAAAGGAATTCCTTCAAAGTAATTCTGAAAGGCTGATTAATCTTCCATGGAAGTCAAAATTAAAAAGTCCGCTTTATACAACTTATTTCTATCTCCTTAAGATAGCAATGTTTACCTAGAAGCACAAAAGGAATCCCACAATCACACTGTTCTCTTGAACACACATTCCCCCACTCCTCCTAATTGTCTGTGCGCTAGCTTATAGGTAAAATAATATTCCTTTTAGGTTTGCTGTCAGGAAAGGAAGGAGGGGGGCAGGTTTTACGAAAATGCTGCCTGGTGGGTCAGTCAATTCCCTGTTTTTGAAATGGAGGAAAGCAGCCTTGCACATGCCTGCAGCGATGCTGTTCTAACATGCCTTCCAAGACATCTGCTGATTAACTTTGTGAAGGAGAATCATCTGTCATCATTTATGGAGCCTACAATCTATAAACGTAATTATCTTTGGATCTCTCCCAGTGCCTAGCACAGTGCTTGGCGTACAGTGGGCACTTAGGAACAGGAGGGAACTAATAAATTTCTAAGGGACCTCAGAGACCATTTAGTCTCACCCGCTTCATTTTACAGATGAGAAATTAGGTCCAAGGTCACCTGGTTAGAAAGTTCTGATTTCAGATACTCCAACTTCAAACCAAGTGATCTTTCCATGATACTATCCTGCCTCTTAAATGAAAACAGCACATGTGATGCCTAGCTGCCAAATTAACTTGAGGACAAGGGTTGAGTAAGGCTCCAGGATAAGCACTGATTTTCTGCTATATAAAAATCCCAACTGTCTTTTCTAAGATTAATTCTAATGAGCTTTCTGTCAATATGGGCTAGTTCAATGTGTAAATGGGCCAACTAGCTGAAATCCTACGAAGGAAGCGTAGGGGGCAGATGGTTCCTTGGGAAATGGTAAGATATTCTTCTGCGTTATCACTCTAAAGAAGGAAAATATTCCCCTCACTGTCAGCTCCTGAAAGCAGCTCATAAAAGCCCTCAGTCTCAGGGGGATACACAAGTACAAAGCCATCTCAAAGAATCAAAATGGGGATGCATTTATTCTCAACAGGTAATATAGCAGGAAAACATGAAATCAGCAGGGAATCTAATAGCTGCTCAAGACCTATATCATCCTGGGTTGCTTTCATTGAAGATTTTATTTTATTTAAAACAAAATGAAAACCTTTTCATGTATTATTGAACAAGAATGGGTTGTTCTGGACAAATACATCGCTTTACTCCTTAAGGGAGACATGCACTCTCTAGCATCTGAAGTATCAACCCCCTATAATTTTCTTAAGCATTCTCTCCCTAATTCACCCTTCGTATCATGCCTAGAATAGCCTTTCTTAAACATTTATTTGTTGATGACACCCCTCACCCCCAAGGTTTCTTACTGACTATTGAATCAAGTTCTAACTCCTCCGCATGGCGTTCCAGGACCATCCTGATCTGATATCAGCTTCTCTTTCCAGTCTTATCACCTGGAAGGAGGAAGTGAGGCTGCTGACTTTGCATAATCCTTCCTCACTTAAATACAATTCACCTGCAAGTTATGACATAATCCTCCTGAAGTCAAGGTCCTTTTCGAGAAGCAAGGACAAACGATAATTTGTGAATAGTCCAAGCTGCCCCCTGGGGACTCAACTGGCCAGTTCTAGTTAGGCAACTCAACTCTGCCCTCTCCCAGATTGATTTTTTTAATTCGATAAAAGGGGCATATCTTGGCTCATTTCTTACCATCCTTAATCACTCAATGAGCCTTGCCTCAGTCAAAGGGAGAACTGGAAAGACCTTAGCTTAAAAAGGGCAATGGTTCCCACTGCATCCAGTCCATTTCAGGTCATCCTAATCTATAACTGTCCACTGGACCAGATGGCTCTGCAGAAGAAAGTGAGGCTGGTGACTTTACATAGCCCTCTCTCACTTAAATCCAATTCACTTGCAAGTCATGGAATCATCTTCCTGGTGTCATGGTCCTCTTCGAGAATGAAGGACAAACAAGGACAACCACCACCAGCCTAGTCCCCTATTACTCACCTCTCCATACCCTCTACACCAGTCACACTGGACTCAGTCCCAACACACATACAGTACTTTGCTGCTGCTGGCCCTTTGTCCTGAAATGTCTTCCCCTTTTCTTCTTTGCCTGTGGAATCCTAATCCATTCTTTAAGCCTTATTTCCTCTAAAAAACTCTTCCTGATCTCCTGGCTTGTAACTATTTCCCCCCTTAGGTCTCACTTAGCACCTTGCTTCCATTTTAAAAAATGAATTATTACAGATTACAGTAGCCTATATTTTGTTTCAAAATCAGTAACCTGAATGTACGAAATACTTTGAAGTTCACAAAGCATCTTACTCAAAATAACCTTGTGAAGTTGGTGTCATTGATGGTGTTACATAG
This sequence comes from Potorous gilbertii, assembly GCA_028658325.1. NCBI lineage: Eukaryota > Metazoa > Chordata > Mammalia > Diprotodontia > Potoroidae > Potorous > Potorous gilbertii. Next base: position 302,650,499 of record CM053769.1, on the reverse strand, counting down.
AAAACAGAGCAGTAAGTGAAGAGGGGGTTGCAGTGTAAGCTTTATCTTACTGTAAGTTTTAGGAAGGCAGGGACTGCCTCTTATTTAATTAAACACTGTATTTCTCCTAGTACAATGGTCTATGTACAATAGGTGTTTGATAAGTAGTTCTGGAATGAATGGGGTGAGTCATGTAAACTCCTGACAAAGCTGATGTGGCTGGAAAGACCAGCCTTTCTCTCTCAGGTTATCAGATCTGCACATATTGGCAGATGTGAACTCAACATTGCAATAACCTAGGATCTTTGGGATAGTCAACAACAATCAATAGGAGAGAGGGTAAAGGACTCTCCTGTTTTATATATCTTATGTGAATCATGAGCCTGGATTTAATATCTTAATAAGAACCAGGCTGAAGGTCTAGATATGTCTAGATCAGTTCAATTACTGTGAACAGTTTAACAATTTGATTCAAAAGACATTTAGTCAGTGCTTACTATGTGAAGTGAGGGGAACATAAATATGAAAAAATTCTGATTTTCAAAGCATTTATCGGGAGACACACAGAATGAGACAGGATTTTGATTAGATGCTTGCTGTGAGAAAAGGACAAAGAAAGTGTCATATGGTTTCAGAACATCAGGAGGAGATCAGTCACACCTCACAGGGACATGTGGGGAAGCTTCCTAGAAGAGGAAACTTGAAAACATGCCAGAGAAGAGCTGGGTGAAATAACCATAAAAGAGACCCAGAGGTCACTAAATACAGCTACTTCTTTCTACGGATGAGGAAACAGGCTTGAGGTTGCAGAGGTACTAAGCGGCAGAGCTGGTATTCACAATTAGCCCTCTGAACTTCGGATTCATCACTGTTTGAGGAACTGACAATGATTAGACTCAAGCATGTTTGGGGGCTTTGGGGGGGAGCTATGATAACTACCTTCAAATATCTGACGAGCCGTTGTGTGGGTGAGGGATTGGCCTTGTTCTCCTTGGCTTCAGAATACAGGAAAACCAGAACCATCGAGGAAAAGTTGTAAGGGAGACAGGCTTTGGCTCCACATAAGGAAAATTTGTCCTGATAATTGGAGTAGTTAAAAAAAAAATGGAACAAGCTATCTCAAAAAGTAAGTCAGTCCTCTGTGTCATGGAAGATCTTAGCCAAGGCTGACCGCTCACTTCCTGCAGACATCAAGGGGGAGTTAGTCTTCAGGCAGGTACTGGGCTAGAAGCTTGCTGAGGTCCCTTCCTTTTCCAGGGCTCCATGACTCCAGGAAGTGACAGTTGATCAGGGTCAAATTTTAAAAGGGAAAGGGGGTGTATTTCAAGTGGGGCACAGAAACAGGAGAGGATGATATAGTGGGTGTGGTGAGAAGGCAGCATAACAGTGAAAATCCCCCTGGATTTGAGGTCAGAAGGCCTGAGTTCTAATTGCAGCTTTGCTTTTTAGTACTTGTGTGTACTAAAGATCAGACACTACTCCTCTCTAGGTATCAGTTTCTTTGTCTATATAAGCAAAGGATTGGATTATATCAGAAGTTTTTAATCTAGATCCATGAAACTGATTATATATAGATATACATATACACACATACATACACACACATATATAGATAGATAAAATTCTATTTCATTATAATAGGTTTTCTTCTTTAATCCTATATATTTTATTTTACACACTTAAAAAATATTATTCTTAAGGAGGGAGTCAATGACAAAAAAACGTTTAAGAACCCCTGGATGAGAAGATGGAGATGCTTCTGAGTTCTAAGTCCTGTGATCCTAGGCAAGCACTCATTTGAGTAAATCAGAGAATAGGTGCAGGGAAGCAGAGGGCACAAAAGATGACATCAGCTGGGCCCACTCTGTGGTAGCACCTGATGAATGACATTTTGAACTCTCTGGAACTGTTTTTATCCAGTTCTGACCCTCTGCAAAACCCAAAGCAACTCACCTCTGCTGAATTCGAGGGTCAGTCTGCACTAGCGGCAGGATGGCTTCCAGGACCTTGCTGGCCGAGCCTGGAAGCATTTCCAATACCTTCTTGTCAATAGCCATTTTGTCCACAATGGTCTTAAAGTAGCGCAAGGCACTGACAACCTCTTTTTCTTTCTCTTCCAGCCAGCTGAGATTCTGAAACAGTGAGTTGAGGACGAGGAAGGGAAAAGAGAGAGATTAAAAGGAGCTATTTTTATTTCACTGAAATTAGTCTAAGGCTGATGGGAAAAGGAAAAGCTCTCAGACACAGAAAATCCCACCCAAAGGATGGCAAAGGGGACACACACACGTACACATGTGTATGCATGTATATATTTATAGATACATGTATACACATGCATGCATGCATATATGCGCATGCATGCGTGCATGTGTGTGTCATTTCAGCCTTTTTCCAGGGAACCAGAGGATACCTGGACATAGGATACTTAGATTCCTAAATTCCCTTCCTGGCTTCTCAAACAGACTTAGTAGCCTATGGCCTTGAAAACTCATATATTGCCTCCTTGTTACATTCTCCATTAATCCCATACAGAGTACCACTAATCAAGGGTACTGTGACAACTAATTTGCTAATGGCTATAAGATATTTAGAAAACCAGCAGGAGGGTCCCATGAGGCACATATAGATAGGCTGCAGATTATATAAGGAATCTTCCTTCCATAGTTCCCTAAAATTGATGGGTCTATCTAGGTTTAGGAGGGTTAAAAACAAAATACTCCATCATAATTTACCACTGGATACAAAACTACTTCCAAATGGCTTGGGTACATGTCAACTTAAAAATAAATCAATCCTAAAGGACTTGGGAACTACTGAGAGATGAGTGGTCTCTGGGTGAGAAGGTGGTGCTCTGACATAGACAGTGGTTGTCAGGATCCAGGTTTCCTTGGCTTACAGTAAAAGCCCTCTTACATCAAGGAGAAGAAAATAATCCTTTTTTGATGATCCATATTAATAGAAGGCATCAAGCACCCCCAAGCCATTTCTCTTTGGGAAACAATAAGTCACATGTAGTCAGGCCAAGAAATGCAGACTTACTTTCACATAGCCAGCTCTTTAATGCTCATCTCCACTGCCCTTCCCAGGATGGCTCACCTGATCCTAGAGCTAGAGCAGGAAGGAACCAGGAAGGTCACCTAGTCCAACTCTTTCATTTTACTGCTGGAATATTGAGGCCTAGTACAAGATGACCTGCCTAAGGTCACACAGGGTAGTAGGGAGCACAGCCAGGATTTGAACCCAGGTCCCTCTATCTCCAAATTCAGGAATTTTTCCGCTATATTATACTGTTTCCAATCTCAATGGCCTGAGACAGAGACAGAGCAGAGAAAATGGAATGGTAGATAATGATATTCACAAAATGGATAACCTATCTAAGTAATAGATCTCACTTACAATTTAAACAAGGAAATGACATCCTATGTCTTCCATGGAATTAGAGTTTTAAAACCATGGGTCCCTCTTTTGGGTGATAGATTCAATCAGTGAGGATGCTCAAAAGAATGGACACACACCCATAAACACAGAAAGCAACATTAGATTTAAACTGACATCTCTCCCAGTCAAACCTTAGTAACCATCCCAGTTGTAGCTTCTTTGAATAATTAAAAGGAAAGCAATGAAAAGTCTGTGCATATTAAGCTTGTGAATCTGAAAACTAGCTTATGTTCCCAAAAGGGGAGAGACAAGGAGTGTGGGAGGAGGAATAAATGTTCAATCTAAACCATTTTAAGTGAACAACCTTTATTAAGCACTTACTATATGCCAGGCAACATACTAAGAGCTGGGAGTACAAAGAAAGGCAAAAAATAATCTCTGCCCCCAAGGAGCTAGTTCCCAGTCTAATGGGAAAGACAACTTGCAAATGATTAAGTACAAACAAGTGATATAAAGGATAAATTGGATGTCATCTCCTAGGGAAGGCAATAGCATTAAGTATGACCAGGTAAGGTTTCTTTGAGGTAGGATCTGAAGGAAGTCAGCGAAGGTAAGAGGGGAAGATGAGGAAGAAGGGAAGTTCAGACATGGTGGATAGTCAGTGAAAATGCCCAGTGTCAGGAGAAAAAGTGTTTTGTTTGAGGAGGAGGAGTAGCAAAGAGGCCAATGCTGGGAAAAGGAGCAAAGTCTAAGAAAGGAAAGGACCAGGAGGAAAGGTTTTAGAAGCTAAACAAAGGATTTGATCCTGGAGGGGACAGGTAGCCCCTGGAGCTAAATGCACAGGGAGTGTTGCTATGATCAGCTCAGATCTGCACTTTGAGAAAATCCCTTTGAAACCTGAGTGAAGGATGGACTGCAGGGAGGGAAGACTTCAGGGACCAATCAGAAAGCCTACTGCAATAGTCCAGGGTGTGAGATGATAAGGATCTATATAATAGTAGTGGTATCAGAGGAATGAAAATGACATACCCAAGAGATAGTATGAAGGTAAAATTGACAGGGCTTGGCAACAGATTTTATATGGGGACTGGGAGAGAGTGAAGAGCTGAGGATAACACCCAGGTTGTAAACTTGGGTGAATGGGATTATGGTGGCATCCTCAATGATGATAAGAAAGTTAGAAGAGATGAGAGATTAGATGGAAATATAATGAACTCAGCTTTGGACATACTGAGTTTAAGATGTGTATGAGACATCTAGTTAAAGATTCCACAAGATAGCTGGAGATTCAAAACCTCTGGATCAGGAGAGAGAGGTTAGGGATGGATAAACAGCATCTATGAATTATTTGCATAGAGATAACTGAATTCATGGCAGCTAATAAGATTATCAAGCAAAATAGTATAGAAGAAAAAGAGAAGAGGGATTGTTATTTAGGACATATGAAAAAGAGGGGGGGATTTCCCATTTGTGTACAAATAAAAAAACTACTGACAATTTTCAAAGACTGTAAAGTGAGGCAGTTGGAATAGCTGGTTTTTAAGATTCCCCTTCCTGTCCTGATATTGTACGAGCCTACAAAATGTAGAGTTCTGGGAATATGTGTACAATATGGGAGTCAATGGTGACAACTGAGACAAAGAAAAGGCATTCACTGGAGAAAACTTTGTGAGAAGCTTTGCTACTGGGATAGAAAATCTCTTCCAAAGGCAATGGGCAATTCAGAGTAGAGAATGGAGGAATTCATAACATACTGCTATTGGGGACCTGAAAGTTCCCTGGAAACTCGTTGCCCTAAGATTCTCTGTCAATCTGCACATTTATAGGGGCAGTCAGAATCCCCAGTAAAGGAGCTGATGGGTCCGGGCTTCATCTATTAACTCTCCTACAAATTCTCCTTCCAAAATTAAGGGGCATTATTCTTTCCCCAGTCTCTTCAGTTACTAAATTATGGCTTTCTTGGAAAATTCAGTCAGCAGTCCAGGCAGTTTGGGCTGAGATGTTTATTTATAAGAAGCCTGAGCAAGAAACAGGAACTCAATCCCTCCACTTCTCTTAAACTCTCAGGACCTAAGGCAATCCAACTCTCTCACTGACATGTACTGCTCATGCACGAGGCTCAAGGTACTGTCACTGACTCAAGTAACCATACAACACACAGTGAATTCTAAAAATGGGAATAAGGGTCTCAACTAGGAGTTAGCTACGCTTTTAGCCTCCCCACACTCACCCCATTAAGAAACGCCCGTAGGACAGGTCTAAAGCACAGGTAGGGAGAAGGAAAGACTGGAGAAAATATGAAAAGTGAAAAGGAAAAGAAAAAAGACAAAAGATTCAATTATTTAATACTACTTTTACAGCCATAATTTTAGGCCTAGGAGAAACCTCAAGAAAAATCTAGTCGTTTGATTAGATGGGACTAAGGAAAATGAAATCTGCCTGTGGTCACATGGTGAATTAGTACAAGGACTAGAACCCAGGTCTCCTGACTCTCACTCCAGTGTCCTTTCTTTCTACATGATTCAATAACTACTGCTCAGTTATTTTATCATATTTTATAGAATACAGGTTTAGTTGAGAAGCTGGTGACAGGAGAGCATTCACTGTGGTCCTTAGACAGACCACTGCTATACTCAGGGAACAAGTATTCACTGCACCTCCACAGGGTGTAAATAGCATTATATAAGAATTAGATAATTGTCCATTTTTGTGTTTGATTCATCATTTGTATTTTTGCTGCCGTTCCCCTAATTGGGTGCCATTAATATTCCCAATAATTGGGTCAATGTACTTATAATATATTTGGCCTACATATATTTGGGTTCTCCATGGGGGAAGGCCAATCTGTAAAGAGTTGTAATTATTATTTGGATAATTCTAAAGAAGGATAGTTCCGTTATTCTCAAGAAAATATAAAAACCAGGGTTGAGCAACAATGAGCTATCTTTTTAAATATGAAGTGTAAAAAAGGCTAAAATTAAATCCATGAAAATAGATGCCATTTCTGATAAATTTTGTTTTCTTTTACTCATTTAAGATTTGGTTTTCTTAGTATATGTTACCCTTTTAATAGATAATGCAAAGGTGAAAGTCAGTCCATCTAAACTGCCATAAATTCCAAAATCAGAATCAGACAATGCTTGGAACTTGAGGGGACCCCTTATAAAAGAGAAAATCACAGAACGCTGGAGGAGTAAGGAGGACATTAGATAACAAATTATTCAAATGCTTCATTTGACAGATAGGGAAATATAAACTCTGGTGGCTCCCTATCACCTCTTGGATCAAATATAAAATTCTCTGTTTGGCTTTTAAAGTCCTTCCCAAGCTCTCCTCTTCCCATCTTTCCAGTCTTCTGACACCGAACTCCCTTCCTCATACTCTGCAAACCAGTGACACCAGGCTCCTTGCTATTCCCTGCACAATGTCTCCCAAGTGGCTGCTCACGGTGGCTGGGACAGTGTTTCTCTTCATCTCTTGTCTTCAGCTAAAGCTTCACCGTATGCAAGAAGATTTCCCCAGTCCTTTATAATCTGACTGTTTTTCCTCTGAGAACATCCCAAATCTGCCCTCTCTATATCGTTTGCCCATGGTTGTTTGTGCATAGTTGTCTGCATATTGTCTCTCCCATTAGACTGTGAGCAACTTGTGAGCAGGGGCTGTCTTCTAGTGTTTTGGGGGCTTTCTTTGTATCTCTAGCTCTTGGAACAGTACTTGACATATAATAGGCATGTAATAAATACTTATTGACTAACTGAGGCCTATCCTAGGAGAGGCGGCAGGAAGTGACTTGGCCAAGGTCACACATTTAGTAGCAGAGTTGGGACATCTCCTAATATTCTGTCTTGTGCTTTTTCCATTACATTGCGTTGTTCCGTAAGAGTCATTTAGTCTACTACTAACTCTTACTATAACAATCTATCCAAATGAAGCTACGTGGCAGCATCCATCATTGCTCAGTGTTGTGCATGCACCACAGTCCTACTCAAATCATACTGCGCTTCTCTTTGTCTTTAGGAGAATCTAAGCTCCTTGAAGGCGTGGCCTGCTTTCCCTTTCTTGTCTTCCTATTCCCAGTGCCTAGCACAGTGCCTGGCATAAGTCTGGATCGCACTGGAAGGCTTCATCTCCCTGAGTCTTACTCTTCTTTGGGGATCTGTTTATTTTATTTCATTTTTTCCTCTATTTCATCTCACTGCTTCTTTTCTAAAATACTGAAAAGCTTATGGAATTGCTTTATGGCAAATTCTTTATTATCATATTCTCCATAGGTAAACATCAAAGTGCATAAATTAATCAAAATACAACCATCTTGAATCTCAGAAACAACAAAGAAATCCTGAAAATCTTTTTTGGAATGGTCTGGCAGACTCCCCAATATTTCCTGGGCTATCCTTATGTTCCCACTGTATGTATGAATTTAGAAAAATGCCCTGTTATATTTACTTTGCCCAGCATAATCACTCAAGTGGCTTATCAGTTGATTATGACGATTCACCCCTTAAAGAGGCATAATCACAAAAATGGAATTAAACTGGGCCAAAGAATATTATTTGAAACCTTGGGCTAAAATTCTATCTTTCTCTCTCATGAGTCATTTTGCACCTTGAGAAGCCTCTGCCTTTTCTTTCTGCCTTCCCCCAAGCTCAGACCATCTGCCTGATTTTTTTTTTAGGATTCTTCACCAAGTAAATGACACTTTAACATCTATTTTCCCCTTTTCCTCACCTATACATACAATAAAGCATCTGAAACAGCTTTGCATCCCAAGTTCTCTGTGTCAAAAAATAAAGCTTCCATACACTCAGATGTATGTGAAAATACTCTCTGGCAGGCAGTGAATTGGCAGATGATGATAAAGAGAACAGTAAAGACGGAAGAATATCCAGCATGCCCAGGCTCCTTTAAGCAGAGATGATTCCTTTCAAAAGCCACAGGGCTCGTGTGTACTACTAGTAAGCCCAATAATATTTCAGCAGGCTCCAGGCCGTTAGTGAATCCTTTTCTTTCTAGGTTGATGCAATATGACATCTTGCACTCTCCTCAGAGGTTAATGCTAAATGCTCCTCTAAGAGACGGCTAGACAAGCTTTAATAAAAAAAAATAATTGTGGCACAGACCAAATCTCCTACTTTACTACTTAACCACGGTCTTGCAATCTGGATTTTAGGTCAGCTCTTGCAAAATCTAAATATTCCACTTTCAATCCTATGATCCCCCTTGCTCTGGGGAAAGTTCATACAAAAATTCACTCTACTATAGTAAGGCAATAAAATTTCCTTCACCTCCTCCCCGCTTACTGCTATGAAGTTTGCTAGTATTTTTTTAAGGTACTCTGAAAATTAATCTCAAAAGGAAAAACAATCACACCACAAAACTAGAGCTCAAATGAAAACATAAAGCACTAACATTTATGGGCCAGTTCTATCCTCACTGATGGCTAGGACATAGTTGGCTATAAATCCACCTCTGACAGTCACTTAAGTTTGTTTCTTTTTAAGGTTTATTTGATTTTTGTCCTGAATCATTAAGCTTTTTTAAAAAAAGTACTGCTATAGTTTCAGGTCAGTATGAAGATATTAATTATGCTAATTAACTGTTGACCACAAATGTGATCTCCAGTATATCTCCAATATGAAGTAGGTTCTTCTGGATGGGTCACCACAGATAAAAAAAATTGATTATCAACTGGCCAGCCTTTTGGGGATAAGTCACTCCCGTGGTCCTTGAAGAGCAGGTAAAGTCTATTACTAAAACCTAGATGGATGGCCCTTCTAGTTTAGAAGGTACTACTAGAATCTCACTTTGCTGGCATAGCCTTTGTGAACCCATTATGTCCCCTTCACATCTTAATCCAGACTCATTCTCTGCCTGTGAAGTTCAAGGCCTTAAAAAATACAAGGCCTTCCCTGACTATAACCCTTATCTTCCCTCCTCCCCTCTCCCCAGAATGTCCTACTCCCTTCTAAGCTATTCAGATAATTTTGGTACTTGGGAAAAACAGCTGTTGAGAGATGAAACACACCCACTTACCAAGAACAGACTCCAAAGAGTAACTCACACAACCCAACAACTGAAAGGATTCCAGCATGTTGCACATGGAAGCATGGCGGACTGTCCAAGGATCATTGGGCTGCCAGTTCTCTGTTTGATCTTAGGATGGCATCTGAGGCCCCTTTGAATTATTCCCTTAGTGCTCTTTGAACCCACAGCTACCACCCAACCCTAAGAAAACAGAGAACCCAAGACATAAAGATGAAATAGATCGTCTTAATCCCCCCCAAACATGGGATCAGGGTTCACTGAAGTAGAAGGCAACCCCAATGGTTCTTAATGTCACACTAACCTTCTGCCTCTGAGACCTGGGAACCACAGCACTGGTGGACATAAATTGTACTGCTTGGTGATCCAGATCCAAGGGAGGAGGGTAGCCCTCTGGTAGAAAATTGTCTGTGGCCTCCTGGAAGAGAGGAAACCTGGATTCCTACAGGGCTTGAAATGGCCATTTTAGGCTGAGGGAGGGGTTGACAACATCAGCAGCTGTTTCAATACATCTGCTGGATTCTCCCTGTTGAGGTTACCAGCAATTGAGGACATCTTTGGCTAAGGTTCAAAGACTTTGCATTTTTAAAAGCACACACCCTAAAGCCAAGAGATGATCTGGAAATCATAAACTCCATGATGGTGCATTTGTACGCCAGGGAATGTGGGAAACTTTGGGGTGGGGAGGTAGTGGCACCAGAGGGGTGTGAACATGAGGCATATTCCACAAAGAGTTGCTTAAATGCCCAAAGGATTATAAAGCTAGAAAAGGAGAATGGCTTTGGGCCAACTGAGCTTGCTTTTGATAAAAATTAAACACATTGACCATCTGGATGGTTCATACTATAGCAACTCAGAAGGCCTCTCCTAAAATAATGAAATAATATGGAATAGGTGCAAAGTGCTAGAAGGAACATTTCCCGGGAATGCAATTTAAAAGCAGCAGAAGCCCCTATCAATCCCAGCAGGTATAGGCGAGCAAGACTAACCCAAGAGAAGATGCAGATAAGCCCCATATGTCTACTTACTTTGTTCACAGGTTTCTCAAGGGTCTTCACAGGCACATCGGCTGGTTTTCCTTTCTTTGATGGTGTTCTCTTGATTTTGGGTGAGTGAAATTTGTCCATCAGCTTCATGGTGAAGGAGGAGAGATGGGAGCGTTGAGAATCTGAAAACAACCCCAGGCAAAAGCACTATGAGTGAGGAGGGGAATGACCCAGATGAAGCCTGCTGCTTGCAAGTTGTTCTGACAGGTCCAATTTCTTGGACAGGGAAAGGGGAAAAAAAAACTCAATGTAACGCATTTGTTTTGGGACATCTTAGTCCCAGCAATCTCCTGGTAGGCTGGTGACTTTGGCTTGTAGAGTTAGGAGAGAAGGCCTTTTTTAAATAGATCATTAGATTGGATCCTTGTAACTTTATTGATTTCCAACGAACACACCAAGAAGGAAGAATATGCTTAAGTAGGCTCATAGAATGCTAGGGCTGGAAAAGGTTCTTAGAGGTTATCTGGTCCAACCTCCTCATTTTTTATAGATAAGGAAATTGGGACCTATAGAGGGGAATGTGTAGCCTCCAGCTCACACAGTTAGGTAGGTGGCAGAGCTCCAATAAAAACCCATCCCTAAGTCTCTTGGTTCTCAGTCCAGTACTTGGTCCTCCTAGTTCAGAAACAAAAGAAATTTTCTATTTAGATATCACAGAAGACAAGGTTACATTGAAACTGAGTGAAAAACCTGAGTTGGGTGAATGGAGGCAATGCTAAAAGAGAGCAAGAAGGAATTATGTAACATTTTAAATTATGAAGAATAATCTTTTCATTTTTCTGTAACTTATAAAAAATTTAAATAAAACTTAAATAGCCAATGTGCACATATCAGTATGTCTGGGCAACAAACCCAAAGTTCCAGTCCATTTCATTAATAGCTATCCCTTAGTCAGAAAGAGGGATGACTTTAGATAAGCTGTCTGACTTTGGGAGTTATCTAGGAATAAGCTGCACTTTGGCCCACCAGTAAGGAGAAGGCTAAACTGACCATCCCTTTGATAAGATGTAAAGTATAAAGATACTGCAGTAGCACCAAACCTCAGACTGACCAGCTACATACTACACAGCTAGACTAATTCAGTCACAGCTGTAGCTTGAGAAAGTTGGCTTCTTTCTGTCACAGCTCCTCTGTAAGACACTCCTCGCTAGAAAAGACCTCTGAAAGGAATAGCTGGGGGTAGGAGGGCAAAACCTAAGAAAATATCTGTCTTAAAAGTATAGAATTTAGGGCTGAAAGGGACCTTCATGATCAACTAACCTAAAATGAAAAAACTGATATCCAGAAAAATGATCATTCAGAAAAGTAGCAAAGCTGAGATTAGGTTTACAATGAACAGAGGGTGTGAATGTGTGGAAGGGAGAAAGGAAAATCTCATGGTTTTGCCTTGATGTTAGTGAGGAAGTTTATAGGCAGGTCCCATTTAGCACCAAACTTGGGAAAGAAATTCCATTTTCTCTGCTATTGACTGCCTACCTAAATTAGAGTCCATCCTCATCTAGAATGGGGGTCTGGAGCCGGACCAGCCAAGATTCAGGATTCTGCTTGTAGCTTAGGAGTGAGACAGGACTGAGATCATATCAATATGAAAAGAAAATATACAACTACTGAATTAGACTAAAATATAGTCCTAGTAGCCTTCTTTCCACAAGAATGTAAGGATCACTGTCTTAGAGACATCATCTGAAGGAAATACTATGTCTACCATAAAGCTCCCCTACCATAGAATTTAGTAGTCTTTAACCAGCTTCATCATTACACTCAAATAATCAAGTGGCAAAAAGTTTTGGGTTTTCTTTTGTTATCTGTTTATTTTAAAATGGAAATTAAAGTCAGCATTAGATGGTACAGAATTAGGTTTTGATAATGTCGGCTAGCAAGCTATCAGCCAAGAAACATTTATTAAAAGCCTGCTATGTGCCAGGCACTGTGCTCTACTCGCTGGAGATACAAAGAAAGGAAAAAGACAATCCCTCACCTCAAGAGCTCACAATCTAATGGGAGAGATATTTTGCAAATAACTTAACAATTAACAGAGGGAAGGTACTAGAATTAAAAGGGATCAGGACAAGAAAAGGCTTCAGGCAGAAGGTAGGCTTTTAGCCAGAACTTGAAGGATGCCAGGAAGACCAGGAGGGAAAGATGAGGAAGAAGGGTATTCCACGCACACTGGGACAGTCAATGAAAATGCCTGGAGTAGAGAGATGGAGTAAGAGCCAGGAGGTCAGTATTGCTGGATCAAAGAATGAAAAGGGAGGAAGGGTTGTGTAAGATATAAAAAGGGTGGAAAGGGACTTGGGGAAGGCTACAAAGAGCTTTGAATACCAAATAGAGGATTTTATATTTGATCTTGTAGGTGATAAGAAATCACTGCCTGGAGTATTTTGTTAACAGGTTTCTGCTGACCCTTACACCATTCCAACTATTTATTTGTCATAAAATTTAAATCTATGAAGGAAGAGCCTGACCAGTGGTCACAGGGCAGGAACATCAGTGCAGCTATAAGCCTTGACCACAGTTCAGGGCACACCGCCATCCCCTTGAATCCCCTGCCCACTCCCTCCCAGGCCTTGACTCATTCATCCCATTATTCAGTCTTTACACATCACAAACACATATTTTGTAGAAGCGCATCAGAGGTAGAGGAATCCTAGAACAAAGACTGTCAAAGATATCTTAGAGATCAATTCAACTCACTCCAATTTTATAAATGGGGGAACTGAGACCCAGACAGGAAAATGACTTGCTCAGAGTCACATAGAGACTTAGTGGCTGATCCAAGACAAGAAACTGGGCTACAAGTCTGGGTCTCCTCTGCTCTTTCCATTACTTATTGATGGCAAATTCTTACTGAAATTATATTGATCAGGAAAGTCTTATTGAGTGCTGGGCTATAGGCTGCTACTGCCTCCAATTTCCATTTCCTCCCAATTCAATCCTATTAGATTGTAAAGTCCCTGAGTCCATGAATGGTATCTTATTTGACTCCCCAACACTTAGTGGCCTATAGACAGTACGTACTATAAGGAGATTATTGGAACTGAATCTACTTACATAGTTCCATCTAACTATTCCTGGATCTTTACTTGCATTCTTCATATATAAATTGCAGAACCATGTTTACTTCTTATTGGGTCTACAAATTCAGAATTACAGGTTACTTCAAAAGTCTTCTGAAACTTAAAAAAGTACCTTAAAGGGGCGGAGCCAAGATGGCGGAGTAGAAAGACTCACCTATGCTAGGTCCGAACCCACAGCCCATAGATTCCCTGTAAAAAGAACTCCTGACAAATTCTGGAACAGTGGAAGCCACGCAGCAACACAGTGAA
>CM053769.1:302613886-302636225 GCA_028658325.1 Potorous gilbertii | reverse complement strand
GGATACCATAAACGGCCAGCAATCCCTAATGACAAGGCTTACTCTTCATTGCTTCCACAAGAAGCTTGAGGCTTTCCACCCTTTTTATATCTTACACAACCCCACCTCCCTCAGCAACACTGTGTCTCCTAGCTCTTACTCCATCTCCCTACTCCAGGCATTTTCAAGGTCCCAGTGTGCATGGAATACCCTTCTTCCTCATCTTTCCCTCCTGGTCTTCCTGGCATCCTTCAAGTTCTGGCCAAAATCCTACCTTCTACCTGAAGCCTTTTCTTGTCCCTTTTAATTCTAGTACCTTCCCTCTGTTAACTGTTTGTTAAATTATTTGCATAATATCTCTCCCATTAGATTGTGAGCTCTTGAGGGTATTTTCCTTTCTTTGTATATAAGGTATAAAGGGCTTTGAAGTCGTTTCTTTATTAGTGACTACAATATTAACAGGGGTGGCTACGTGGTAAAGTGAATTAAATTGGCAGGCCTGGATCAGGAAGACCTGAGTTCAAATATGACCTCAGACACTAACTAGATGTATGACCCCCAGCAAGTCACTTAACCCTGTTTACCTCAGTTTCCTCATCTATAAGATGAACTGGAGAAGGAAATGGCAAACTGCTCCAGTATCTTTGCCAAGAAAATCCCAAATGGGGTTATGAAGAGTCAGATACAACTGAACAAAATTTCTTAAAAAACAAAACAAAACCACACACACAACCACACAAACATAAAGGACAACAAAATCACATGTTCAGAATTTTCCATGAAGTTTCAGTTATTTCAGTTCACCCTGACACATATCATTGTCTTGTGCTAAAGAAGGCAAGTAAAGTCATGAATTGAACTTTCCAACGTGGATTACAGCAGCAGGCATTCTAACTTATCAATATTCTCTACGAAGGGTTTGACTTTAACGCTAAAAAAGAAAAAGGACGCATATCCATAAAAATATTTACAGCAGCTCTTTTTGTGGTGACAAAGAACTGAAAACTGAGGGGATGCTCATTAATTGGGAAATGGCTGAACAAGTTATGGTATATGAGTGTGAAGAAATACTATTGTGCTATAAGAAATGATGAAGGGAAGTGTCTACAAAAAACCTGGAAAGATTTGTATAAACTGTTGCACAGAGAAGTGAGCAAAACCAAGGGAACAATCTACACAGTGTCATCAACATTGTAAAGCTAATCTGATCAATACAATGATCTACCACAACTCCAAAGGACTCACGATGTTAAATGCTATCTACTTCCAGATAGTGAACTAATGTATTTGAAGTAAACAATAAAGCATATTTTCCCCCTTTCTTTATTTTTCTTGCTTTCCTCCTGTCCTGCTCTGCCCTAGAACATGGTTAATGTGGAAATATGTTGCATGATTTCATATGCATAATGGGTACAGTAGGGAGAGAAAGAAATTAGAACTGAAATGAAAAATAAGATTAAAAGCCTTTAATGATCTGGCTCCAATCTACTTTTCTAGACTCATTTCACATCATTCTGCCTGCACACACTCTTATGTTCTAGCCACATTGTACCACTCGCTTTGTTTCTCACATGATATCTCATTTCCTCCAGGCTTTTGCATAGGCTGGCCCCCACACCTGGAATGTTCTCTCCTTATAAGAGGACTTGGAAATACCTGTTTGACCTTGGAAAAATCACTTAACCTTTCTGGGTCTTAGTTTTTCTCATCTGTAAAATGCTGTGCGGGCTGGAACAGATGACTTTACATTTCCTTCTTGCTCCAACTCTATAATCCTGTGACATACATATGGAAAACACCTTGCTGGAAGACAGCTTTAACTACAGCGTTTTGCTACTAAATCAAATGCAAACCAAAGCATAGTGGGATCTTATATTCTCTCCATCTTCCAGTCAATTCTGTGATGATAAAGATGAATCCTAATGTAGACCACCATCTGTGAAAGCCTGCCTCTTCCCTACCAATATCCTCACTAAGGATGAAGATGTCAATTATTCTCACACACAAAAAATTATATAAGTGGGAAAGTGGGTATATAGGTCAGTTTTTGTTGTAATAAAGGGCATCATCAAGGAAATATGTAATTGGAAAAGAAGCTGGGCTACTCGTGGTGAGAGCCACATGGATAAATGATGGTTTATCTGTGGGCTATATTAGTATATTTTTTGCCAGAAAAAAGTGAGAAATACTCCCTCCTCCCTAAGCATACAGAATGGACAAACCTGTGGCAAACATATGAACAAGAGTCACATGAGATGGGCAGTCATGAGTTGTGCATTGCTAGAGGAAGTATCTACCTTTAAGAATGTACAAATCCATCTCAATATTTGAGTACAATGCAGAGGGCAGAGTGCCTCACATAAAAGGTAAAGGAGTTTGTATTCTATACTGAGGACAACAGGGAAACCTAAAAGGCTTTGGAGCAGAATAGTGACATGGTTAAGCATATGCCCTAGGAAGTCTATTCTGGCAAATGGAGGGAGTATGGATTCCTTAGGGAAGTAAGGAAACTGTTAGGAGCTATTAAGATTATGTGTATTTGTTACAAGAGTTTATTATTCTCTTTTCCAATATGAGGGAGATGGGGAAAATAGATTTTCATTCACTGAAAAAAATTTTTTAAAGGAAGCAGTAGAGTCAGGACGTGAATCCACTTCAAATCCATCACTCTTTCCATTGAGCCACTCTGTAATAAGGAGACAGATGCTAGAGATGTTATGGACATTGAGTTAACAAATTCGCAACTGATTTGGTGGGGGAGTTGAGGGACAGAAAAGAATAAAGAATAACTCCCAGGTTATAACCTGGGTGACTAGGGAGTCTGGAGGAAAGATAGCCATAGCAGGGATAATACATTTCACTTTGGACACACTGAGTTTAAGACACCCCCATATAGAACCATTGGGAAGAAATGTCCAGCTGGAATTAGTGATGTAGGAATGGAGTTCAATGGAAAGGTTATGGCTGGATTTGATTATGATATGGATTTAATAATTAATTGAGAGTTATCTGCACAGAGATGATGCCTGAACAAATGAGAGTAGATGAGATCACAAAGGAGAGAAGTGCTGATTGGGGTGGAAGATGGATGATGAACTAGTAAAAGGGACTGAGATGAATTCATAGTAAAGTGAACCAAGAGAGTTAAGAACCTAATAAATTCCTAATAAATAAATAAGATAAGGCATGCAGTTTTCACGGTAGAAATTCATCAAGAATCATGGAAAATTCTCACCAAAGCAGGCATATGTTTTCAAGTAGGTAAACTGCTCAGCTATTATTCAGTTGCCCTGAACTACCTTCATGAATAGCAAGCTATGATAGGTGAGGAGACACTGTGCTTTGCTAAAAAGTGGAAAAAGAATGTGATGCAGTCACTAAGGATGCTTGTACTTGTGATGCTGGGACATGATGTTGGTGACAGAACACGAACCTTACAAAAGAAGCATTTGGCATGGTTACTACACAGTGGAGGACATTTGCTTTGAAAAGAAGTCCTAACTGTTTTTAACCCAAGAAAAGAACAAATTCCCAACTATTTGGCTCATAATGTCCAGAAATTGCTTTGTGATTCTCAAGTGAGCTAGAGTCTACGTAAACACAATCAATTAAATTCAAAACAAGGTATATGGGTCTATCCCATACTAATGGGGGGAAAAGTCTCATGTGGCTGTATGAGCAAGAGGAACAGTTCCTGGGGACTTCGAGTCTAAAAGGAGTTATTGGACCTTTCCTAATATAATTAAACAAGTTAAACACCCTATAGCAGAGATTGGTCTCAGTTCAATTGTATTCAACAAGCATTTCTTCAGTACCAAAAGTGAGCAAAGTACCATTCAAACAAGATACAAGGTTGAAATAACACCTGTTCTTGTCCTTACAGGCAAGATCCTATTAGGGAAATATGACACACAAACATGGAGGTAACAATCTGTTAGAGACTTAGGGATTTCATCTTCAGGGTGTATAACTTTTTTGGCTGGTTGAGATTTAGAGAAGTTAAATGGCTTTCCTACCATCACACAACTGGCAAGAAAGGTAAGACCCATGAGACCTAAAAATAAGTGTAATTTCATAGGGCTTAGAGCAAAAAGGGATCTCAGAGAGCATCTGGCCACAGTAGCATAGACTGAGATCTTGAAAGGCCTTCAAGGCTGTCTAGGCCAACTCTCTCATTTGACCAGATGAGAAGTTGAGGGATTCATTCAAGATCACACAGGGAAGAAGGAGAAGAACAGGGAAGAAGGAGAAGAAAAGGAGATTTTTTTTTTTACACGCACAATACAGGAATTTTTTTCTTTTTGCTTGACTTTTGCTTGGCACATTTTGTTTGTTACAGAGTTTTGGTTTTTTCCAATGGGAAGGAAGTGGGAAAGAAAAGATTGTTGTTCTTAAAAAAAAAAAAAGTTTTAAAAAGGGAGCTTCTGAGGCAGGACTGAACCCAGGTCCTCTGACTCTAAATCCATTAGTTTTTCCATGGTGTTACTTTGCAATACAGAAACTGATGTGTGGAGAACAGAAATACCTAACTCAAGGTCACCCAGGTTTTAAATGATATGAACTAGGGGGTGTGACTCAGTATTTCTATCTAGGACTCTCCTAAATTTATCATGCTGTTCACTTGAGGTATAAAAGATCCTTACTGATGGAGGGGAGGGGCGGCAGGCAGACTTCCTGAACAAGGTAGCATGTAAGCCAAGTTTTAAAAGCTATCAAGGCGGGAAGTCAGAGCATCCTAGACACAGAGCAGGGAAAGCAGTGAGCACATTGTTGAAAAATAATCTGGTTTGACCACAAGGTTGGGTATACAGAAAGGTTCTTTTATAAAAAAAGAAGGTTCTTTTTTATAAAAGCAGCCTGGAAAGAAAGAGTAGCACCAAAATGAGGAGCTTTGAATGCCAGGCAAAGGTGGAAGAACAGGAGTGGCCTGCTGTAGATGGTCTTCTGACTGAATGAAAGCCACTGAAATGCCAATTAGAGATTTGCTTCTGTTAACTTGTTCTGGGAGATGGGTATTCCAGGTCTTATGATCCCCATTTCATAGAGGGAACTGACATGTCAAGGGCCAGGGGCAAGACTCATGAAGACCCAGGTCCTGGACCTAAGTTCAACGCTCTATAGCATAATGCCTTTCAGTAGATGAACTGAACTGGAGGGCACGCTGGTACTCCTGAAATATGGAAAGGACCAATATGCCTTCAATGTATTAGGGAGACTCTCTGAAGGATGAGTATATAGGGACAAAAAGTAGCACACTGACAGACCATTTCTTGCTTGAACTCACGGCCTCTAGATGTACTGGTATCTCAGCTTGAACTGATTAAGCCTGTGATGAAGGAATAATAATGCCTGTCATACCTACTTACAGGGCTGCTTGGAGGTTCTAATGAGCTAAAGCACCCGTAAACCTTAAGGTCTTATAGAAATGTCAGCTACTCCTACAAAGCTCATTGTTAACCTTTGAGAAGATGGCTTCACTAGACTGGTGGCTGTGGGAGCTAGAGTAGAAATAGGGCTGAAGAGTGAGGGGGTAGGTGATGAGGAAGTAGAGGTATGGCATGGACACACATCTAATTTGATTTAACAGTGAAGCCACGGAAAGACATTGCCAAGGGTGGGCTGGTGCCAGCTCAGCCAGGCTTGAGAGAGATTGTTAAATTCTCTATGTGAGCATTTATTCCTCAGAAAATTGGCAAACACTACAAATCAGAGCTTGATTTATTGTTCTGTTGACTACCTAGACTTAAGAAAGCGATGAAGAAAATGTTAATAATGCAGATTAACCATAAAAGTGTGTCGTGGTTTTGAATAACCCATTGTTACACATTTACCAGCACACTCCTGGATAGGATGGTAGTGGGACAGGGGAGAACAGTTAAGGGAAGGCTTTTGAAGGATGGGGGGAAGTTCATTGTGTGACACAAGAAGAAGCCAGTAAAAGAGAGAGGTCTTGATGGCACCTTTATTTATCCTTTAACAGCTCTCACATTCAATTTACACTGGATTTACATGATCTCCTGGCTAAAAATTAGGTAATTCAGGGAGAGGGAACAATTCAGTAGGATATAAACCCTTCAAAAGGAGGACTGTTTCAATTTTGTCCTTCCATCTCAAGCATTTTATACCATCAGCACCGTTTTTTGTTTTTTGGACTAGACCTATGATTTCACAGGCAAAGGAAGAACTTCCCTCTAATGCAGGTTAGCAGCTGCTCTGCAACTTAGAGTCAGTTGGTCAGTCAACAACAATTTATATTAAGTACCTACTACATGCCAGGCAGTTGCTAAGTGGGGGTGGGGGAGGGAGAGAATACAAGGAAAGGTAAAAGACAGTCCCTGCCCTTGAAGATCTTAAGGATCTCACGATCTAATCCAATCTTTTCTCTGTTGGGGGGGAAGGGAAGGGAGGGTAAGAAAGACATACAGAGGTTAAGTGATATGTCTTCGTCACACGGCTAGGATGGTAGACTGACATGCTGATGTATCCCACCTTTCACACAGAAGGCTCATAACAAATGCTTGTAGTCACACAGAATGGCTTGAAGGTTGTCCCATGGCTTCCCTGGGGCGCCTGCCCAGAAGTGATGAATGCTCTGGCTACAGACATAGCTTTAGAACCTCAAAGCCCTCTGTGGGCGGAGCTCTGGGTTTTGGCTACTCTATTAATATATTATATGCCATTTTAGCAGATCCCATGTAAAATGTCAAGGCAATGTGAATGAATGTTGGGGAAGGGAGTCAAGGAAAAAGAGATTCATTAGTTTTTGGCTACTTTCCCAAATATGAAACCTCCCTCCTGGTGGTTTCTTATTCTCTCTTACATCTGCCAGGATATTTCTCTTTTACCATGGAATGATTTAAAAGGCAAACTAACACTTCAAATTCCTTCTCTGTGGACTCACTAAGGTCCTTGAGATTACTGGCTGTTTTCGTTCAAGTTGAAAAATGCTGATCTTGTGGCTGTTCAGTCCATCCTTCTTCTAAAAGAAAGGATCCTCAAGAGGCTGGACTTGGATGGCTTCCAGCTGTTGAGTCATAGCTGTATTAAGGTCTACATGGCTGTCTCCCCCCAAGTTGGCACGTGTCTAGTTCAGACTTCACAGGAAAAGGCAGAAAGCTCTCAACTACAAAGCAAGAGAACTGTCTTCTTAGCCCTGGTTTCAAGGGCAGTGTTTTATAATACACCCCATACACTCCTTCTGACAGCTATTCTCTCTGCAAGAGCTTGTCTAAATGGTACCTTTGATGAGGATAGAGGGAGTGATTTATTTTCAGTTAGATTAGCCCTTTCACCTGGAGGGAAAGAGAGGAAGACATGCAGAGAGAAACATCTGGATCCTTAACCTTTTTTTGTGTCATGAATCCTTATGAACCCTTCTCAGTATACTATTTTTAAATGAATTAGAATAAAATACATAGGGGTTATGAAGGAAACAAATTATACTGATATATATGTATGTATGTATATACATATTACAAATATATTTTTTAAATCGACTCCAGGTTAAGAACCCCTGATCTAAAATGACTAACGAATATTACTCCAGGCTCTGATTCCAAAGAAAATATGCCAAACCCTAGGTTTAGGCTTATCTGACCCACTCTGGACAGGAGTATGGGAAGGCAGCTGGACTTGGCTCCCACTGGATTGAAGCACAGAGCTCCCACTATCGCAGTACAAAGCCTTGCATCCACAGCACCATGCATGGTCTAGACCCAATTCAAGGCCTTTTCCTATAAATGAATATTCTGTTAGTGGTTTATTTATTATCAACAAACTTAGTAAAGGTCAGTTTAGGGTAAGACTTTCTGTAATGTGCCTTGAAATCTCTGAAACTTTCACAGGCTGGCGGCAAATGGTAATGTTGAAAGCAATGGACTTGAAGTCAGAAAGCAGGTTCTTGGCTCTGGTGGTTACTAGCCATGGGAATGTGGATAAGTGGCTTTGCCAATTTCCTCATATGTAAAATGCAGACAATTATATTTGTACTACTCATCTCACTGTGCTCGATAAACTCTAAAGCTTTAAATGGGAACTATTATTGTAAAGCCAGAATTAACAAAATAAAATCTTACTACTATCATTAATAATAACAGCTGACAACTACGTAAGGTTGGCAAAACACTTTGTTACTTAATTTGATCCTGTGAGGTAGGGGCTGTTACTATGTCCATTTTACAGATGGGGAATTTGAGGTTCCGAGAGGTTCAATGACTTGCCCAGGGTTGTACACACAGCCAGTGTTTGAAAAAGGACTCAAACCCAGGTCTTCTTAATTCCCAGTACAATGTTGTACCGATTGGTCCAGGCTCTGACAGAAATGTCAGCTACTTATAAGGAGGTCATGGTTAACCTTTAAGAGGATGGTTTCTTCAGGGGTGGTTATGCAAGCTGGATTTGGAAAGGGTTGATGAGCAAATAGATGATGAAGTGGAGGTGAGATGAAGAAGCTGTTCCATGAAAGCTTAAATTTGAAGGGATCAATAGTGGAAGGGACACAAAGCGACAGAAGACATTCAAAGGTTTGGCTACAAATACAAATGAGGAAAGCTTTCCCACAACCACCGCCAACACCATCACTGCATTCATATGGTGCCTACTATGGGCCAGGCTCTGGGGTAAATGCTTCACCAGCATTATCTCACTTGATCTTCACAACTCTGAGAGGCAGTGCTATTTTTTATCATCCTCATTTTACAGATGAGGAAACTGAGGCTGAGGTTGACTTCAAGTCCTTCCTGACTCTGGGTCCAGTGGCCTATCCACTGTGCCACCTAGTTGTTCCAAGGTATAAACCCTACCTACCTCACAGGAGAGTGGGAAGAGATGAACAGCAAATGTACAGTAAAAGGACAGTTAATCAAATGTATGTGAATTCTACCAGGATTTCCCATGACAGCATTTTTCCCCATATAGTCAGAATGAAACATAGAGTCATGTTAGAAGAATTCACCCACACATGGTGGGGTTCAGGATAGTTAAACTCCTTGTGACATGAGAATATCAAAAAAAATATGGTTATTCAGTGCTAAGAATGACTCCTCAAACCTCACCTCAGAAAATCCCCTTAATTAGTCATACTTTGTGTGCAACAGAAAATGATGGTCCTTCTGCCATCTGATTACCTCTATTTCATTCTGCTTATTTCTTGTTTGTACACAGTTGTTTGTACATTGTCTCCTCCATCAGTCTGTGAGCTCCTTGAGAATTAGGATTGTTTTTTGTTTTTCTTCATAGCCACAGTGCCTGGCACATAGTAAGTAGGTGCTTAATAAAGACTTGTAGACTGACTACAAGTAGTAGTGTAGAGTGCTTCCCTGATGGGTGAGTTTATCAGTGTGTGAACCACTTTCATGCACATAAAGTGCAACCCCTATGTGACTTAGTAGATGGTCTTTGATAGTAATTACTAGAAAACAATCCATCACACTGGGGCAGATCTGGTGATAAACCTCTTCAAAATTATCTAGGGAGCTGCTCAGATGACAGATGCCCATACTCAAAGCCTTCCCAGACTGATAAGAACTGCCAGAGGTTGGGTTTAGCTGGTATAGCTTTGAGAACCCAAAGTCATCTCCATGCCACAGTGAGGCATCATATATACATATGTTTGTATATTATTGAAATGCAGATTTTAGTGTTAGAATGGATTCCAGAGTACAACCTTCACAACCGATGACCCACCTAATCTCCACTGAGTATCTCCAGAGACAACTCATTCTTTTGCCAGGCAGTTTTCATAGCTAAAAAAGATCTTTCTTATATTAAACAGAAATAAACCTCTTTACTATTCCCACTCTGATCTCTGAAGCTACACAAAATGAGTCTGCTCCCTTATGTTCACAGAAACCCTTAAAATAGTTGAAAGAAATTTTAACAGGTTTCCTTAAGTTTCCTCTTCCCCTGGTTATACATTCTCACCTCCTTTGTTTCTCCTAAAACATAGTTTCTGGACATGTCAGTATCCAAGTTACCCAGAATGCAATGTATTGTTCCAAAGAACAATAATCATGGCAAATTATTCTGGTCCCAAAAAACTTTATTACCTAAGATCCTTATTTCTGAAAATGCAGTAGTAAAAACAAACCCAGCCCTTCTCTTCCACCTTCTTGTATTCTGACCTTTCCAAGCCCAGATCTTTCCTCTATTCAGTAAGAGTGGGTTGAAAAACACTGCTCTGGTCTGTCAATATCTCTCTTGAAATGTGATGTCCAAAACTTCCAATATGGATTGGCCAAAGTAGTAGGACTACTACCAGCTCTTGATTTAAATTTTTATTAGTATGCAATAAGATCATGTTAACTATTTTAAGAGCTATATCACACCAATTCATTCAGCCATTCAATAAGCCAGGTAATATATAATACTTTGCACATTGCATCAGTGCTCGATAAATATTTGTGGATGAATGAACGAAGCAAGTCAATGGTCAAGTAAACCCTAACCTTTTTCATATGAATTGGTGCCTGGTCTCAGCAACATCACTGAGAAGGGTAATCCCTGTGGAGAAGGGGATCATCTTCTGTGCCGCACCAACCACTGGCCACCTATGGACAGATTAAGTTCAAGAGCCCTAGGAATGGCAATGGTCCCTAGAACAACAATCCTACTTCCAGATAGGCCCCTGCAGTCATCATCCCAGAGAGCAACCTCTGTGGAGATGCCACTGGGCAACTGCCTCTGTAAGTGGGGAAGCCCCTACCTCCTCAGTAACTACATCTGTTGGAAACCCAGAAAAGAAAGTTCCCAACACTCAAGTCCCTGGTGTTCAATATTGAAAAGAGATAGCAATTTATCAGTGGAAATGCCATTCTGGATGGTGCATTACAATGTGCTTGGCAGCTACATCCTAAGGGTCATGAGATCTTTCTAGAAATCTGACTTGCAGCAGAAACCCCAGCGTCTCTTCCATCAGAGGGCAGTGGCTGTCTCCATTTTTGTATTTGTACCCCCACTGCTTTGTACATAGTAAAGCCTTGATAAATACCATTTAAAAAAAATTCATACCAATATTTATGGACCACCAATTGCAGTCAGCAAACTATGGTAGGCACTGATAAAGCAATATAGACCAGATGGGGACCTTGTCCTTAGGGGCAGCACTATGCCATACAAATATCATTTTCACACTGGTAGGTTTACATTCCAAGCTCTCATTGATGAAGAACCTGTCTTCAGATGGAGGACAGTAGCAACAAGCTTCAGTGGAAAAGGCAATGGGACTCAAAGTCAGAAGAACTAATGTTGAACTAGTCATTGGGTACTCATTTCTGTCATATGGAAGGGAAAAAAGGTGGCTGTCCTATCTGATCTCTAAGGTCCCTTTCAGTTTGAGTTTGAGCCCCAGCTACAACAATGACCATCTGTGTGTGACTTAGGCTAGTCACTCCCCACCTCTGCCTCCATTTCCTCATCTGTAGAGTACAAAGGGCTAGATTTGGAGTCAGAGAACCTGAGTTTGAAGCCCTTCTACTTACTACCACAAAATGAACAAAATCATTTAGCTTCTCTGGGACCCAGTTCTCTTTCACTTATAAAATGAAGGAACTGGCCTCAATGACCTTAAAGGTCCCTTTTGGCTTTATATTCATCACTAGAATGATCTCTAAGTTTTGAATCCCAGGTCCGACATGCACCAGCTGTGACAGTGGGGAAGACATTTAACCTCTTTCTTTAACCCCCTAATCTGAAAAATGCTATTTATACCATCTCCTTCACAGGGCTATTGTGTAAGCTATAAAACAAATAGGAGTTGTTATCATTATTAAGGGCAAATCCCATGTGAGGCTGACAAAAGCACCAGATCCACAAACCCATTTGCTGATGACTACACAAATTCCTAACAAAAGGCTTGATCAAAAAATATTCTATCTGTAGTTTAGATCATAAGGAAGACTGGTAAATGCACGCTTTGTAAAACTCGTGGGGTCTGACGTTTGGCGCTGGTGGGCTTCCTTGGGGATATATTCCATTTCAAAGGCTCGCTGAAGGAATGCATCATTAGGCTACATGTTGGCCACAGAGGGGCCAAATTACTGCATGCTTTGATTCTGAGCTCTGTACCTGGCCAATAAGAATTCTTAGGTCTGTCCTAAACTTGAGTCACTAAGTTCTTCATGGCCACACCTGTCCCATGTGTTCTCAGTAATCAGTACACAACTATGATTGTTTGCCTTTCTCAGGGACTTTGAAGGATGTTCAGAGACCTTTGAATCGAGAATTTCCTGTAGACAATGATAAACTAAGAGGTCAAAGGAGATATATTTAAAGCCATGAGGAATCTTAGAGGTCACTTAATTCAATTTTCTTACTTTGCAAGTCAGAAAGGGAAAGTGACCTACCTAGGGTCACACATCTAGTAAGTATCTCAAGGGAGACTTGAACCCAGGTCTTCCTGACTCCAAGACCAGTACTCTATCTGTCACATCACACTGCTTCTCATGTTCTAATGGACTTTCTAGGTTTCCTACTCTGTCCTTGAAAAAAGCTACCTATTTACCATGGGGGTTGGTCGATGAGATAGGACACAAAAACACATTATCTCATTGGATTGCTGCAACTCCCAAGTGAGATAGATAGGCTGCAAAGATTCTTATCACCAATTTATAGATAGTTAAATTTATAGATCGTTAACGACTAGCATTTA
The DNA here is from genome assembly GCA_028658325.1 of Potorous gilbertii. Taxonomy (NCBI): domain Eukaryota; kingdom Metazoa; phylum Chordata; class Mammalia; order Diprotodontia; family Potoroidae; genus Potorous; species Potorous gilbertii. The sequence continues at coordinate 302,623,600 of CM053769.1, read as the reverse complement.
TATGCACTTTACAATTTATAACATATTTCCAAATATTCCATTTTAACCTCATAACAATCCTGGGAGGTGGGTGTTATTAGTCTCATTTTACAGCTGATGAAACTGAGGTAGATAGAGTTTAAACAACTTGCCCAGGGTCACACAACTACTAAGGACTGAGGTCAAATCTGAACTTAGGTCTTCCTGGCTCCAAGTCTAAGCTGTATCCACCGGCACACCTAGCTGGGGAAAAGAAAAGGGAAAAGATAAAAAAGGAAACTGAGCCTCAGGGAGCTGTCAGAAAACCTGTGTTCAAGTTCTCTTACAACACCAAGCTCTCTCCCTTATCTTGCCAGCCTACAATGGAATAAAAAAGGGCAGCTCATGTTAACAGAAATAGTGCTTTAAGGTAGGTGTGCCAAGTGCTTTTATAGACATTATTTCTTTTGAGCTTTAAAAAAATCCTGAGAGGTAGGTACTACAGGAATAATTATCTCCACTTTAGAGAAGAGCAACAGAAGATTCAGAAGGGTTAAGTAACTGGCTCAAGTCTCATAGCCAGAGGCCAGATCTGAGCTCAAGTTGTTCCAGACTCCAAGTCCAAAGCTCTTTCCAGTATCCCTAAGCTGCCTTTCTAATCAAACAATTTAAAAAAAAATCAAAAAGATGCAAATGCAGACTTTTTAATGATCCTACCTGTTCTCTCCCTTACAGCTGCCAAGTAAGAGTATCAAGAGTATCTGGTAATGCTTTTTGGTTTTGGAAAGTACATACATCTGCTAAGACTGGCAAAGAGGCTGCCAAAAACAGAATCCCACAGAATCTGAAAACAGGTGCAGGACTTATTTATCTGTCGGGTTACTGGGGTCACAAGAAACTAAAACGCTAGCCTGAACCAGCAAAGGCAGCAATGTAAAATGACCCATCGAGTCCCTCTGTAGCCTAAAGGATCAGGCAATGGGGGAGGGTGGTGGTGGTGATGTGTGTCTGTCTGGCTGTCTTCAGGGGCGGCACTATGCAGTACAAATAGCATTTTCCACTGGTAGACTTGCATTCCAAGATCTCACCGATGAAGATTCTGCCTTTAGATGAAGGACACTCTAGCTAGCTTATGTAGAAAAGGTCATGGGATTTGAAGTCAGAAGAAATGACGTTGAACCACAGGCATTTGGTGCTTATTTCTGACATATGTTAAAAAAGAAAAAAAAGGTGACTGCCCCATCTGATCTTTAAGGTTACACATACACACACACACACAATCACACATATATGAAGACATATTTTGCCTTAACAAAATATTTAGATCTAAAATTTGACAAAACTTTAACTCCTTCCATACCCAGGTTTCAAACCGAACTTCACCAAAACCAAACTTCAATACAGATCAAGGTCCATTTGATTAGAAATTTCTATAAATTCTCCCTTTTCTTCCTGGACAAGTACCCAACAAAAAGATTCTGAAAGGTAGGGTTTGTTAGCACTCTGCGTTTGAGGAAGACCTGGAAGGCAATATCTGCTCAATTAGGATAAGTTTAGTGCTAGAACAGACCCTTGAAGAGTTCTCTAACCTACGCCGCTGTCATTATAATGCACAAAATTGAGACCCAGAGGCATGAGCTAGTGGAGTGACTTTGAGGATGCTCATTCATCTCTGTAAAAAGACACAACTGGACCACTCCAGGAATTCTTAACCTGAGCTCCATGAATTTGGAGTTCTTACTATTTTGATAAGAATATTTCAATATAATGAGTTTCTTTCAAAATTGTATCTATTTTTGAAAACATTATTCTGAGAAAGGGCTTCACTTATACCCTGGGTATAAGATACAAAATAAGTTAAGAACCTCTAGACTAGATGCTGTGCTTAATTAATTCTAAGAAACCCTGGGTCAAGGAAAATGCTAATTCTGTCTAGGCCCAGAGTCTCAATGTCAGGCGATGGTATGTTGTCTCTTAAAATGTCTCTTCCTTTCAAGCACACTTCAATCACTTTGTTAATCATGATGGACTACATCTGACAGTCTCTAGTGGAAAAACAACAACAAAAACCAAAAACCATCCCAGATGAGTATGTTCTTGAAATTTAAGTCTGTTTGTAAGATACAAATTCCCTTCAAGATGAGAGACAGTGAAGCATAATGCAAAGGGTGCAGAAGCTGAGTCAGGAAGTCCTGAGGTCAACTACTACCTTGGTTGATCCTTTACTGTGTGACCTTGGGTAAGTCAACTAGCTTCTTGGTGACTCAGCTTTGTTACCTCTAAAATAATGGGGTTGGATTCAATGGCTTCTCCTTCGCTTTCCAACTCTAAATCTACAGTTCTATGATCCTAAGACCGGAGAGAATTCCATGGGTCCTCAGACACTTACCAACTCTGTGTGACCCTGGGCAAGTTAACCTCTTGGGGACTCAGTATCCTCACCACAGGAAACATTTAATAAATGCTTATTGATTGATTCTAAAATGAAGAGGTTAGATTCACCAATCTTTAAGGTCCTTGACTTATGATCCTAGGACCACCCTAGGGCAGGGGCCTTAGGAACCAGAAGAAAAATTCAGTAACTCTTCGTGAGTCTAATTCATCTAAACCACAACCTTCATAACTTTTTCCCATCCCTTAAACACATAGCTGTTTTTTAAGAGCATCTCCTGTGAAGCATGGTCGTCTGTCACTGAGTGACAACAGATGAGCTTCAAGGCTTCCCTCCCCGCCAAGTCTCATTTCTAGAACAACAGAGTTCATACGTCTTTTTAAAAATTTGTTCATAGAATAACTATAAGAGAACAGAAAGGGGGTCCTGAGTGCCACCCAAACACATCAGAGGGCCAGGCATGCCAAGATTTTTAGCTGTTGCTCTGTTCTCAACCACACAGAGAGTGTTACAGTGTCACATAGCATTACAGCTAAAAGGGACTTTAGTGACTATCTCTGAGCATCACTGTCATTTTACAAATAAGAAAACCAAGACCCAGAAAAGAAAAAACATTTTTTCCCAAAAGGATCATAGATCCTAAGTTGATCTCAATCCTCTCATTTATAGATGAGTAAACTGAGGCCCACACAGGTTAACAGACCCACGTTAGTTGTGACAGGGAATGGATTCTTAGTCTAGGGCTCTTTCCACTACGCTTGCAGATCAGCCTAGAGATTTCTAAGGCTGCCAGCATCACAAACCATCAGAAACCTGAATCTGTCTGGTTTATACAGACCTCCCCCCACCTGAGACAAAACATAAAAGTTAAAATAATAATTTATCATCATTAATAACAGCAATAGTAATACTGTAAGGGGGAAAGTAGATGGGGTTGTACGGTGTTAAATGATTTAAAAAGCCTGTGGAGGGTCCTTCATCAGACAGGAAGCAGATCCACCCTAACATCAGTACTTTAGGTGGGGCTGTTGGTAACAGCCTATGTCCCTCTGAGGGACTTGTACATTAGGAGAGCTGCCAGGGTGCAGAGGAAAAAGGTGGAGAACACACATTTTAGAATCCAAACAACATTTCGGGACTGCCAAAGAAACCCATTCTTCAGCATCACGTCACTGGCAAGACAGCCAGGATCTGGGAGCAGGAAGCCTGACGGTCCCCTCCCCACGACAGGTCCACTATACAATGACGGGGTAGGATTTTTGTCCTGTGCAGCAGCTGCAGGAGTACAACTTCCCTGGGCCAAGAGACAGACCATCCCCTTCCAAGCTGGCAACTGCTGCTCTGGGTGACTCAGAGAACTCATTATTTTTCACACTGCCCTATGGGGCTTCCAGAGGAAAGAAAAGGAGCCCTTTTTGGGGGTGGGAGGGTATTTGTCAGTGAGCATGTCTTCATTTATTTATTTTCTAAGCAACAGGGAATGAGACACCACCTCCAGCTGTTTCAGACCCCACGCAGAAATAGCTCACTGGGAGGAGAAGGAAATGGGTGGGGCTCAAAGTCAGCCTGCAAGCTCATCACTCTTCCCTCCCACCCTGGAAGAAAGTTCTGGAGTTAGGAAGTAAGCTGGGAGGGAGGGGCTACAGGCCAGGTACCACAACAGCCACCTTCAGACTGTAGCTTCATACATATGAGTCCAGTCTGGGGCTGGTGGGAGGAGCCTTTGTGTCATTCAGTTCCCAAAGAGGAACCAATGGTTCTTTGGAATACTATAAAGGGAGGGATGGCTCCTGGAGCTTCATGAAGTCACTTGGAGAAAAATGAGAGAGACAGTAGGCTGCCAAGACAGGCCGGGGCTTGTGAAAGGCTCTGGAATTCTCCAACAGAGCTGAGGAACTAGAACATGACCATGTCTCCAAAGTGACACTTTTGGTCTCTAAGGCTCGAGGGGAAATTAAGAGAAAGCCCTCCTTCCAATTAAACCTAATTAATGTCAGGGCCGGAGTTCCCCTCTATGGGAATGACATGTGTGAGGGGTCACTTACAATTTCTTCACTGGCTAACATTCTCTGCCCCATCCCATTTCTGTCCCAGAGTCTCTCTTACGTGAAAAATGGAACTGGTTAGCTTCATGCAGACAAAATCAAAAGAGTCTTGCCTAGGGCCTTGGCTGATGTTGACAGCATTCCTCTCCTAAAGGTTATAGAACAGGCAAAGTCCAAGTTCCACCAAAAAGTTCATCTCTAGCAACTGGAAAATGCTGCCATTAGCCCGTACTCTCCTATCTGGGCAACCTCCTGGTTCCTAAAAAATTGAAACTGCCAGTGATCTAAAGGGTGATGTTGACGTTGGGGGTGAGGGAGAGAGGAACAGGACAAGACAATGGCAGATAGACTGCTGCATGTTGAGGATAACACCTGTACTCATGGAGTTAATGTAAACACAAACGAATAAGGAACGGAAAGTATTTAATAAACTATAAATGGGTACTATACCCATGTTGGTAGTAATGGTTACTGTAAAAAGGGGCAAAGAGATATCATCCAGGAAATACACAACCAGAAATAGAGGTAGCCAAACCTAAAAATACTACATAAATGTGATTTGTTATTGTTATTCCTATTACTATTTTTACGGTTTTAATTTCACCACAAGGCATCATGGCACAGTGGATAGGAAGATGACCCGAGTCAGGAAGACCACTCAGATTCTAGTCCTACCTCTGACTTGTGCTGGCTGAGTGACCCTGGCCAAGCCATTTTTTCATACCTAGGTTTAAAGACATGAAAAGTCATCTCTCTTCCATGGCAAACATCAGCAGAGAATGCTTTTATTTGCTCTTAAAGTCATTTCTTACAGGACTTAACAGGATCTAGAATGCAAAGGAGATTCTTTTAGCACCCTGGGTGATTTTTTGAGGATTTGGGCTGAATTGCAGCAGATCTGCATCCACCTGAAGTCCACCAGTGGCATGACAGGTATAGACAAACAAAACAAAACAAAGTAGATATTAATGTTGTTGATTTATGGATTTACTTAACTACCAGAGTTGAGCCACTGGGAGGGTACTCTAAGGTCAAAGGCTCAAAGATTCAACGGTCCTAGAAAACATCTCCTCCAAGTCTCTCATTTGATAGCAGAGAACTGGCACAACTTGTCCGGAGTCACGCAGGTGGCAGCAGAGCTACTCAAAATCAGGAGCTCTAACAATGACAAATTCCTGTCCCAGGGACGTCTTCATCATTTAACCCACCTGCTGCCTTGCTCAGAGTCACACATTCAAGAGTGGGGTCTAAACTGGAACCCCAGTCAACTGATTCAAGTCCTGGAGGAAGAGTGTGCAAGAATATCCACTATATTTGAATATTCATTTTCTTCTCTTAATGTGACAAATTCATATAATAATAAAGAAAACAGTGCACAAAGTCAAAGCAAAACAAACGAATTTGCATTTCAGAATCACCTTTTCCTATTCAGTCAGATGTTTTCTCTGGGGCAGAATAATTGTGGTCCTATATATTATCAATAAACATTTACTAGAGACCTACCACATATAGAAAAGCAGAGCACGAGAATAGTATTAATACTCTCTATGTCTGCCTAGTGATTTAAAACACATCTTGGTGTCATTTTCTTATGTCAAGACCCAGCAAATGAATCATTTATTACATGTGTTCACAGCTTTGATCACTAGAGAAGCATGCCACCACATGGATTAAAAGAAAAGACCTCAACTCTGTGATCTGCATGTAGAAGATGAATCATACTCTTCTGGAAATTCCAAAAATAAAGCAGCTCATTCAGGCTACCTCACATCAAAGAAAGGTCACTTGGCTATGCTACTACTCACGTTTTGACTCAATGACTGTTGGTTGGAAACTTGATGGGGTCTTTCTGTCAAAGGGTAAAAACTTTGCTGAATTCTTTGGGCCCTCATTGAGTGCTTATTAAGGAAGTTGAGATCTGAAAGTTTTAAACTAGTGTTATAAGGGCACTGAACTAGGTGACCATTAATAAAATCCCTTCTAGCTCACCATCCATGATCACGAGATCCCCTATTTCCTATGCCCACAGTTCTGATCAAACAGAGCATGCCACCACATGGATTTTACAGAAAGCTGAGGAAATGGTTTTGAATTCCACCACTGAAACTTAATGTGTGTGTGACTTTGGGCAAAAATGGAGGTTCTGAGAAAAGTGACTCGGACTAGGTCAAACAGTGAGTTTGGTTTACTAGCACAAACCACAGCTGAAGTTTTCTGTTTTTCTGCTGAGAGGCTGCCCCACTATTTGATGGACTTAGATAAACATACTAAGCAAATGCAAATAATCATTTTTGCTGAATCTGGAATTTAACATGCATACTGGATGACACAAGTATTTCTTTGATCGGCATCCCCAAGTTTGTGAAAACTAAATTCCTTCTTTGAAAGCCTTCTCCTTCAGTGGTACTGGAATTCTGGAGGGCATGCATAACATGAAGAAGAAGAACAGAGACTCTCAGGTGAGCTGCCCTGAGACCCTATCTAATCCAATTTTGGATGAGACTCACCCATCAGGAAAATCAGTGCATCTTACAAAAAATACCTATCATTTTTCAATGTTCTCCCTCTAAGAAATCATGCTGGTGAAATGATATTTGGGTCTGCAAGACCTGTCTGCAGGATTCTGAAGCACTTAAACAGGGGTGTATGGGGAGGGAGCAGGTATAGGATCACAGGCTTTAGTCAACAAGTCAATAAATACTTATTACATAACTACTCATGTCAAGCCGAGCACTAAGTTTTAAGAATACAAAGAAAAGCAGAACAGAAACAAAAAACCCAAGCCCCAGACTGAAAGGGACCTTTGAGATAATCTATTTTGAGATAACCTCTCATTTTACAAATATGGAGACTAGGGTCCAGACTGCCTAGGTGACTAGAACTTTGAGGCAGTAAGTAGTGGTATTCAAACTCTACAACCTTTGCCTCCAGACTCAGTGCTATTTCTACTAGCTCCCTATTGTTTCCTCCACCCCAGGGCCTTTTTAAAAAAATTATAATTTTTCACTTAACAAGCATTTTCTCTCCCTCTCAACCCTCCCCATTAAAAAAAAAAATATGCTCAGTTTCCTGATCAGAAGCTTTCTTCCACAACTGAAGGGACCATGCTCTCTGTGGTCCAGTCATACTAGTCTACTTATTTTTCCCACATCTCCTATCTCCAGGACTTGTGCCCTGGCTATATTCCTCATGCCTGAGACACTCTTCCTCCTCCTCTTCAGTGCTCTTTAAATCCATGGTTTCCTTCAAGACTCATCTAAAACACCATCTTCTGCAGGGGGCCTTTCTCAGACACACTGAAAATCCTTATGATTAGACTGGATGATCTCTCAGGTTTCTTCCAATTCTCACATTCTACAAATTTATGATTAACAAATTAATAAATGAAGTATTACTAATGACCTACTAATTAATAAATTAATAAAGGAAGTATTACTAATGATCTAAGTGTGGTGGGGCCTACCAAAGGTTCTTATCCCGAGGTAAAGACCCTCTCCCTGGGTGGAAGCTAAGGGGTGAACCAGCTTTCCCCCTTCCCCTCCCACCAATGGGGAGACTTTTAAAGGAATGGCTAGGAATAAGAATCCTGAGGAAAACTAAGGAACAAGATTAGCCAATCAGACTGGTAGAGGAGCAGCTTGATGAGTGAGGTGAAACAAAGTTCAAATCCTTCTTTTGTCTCACTTTGTCCAAGTCCCATCCAGTCCCATCTAATGGAACGATTCAGGTTATAAAGGGCAGCAGAGGCTTTTGGACTCTGTGTTCTAACTGTGTAAAATAAAAAAAATAAAATAAATCATTTTAAGGCTTCATTTAATGATTAAAGATTTAAGGTTTCTATGACTTGAAGCCTCTTGAGACGGTATCTATCATGCTAGTAAGGGGAGCTGGTGACTATCCTTACATCAAGGCCAGAAGTTGAAGTTACCAGGTTCAGCTCAGTTGGAGCATTGAACCAGGTAAGTGGGAAGTACCTCAAACCGTTCCTGAACTCTGGGTGTCAGGAGGTAGCTTCTGAAACAAGGGTTACAAAAGCAACACATAAGATGATAACTCACTTTTTAAGGTTTGCAAACGTTGGAGCCTCATAACAACGATGTACGGTGGGAGCAATTATCATTCCCATTTTATAGATGAAGAAGATGAGGGGCTAAGTGACTTACCAAGAGTCATAAAGCTAATGAGATGTCAACCCAGGTTTTTAAGAACATAAAAAGGAAAACATTTGAGCAGAGTTGCCGTAGGTCAAACACATCTAAATTACATGCACTCCCTAGCCAATGCATCTTTTATTAAAATGCAGTGAGGCCCAGAGGAGAAATGATCAAGAGACCTGGGTTGGAAAGTGAGTATTGACATTTACTAGTTATGGGACTGGGGTGTCAGAATTTTTGCTTCCTTATCTATAAAATGAGGTCAAAGACACCAGCCCCATTTATCCTACAGGATGTTGGTGGGAAAGCCTTAGGCAAACCTTACAGCATTCTGTAAAAGTGAGTCATTACCAACATCATTATTAGATAGATAATCACTAACTTGGGCAAGAGGTGGCGGGAAGGGAAACAGGTGACCCCCAAAAGAGCTGGGGACAGGAGAAGAAGGGGGAGATCATCTCCATTCAAATACAGTGCTCAAGTCTAGGGATAGAGGCAGTACAAAGCCCATCTGGCCACAAAGGGAAAGAGGGAAGGGAAAATGCTATTTCTTCCAGTTCTTTCCGAAGTAAGCAGGGAAAGGTTTGATAAGATTTACAGGCAGGGTCAGGAAGACAACAAGAAACCAGTGTATTTTCTAGACTGTTCTGTCTAAAATGTCTTTCGTTGGGTCATAATAGATCAGTGAGAACAAATGTCTGTCTCCATCATGGCTGCTTCTGCTTTGTGTTCTTCTCTCCCATGGTCAAATGTGATCTCCCTCTACCTCAGAGCTCTGACACTGGGTCAGTTAGAATTCATCATGGGGGATGCCCATCAATTGGGGAATGTCTGAATAAATTATGGCATACGAATGTAATGGAGTAGTATTGCACCATAAGAAATGATGAACAAGAAGACTTCAGGAAGGCCTGGAAGGACTTATATGATCTGATGCTGAGCGAAAGGAGCAGAACCAGGAGAACTTTGTGCACAGCAACAACTAGAGTGTGTGAGAGTTTTTTCTGGTAGCCTTGGAACTTCGCAATGCAAGAACTTAAAAAAAAAATTCCCAATTGTTTTCTAAGGCAAAATGCCTTCCACACTCAGAGAAAGAACTATGGAATTCATTTGCAGAATGTAGCAGATCATGTTTGTGTGTGTGCACATATGTGTGTGTGTGTGT
>CM053769.1:302597378-302613386 GCA_028658325.1 Potorous gilbertii | reverse complement strand
ATAACAGTATATAATAACAGTATATTTTTTTTATTGTTTATTGTTGGTGAAGAGAGTAAAAGTGTGAATCTTGACCTTAACATATCAGTATCAATTTTGTCCACTGTATTTGACCTAAAATTTGTTGCCACTTAATATATTCTTTTATATGGTTGCAGTTATTGTAAGATTGTTCCTTTGGTTCTGCCTTCTTCATTCTGCATTACTTCAAACGAAACTATTTCTTGAAATTCTTCACCTCTAACATTCCTTCACACACTCTATTCTCTCAACACTGAAACTGCCTTTCCTTCTAAACAGCTAACTGTAATGGTCTTTTCTTTGTTCTCATACTCAGCGACCTCTCGGCAGCTTTGGATGGTGTTGTCCATCCACTGCTCCTGGATACTTTCTTCTCTCTTGAGTTTCTCTCCAGGGTCTCCTACAACCTACCAGACCAAGCCTCAGTTTCCTTTCCCTGCTGGTTCAACATCCACTTCGCATTCATAAGCAGAGCTGTCCCTCAAGATGTTCTTTGGTCCCCTTCTCACTATCAACTCTTCTCTGGTGATTCCATCAGTTCCCATAGGTTTGATGATCATCTTTCCATGAATGGCTCCCAAAACCTAGCGTGTCTAACTTTTTTCCTTCCCCTCCAATCTCCATTCAATCAACTGCCAAGTCTTATTTTGGAGGCAAAAATCATTGTCTCTACTTTCAAAGCCAACAACCTCCTACATGGTCTCTCCAATACTGACCTCTACTACGATCTCTCCTCTGTCACAATATTCCTGAGGCAGAGATTTAACCATGTCACTTTTCTGTCCCCAATCTTGGGGAGTTCTCTGTTACATCCAGAATAGAAAACAACCCCTTTAGTCTGATATTTAAGGTATTCCACAAGTTGAATAAAACCACTTTTCTAGGACCACAAGTATATACTCTGTAATCAGCCAAATGGGACTACTAATTGTTCCTTCACCTATGTCTAGCCTCCAATCATTTACAAATGTCTCCCCACTTCTAGAAAACAGCCCTTACTCACCTCCATTCCTCAGACTCAGCCTTCTTTCTAGGCTTAGTGTGAATGTCACCTCTACACAGAAGCCTTCCCCATTAATCTTCCTTCTCCCTGATGTGGCTTCCCTCCCCTACTTGAATTACCTTGGACTTATATATTTAAAACCCAAGTCCAACTTCCATAAGGAATCTAAGTTTCTTAACAGTAGAGACTGCTTTGCACTTATATTCTATGAGGCTAGCACACAATAGGCATTTAATATACATATGTTACACTGAACTGAACAGAACTGAATGAAAAGTAGATAGGCATTTATGATCTCCATTTCTGATGAGAAGTTAACTTGAGAAGTAATAGCAGGGTATCAGCATGGTGAAGAAGAAAGAAGACTGAATTTGGAGTCAAAAGACCTGGATTAGACTCCTAGCTCTGCTGCCTCCTAACCTCTGTGACTCTGGGCAAAGTACTTTTGTGCATGAAACAAAAGGGATGGAATATATGATCCCTCAAGTTCCTTATCCAACTATCCTAAGACTTGCCCAGGGTCATATAGTTAATTAATGGCAAGGATGGAACTACTGACTCAGTCCTCTTGAGAATTTAGGCAACAAATGCTTTACTAGACTTGTTTCCAGTCACTTTTCCATCAGGGAGGCAATATTGTCAAGGCAAACTTAACTCACAGAATTAATGTGTGGCAAAGTTATGATGGTAATGTTAAAAAAGCAGATGCGTATTTCAGCACCAAGTAGCTTTTAAAACAAATGCCTTGTTTAAAAAAAAATCTTTTAAAAAATCTAAGCAAGAGAGATACAAGTTGGCCATCTGCCACTGTTGCTCTCTGTAAACAATGGTTACACCCTCTATACAGCTGAAAAAGAAATAACCAAACAGGGAATACTTTTTATCCACATTCCCAGGGTAAAACATCTCTTCAAGCTGGTGGCCTGAGATAGATATTGTTCTGAGTTTAGAAATATTATCTGATGACAATGTGAAGTTTCCTTCCCTTTTCCAACCCATGCCCACACCCCAGAATTCTCATGAGAAAAATTCCTTCACACTTTTGGTTCCCGTTTCCTTCATCTGATCTCCCATGTAAGGGCAATCAGTTCATGGGGAACTCTAAAGATTTGTATGTCAACTGCTCAAAAATATGTACATAAGCCAGTTTGGGAACACTAGTGCAGTTCAGTTTGGGAACACTAGTGCAGTTCAATTGAAGAGGGTATGCAGAGACTGTTAGCTTTGCTTCTGAATCAGCCCCAAATGCTAGCTCTGCTACTTCAGACCTGTGAGGTTCACTTTATCTCTGGACCCCAGTTTCCTCATCTGTAAATGGGGAAGTTGAATTAGATGATCTCTAAGGTTTCTTTCCAGCTTTGACAATTCTATAGTTCTATCACTGGACATCAAGGGTCAGGGGAAGAACCAAAGACATTTAATTGTTTATTGGGGTTGACTTACTCTCATGAACATTTTTTCAATTCACAGGATCACAAAGTTAAGAGTTGGAAAGAATCTCAGAGATGATCTGATTAGACTCCTCATTTTACTCAGCTCCCTCCAATTCACCCTGTCTATACCTTGTTTGGACATAGTTGTCTGCATGTTGTCTCCCCCATAAAACGGGGAGCTCCTTGAGAGTAACAGCCATGTGCATAGTAAATGCTTGCTGAGTCACTAAGGAGAAACCTGACACCAGGAAGATGAAGGCCTTATCCAAGGCCTTAATATATAGTAAGCTTCAGAGGTAGAACCTGAACACAATTCTTCTGATTTCAGAGCCCAGAAAAGGATGCTGAAAGTACCTCAGAGGCCATCTTGTTCGATCCCCTCATTTTACAGCTGAGGAAACTGAGGCCCAGAGAAATTAAGTGGCTTGCCCAATATCAAACTGATGACATCATCAGGATTTGGCTGCCAATCCAGTCTGCTCTTTTACTGCACCAGGCTATCTGTACAGCCAATTCACTTCAAAAAATTTACTAAGCACCTATCTGCTCCATGAAAGGCCCCAAGCTAGGTGTGGGGGCTAAAAATGGGTTGATAGTAGATTGTGATTGAGAGGGGGCAGGATTCAATTCAGTTCAACAAGCATTTACTAAGCACCTACTAGATGCCAAGGAATAGAGACATTACTTGATATTTTGACTCAACCATTTTAACAACAAACCATTTAGTAACAGTGTTTCCACCTGTGTTAATGATATGTTAGCCCAAGCCCCTGCTTATATATACAAGAGGTAGCAGAAACGGAGTTCAATGATCAGTTAGTCAGTTAGTTGCTCTGTATTGAGGAGTAGCAGGAGAGAGTTATTAGGCAGTTAGTCATAAGGCATGAATATTGCAATAATAACACTCATAACAATCCCAGACTCACACTGCTACTATACTGGGAAGATAGCAACGTATTTTATAATCTCATTAAGCTCTGAGGTAAGAAATGTCATGATAAGTAAAGGGTTTTACACATTCTTTTCCTGTGGTTCTCAAGTCTAATAAATCGTGGAACAAGGGAAGTAACCAAATTTTATGATAAAAATGGAAACTGATCCCTCACATGGATCCCAGACTATCTTTGGAATCCTGAGGATCACCAACATCACGTGCATCATTAACATGCATGGGTAGAGCTGGGTATCCATTTGTGTACTGGTAAAAAGCTTCGTGAGATGAGAGCTTCATCTCTATGCAAGACCATGTTGGGGCCCTTAACCCAGGAGAGAAGCATCTGATAAAGACAAGTGAGCATCAACAATGTAGCAGGCCCTCAAGTGGTGAAGTGGTGCTGGGGCATCCCACTTCATGTACTCATTTTGGCATCTTGGTGTGAGGCCTGGTTGGCTGGTTGGCTTTGGGCAAGCTACATTCTCTGAGCCTCAACCTCCCCATCCACGGAATGAGGGGGCTGGCCCACATCTACCTATTTCTAATGCTTGCTCCTTTCAGTTCCAATGCCTGGTGAATTCTATATTTTACATCACACTTGGATTGGCAACATAATTAATTGTACTTAATAGCAAAACTAGAGTGAATGGAACTGATCCTTTGAAGCTACTGAAGGTGTTTCAGGATTCTGTAGGGTACTGAGGTCATTATAATGAATGTATTGTCAGTGTAAAAAAAGCAGAAATTACTGAACCCTGGAATGTTAGGGCCAATAGGAACTTGGAGAAAATCTAATTATTTTACAGATGAGGAAATTGGAGCTGATGATTACCCAAGGGGCAATGGAGGGGCAAGTGGTAGGTATAAGTAGACTACAACATGTTACAAATGAGGCATTACCAAGAAGAATAAGTACTGAAGAGGATGTCATCAAAATCACAATAAAAGCTCTGGCTCTCTAACCAGAGGTCCTCCATCCAAATTCTGTTTGACTAGATGTGTGACTTTGGGCAGGTCATTAAACTCACTGGGTCTCAGTTTCTTCATCTGTAAAATGAAGGGGTTCACCCATATGTCCTCTGAGGTCCTTCCCAACTTCAGATTAAACTTATGAGTTTGCCACAGACAAGAACTATATGGTAGGGGAAAGAATGGGTGGATGGAGCTTTTCATTGAGAGAAGTAGTACTGACCTCAGTGAGATTACAAATCCATTGGAATACTGGAATAACTTGAAGCTGGAGAGAAGTGACTCACTTAAGGTCTCACAGTGAGTCAATGAGAGTCAGGGTCTAGAATCTAGGTTTCTCCTGCACTACAGAAGACATTTGACAATGCGAATAGATGGCAACCAACCAAAGATACCAACTAGAAGAATAGGTAATCCAGAGATTCTGAAGGGAAAAGATTGCAGGATACAGCAATCAACCAGTACTGTCTCTGTCTAGGAACAGCATTACTAGTGACTTGATTGGCACAAAGCTGGCACCAGCCTAGGCAAGTATTATTATTGTTAATAATAGTAAATAACATTTACACAGCACTTTAAGGTTTGCAAAGCACTTTACAAATACCATCTCATTTTATCCACATAACAACCTTAATAGATGGTGCTACCATTATTATCTTGGTTTTACAGAGGGGCACTTAGGTGGTGCAGTGGATCGAGCACCAGTGCAGGAGTCAGGAGGACTTGAGTTCAAATCTCACCTCAGACACTTGACACTCACTAGCTGTGTGACCTTGGGCAAGTCACTTAACCCCAACTGCCTCATCCTGGGTCATTTCCAATCATCCTGATGAATTATCTGGTCACTGGATTCAGATGGCTCTGGAGGAGAAATGAGGCTGGTGACCTGCACAGCCCTCCCTCACTCAAAACAAAGTCAAGTCATGTTATTATTTCTCTGATGGCATGGTCTTCTTCAGCAACAAAGGATGAACACACACACACACACACGCACACACACATTTTACAGATTAAGAAACTGGCTTGATCAGTCACCCAGCTGGAAAAGTGTCTGAATTTGAACTTAAGAGTTTCTGACTTCAAATCTCATGTTCTATCCACTGCTCCACTTTGCCTCAAATTACATTTCTGGTTGGAATCTCCAATATGTAGAATTTATCCCCTGTAACATAAGCAAAAGAGAGCATGAGATCAAATGAGTCAAATTTCCCAGTCTAATTCTTTCTCCCCCACTGTTTCCCAGAAGAACAGCTCCCCATCTGCATTATTCTAGGAAAGGGCACTTTTTTTTTCCAAGTTAGCTCAAGCATAGAGAGGTGTTAATTTCACACACTTACACCTACACTGCACATAAACATGCAAATCATTCACATTTTCATCCACCAGCCTGGGACAGTCCTGCAGCTGCTAGAAGAAGTGTACCTCTGCCCACTTCTGTTTTTTCTCTGGGGGTAAGATGATTCCTGTAAAGGAACTTTTCAGTCTGCTGCCATACAAAATGCAAAAAGAGTACAGGCCTACTCTGTAGGATATTTTGGGCCTGCCCTGGAAAAATCATATAATGTCTTAGGATTGAGATCTGGGAAGGCCTTAGGAATTATCTAGCCCAATCACCTCATTTGACAGTTGAGGAAACTGAAGCCCAGAAAAGGGAAGTGATGTGCTTAAGGTGACACAAGCAGACAGTAATAGAGTCTGGATTCAGAGTCCAATCAACCATATCAACCATTGCTGAAGGTATGCCAAACTCCATCTACAAAGGCCAGGAATAGCACCATCCTTTTAGTTACCCAAGTTCACGAGCTCAGTACCATTCTCAGTCCCTCCCTTTCCCTCATCCCTCACATATTCATTCTGGGGTATAGGGTATGTTCAGGGAGGACCAGTATCTTGGTGTGATGGCTGTTGAGCCTTTTTCGGGGCTCTTTCCACCTTTGGGTTTCAGCTGTATGTCAATTTCATGATGGCATGTTTGCCCAGATTCTGGATAGTGGACAATGCTCTCGTGCCTCCCCAGACACTAATGGAGGGCTGTGTGCTTGCTCCCACACTTTTTAGCATGATGTTTTCAGTCATGATGTCAAATGTTTTCAATGAGGATGAACATGGCATCGAGGTAAACTACCATACTGATGGTAATCAATTTGAAAAGGCTACAAGCCAAGACCAAAGTGGAGGGAGTATTGGTGCATGGTTTTCTGTTTGCAGATGATTATGCACTCAATGCAACCTCTGAAGCTGAGATGCAACAAAGTATGCATCAGTTCTCTGCTGCCTGGGCAATTTTGGTCTAATAATTAATACTAAGAAAACACAGGTGCTCCATCAGTCACCACCACACCATCCATACATGGAACCATCAATTACAAAAAATGGAGAAGTTTTGAATGCTGTGGATAAGTTCACTTACCTTGGTAGTGAACTTTCCAGGGATGTACACATTGATAATAAGGTTGATGCACACATTCCCAGAGCTAGCTCAGTGTTTGGGAGGCTCCAAAGACAAGTTTGGGAGAGAAGAGGTATTAGACTGACTACCAAACTGAAGATCTTCAGAACTGTTGTATTGACCTCATTGTTGTATGCCTGTGAAACATGGACAGTTTACCAGCACCATACCAGGAAACTGAATCATTTCCATCTGAACTGTCTTAGGAGGATTCTGAGGATCACCTGGCAGGACAAAGTACCAGACAGTGAAGTCCTGGCTTGAGGTGAACCACCAAGCATTCAAACTATGCTTCAGAGTGTGCAACTCTGATGGGCTGGCCATGGTGTTTGAATGCAAAATATACACTTGCCAAAAAGACTATTTTGAGGAGAACTCACATGGGGCAGGCAATCACATGATGGTCAGAAGAAACGATACAAGGACACTCTCAAGGTCTCTCTCAAGAACTATGGATTTGACTGTGAAACATGGGAGACACTGGCACAGGACCGCTCAGCATGGCATGCCCACATCAGAAAGGGTGCTGTGCTCTATGAGCAAAGCAAAATTGAGACAGCACAAAATCAACACAGGATGTGCAAAATTGGGCTATTCACCCCAAAAATACATACAAACTATGTGTACCCAAGCTGTAGTAGAGCATTCTGGGCTCATACTGGTCTGACCAGTCACAGTTGGACACGCTGAAATCACTACATCATGGTGATGTCATTTTGGTCCTCTTCAAGAATGAAGGACAACAAAAATACTCATTCTACTTGCACGACTTCCCTCCCTCCCTTCCATCTTCATCCTCACACACCTCTACCACCCTCCCATCTCACCAGACTTGCTGCTTCCCAGTTGGTCCCTCTGTCCCAGTTCTCTCAAACTGTCCCGATGTGAACAGGACATTTCTGTAACACAGGTCAGGTCATGTCATGCACCTGCTCAGTAAACTCCAGGAGTGCCCTCTTGCCTTGAGGATCAAATCCAACATCTCTCCTTGGCACTGAAAGTCCTTCCTAGCCCAGCTCTGGCTGACCTTTCCAGTTTCATTACATATTATTCCGCTTCACACACTCTCTGGTCTGACCAGAGTCGCCCTCTTCACACATAACATCCATCTCCTTGACTCTGGAGACTCGAAGGCCCTCATGCCAGGAATGCACTCCCATTTCACCAAGTCCCTAACTTCTTTCTACATCCAGCTCCTCCACAGGATCTTTTCCTCTCCCTCAGCGACTAGAGCTCTGCTACCCAATTCCTTTGCATTTACTTGGTATATGGTCACATGTGCCTATTCTGCCCCTCCCCACAAGCTCCAGATCTGGGTCTGGAGTCAGAAAGATCTGAGTTCAAATTTAGCCTCAGACAAATTTGACCCAGTTTTCTGTGATCTTGGACAAGTCACTTAACCTCTGTTTGCCTCAGTTTCCTTAACTACACAATGGGGCTAATAACAACACCTACTCCCCCCGAGATCAAATGAAATAATAGCATAGTTACTGGCACATGGTAGGTGCCATATAAATACTAGCTGTTCTTCTTCCAACCTCATTACCCCCAGTCTAGGACCAAAGGGTTATCATCCAATTATCCCCATGATTATGGCGACATAACCACCTGGGACTTGAACCTAGGGCTCTCTTCCCTCTCAGCCTCTCTCTCCAGGAAGCTACCTCCTTACTGACTCAGATTTTAAGTCTAGCACCGTAACTCCAGAGTTAGTCTGTTCATTTTTATTCTCTTCTGTTGCCAATGGGTAACAACTCAGAGATAGACTTTTCTGTCTGTTCCCTCTAGGTCAAAGAATCATCTATAAAATTCTAAAAACTCAAATGCACTAAACAATGGCTGGTCCTGAATTGATCCTTCTGGGCAGTTAAGAATTTCCAGTAACCTGAATCATTTCTGTTCTCCCCTTGGCAAATTCAGATTTTCCAGGGTAGGTAATAATTCTCTACTCTTTACCATTTTAAGCCCTGGAAGACAATGACTTAAATCTTCGAGTTAAGATTCACTCTTTACATCTGCCAACAAATCAGTAGTAATTTTGCCCCCCTCTACAATGATGAGAGAACTGACTACAGAAACCAGAGTGGGCAAAAATACACACAGGTTAACCTACTGTCTTCAGAGAGTGCTGCTTTTCCAGAAAGAGTGAATTTTTTTATACTCACTTAGGATTTGGGTCCTAAACTCCACTCCAGAGCCTGAAACATACATTCTAGCCCCCACCTTAGAATCTATCAACACTGAGTGAAAGATGGTGGGCATCCAGCATTCTGATTAAAAGGAAAAACTAAACATGCTGGAAGAGTCATGCTGGTCAAGTTCATTAGATAGAGAAGTTGCCTCATTAAGTGTAATTGATTTTAAAGTGAGGGACATAATAGGAGGGAAGAGGTAGGCAGGGGGATAGCGGAGCTCCCACACAGCTGGAGAGTAACTTCAATTTTCCAATATCCAGGCAGACGAAGATAAGAGGAGTTATGTGGACAATTCTAAATGGCAGAAAATCCGAAGATGATTTATGTTTGTTTTCAAAATGATTAATTTTTTAAATGGCTTCCTTAGAATTGCAGTTTAGTGTATAATCTATTTTCTTCTCTCCTATTATGTGTATAGAAATGATCATTTCATTTGATATATGTTACGTTCAGAAGTTTTTTAAAAAATCAATGGCCTCTATAATTGTTTTTCTTGTGCCATTTATTAATAAAGCTAGTTTAGTAACAGAATTACTGAAAATTAAGGACTTCAAAGGTCACTTAATCTGACTCCTAATTTTATAAATGAGTTTGCATTCTTTTAGTGTGTATGTGTTAAGTGTAAGTGCCAGGAAATAAACCTGAATCATCCTAGGGATGAAGAAGGACACAGAGAGATTAGATTTTTAAATGTCCTTGTAAAGAGGGAGAGGCATGGTGAAGTGGGTCAAGGAAGCAAGCCTAGAAGCCAGGGAGGCCTGTTTGTCTAGGACCATCCAGGGACATCCTGGCTAGGTAATCCTCAGAAAGCCACTAATTTCTCACTGCTCCAGGCAACTAAAATGATAAATTAGAGAGGGTGATGACTTGCATCAGTTGATGCAGCTCTCTCCTATGGATCTCTCTTGGAACAACGAAATAGGACCAATCCCTATTCTCAAGCCCTTGAAAAGAGAAGCTAAAGTTGATTTGCTCAGGTCAGTTGACTCCAAAGGCCACAGACCCTTACAGAGAAAAAACAAAACAAAACACAAGGTCATGTCCTAGGTCCCATTATACAGGTCTCATCAACTATTCAAAAACAATTTTACTTTGCTTACTTTTTTAAGCTTTCATTTTCTTTTTCAATAAACAAGCATTTATCTTCTCTCCCTCCCACCTCCAATTTAAAAGAAAGGCAAAATCTTTGCAATAAATTCCTACACTGATCATCTTCAAACATGCATGTCTCATTCTGTATTCTGTCAATCAGTGGTTAGGATAGTTCACCATGGGTTCTCTGGAATCAAGGTTGGTCATATGTTAATCAGAGTTCTTAATTCTATCAAAGTTGTTTTTCTTTACGATGATGTTAACATCATATCCTGATTTTGCTCACTTCATTCTACATCAGTTCACACAAATTTTCCCAGGTTTCTCTGAACCTATTGATCTCTCAATGGTACTCCATTGTATTCATGTATCATAATTTGTTGAGCCATTTCCCAAGTGATGGGCATCCCTTTAGTTTTTCCATTCCATGCTAAAAAAAAAAGAGCTGCCTATACATATTTTCATTCATGTGGAGCCTTTTCTTCTTCTTAAGATCTCTTTAGAATATAGGTCTAGTAGAAGAGGTGTTACTTCACATTATTTACCACAGGGTACTCTTAGTATCAAGCAGGCAATTAGATAGTTCAGTGGATAGAGCACCAAATCTGGAATCAGAAAGCCTTGAGTTCAAATCCAGGCTCAGACACTTATTAGCTGTGTGATCTTGGGCAATTCGCTTAACCTCTGTCTGCCTTAGTATACCAGAGAAGGAAATGACAAACCATTCCAGTATCTTTGCCAAGAAAACCCTATGGATAGTATGGCCCATGGGATCACAAAGTGTGGGACACAAGTGAATAATTGAGCAACAACAACCCCTGGTATCAGAAGAAGGGAGTGATTGCTACTCATTAAATATAGCTGCTAAATATATCTTTCTAGCATGGCCGTTTCCATTTCCAAATACAGAGAGACAATCTGGGTGTGGAGTTCCCCAGGCAAATGGCTCTAGCCCTTGTGTTTTTGGAAAGCTAAGCCACCAAGACAAGAAACCTCTACCCCCTGACACTTTTTTTTTGGAGGTGGGAGAAGGTAGGGAACTCTGGTTCCTGAACTCACGTTGAGTAAATGAAGTCCAGACTTTGGGAAAGACCTGATATTTGTTAAGAATTAGGTGAAGAGATTTAGAGATCAAGGAAAAACCCCTCCTAATAGAGACTTTTTTTCACCCTGAATACTGACCATACACCCTTTTATGACATTAATAATCTCTCCCTCCTTTTTTTTTTTCCTTTGCCAATACTTCATTTAATATTTTTGCATCAGTGGTCATTAGTGATATTGGTCTACAGTTATTTTTCCTTGCTTTATCCCTCCCATGCTAATCTTTTTGTTAATTTAAATTTTTTTTCAATGAACAAAAATTTACTTTCCGGGTAAAAAAACAAAGAAAGAAACAACCCAGGTAACAAACTAGCAATGGTACCTCTTTGCTGAAATGGCTACAAGCAATAAAGCTTCAAATACTTCCTTTAAAGAAGTAAGCTCTACAGGTTTATCTTTCTACAAATAATCATATGATAATGGATTTAGATCTGGAGAACTTTACAGGACACTTATTCCAAAGAGGCTGCTGAGGCCTGGAGAGATTGAGAGACTTGCCCAAGGTCACACAGATAAAAGGTAGGAGAAGTTGGTATTTGCATCTAAATCAAAGAATCATAAAATTAGCAAACTACTAAGGAATTCAACAGCCATTGAATACAACTCATCTACCAGAAGAATCAGTGAGAAAACATTCTACTCAGACTCCAAAATCAGCCTGCTTTCCTCTTATACATATGTGTGTGTGTGTTGCTTTTTCACATAGAAATAAAAAATGTTCCTCCAATGAAACTTTCTAGGACCAATGAGTTTTTCTAAAACAATAAACTCTGTCTAACAACAACAAACAAACCAAGTAAAGGCTTAAAAAAGGTGCTTGCTCAAGTTGGAAAGAATGTAATGTAGAAAGAGCTTTGGGGCAGGAGAAGAGACCTGAGTTCTAGTCTCAGTTCTGCTCTGCTACTAATTGTGTGACCTTTCTCTCATACATAAAGGCAAGTGACATTACCTTTCAGTATATTGGGGAACTCTCTAAAAGAAGTAAATTGCTGAGAAAGTGCCAGCTTGCATTGTTAGAAAGAGTTTCCTCATTTAGCAGTTCTCTATATCAATAAAATCACAAGTCCATCCCTTTCACTTCAATCCATTCTAGGGTGCTGTGTGGGGTCATCTAGGGTATAAAGATTAAAAAAAAAATAAAAGAGAAAAAGCATTATTTTCAAAGAGCTTACATCCTATTGAGTTTAGATAAAATGTAAACCAATAAATATATTATACATGGTAATGCCTTTAGCTGTCTAGGCCTCAGTTTCTTCCTCTGTAGAACATGGAAGGTGAACTTTGTGATTCCTGATTAGGACCCTTACATCTCTAAATTTTTAGAATTCAAGTGTGTGAAACATTAAACATATTTCTTCAGATTTTGAAATACCCCTGTGTTTCAGTGTGATTCTGAACCTAGTAACCTCAGATCACTATAGTGTAGTATACCCAGGCTCCCCATTCCTTTCCTTTCCACACACCTGACACTGAAGAGGAGAAGGGAGGCAAGGCTGGTCACAAACTTGAGGATACCCACTTGCCACTGAACCTTAGGAACAGGGAGTGCTCCCCACCAACTCTCCTAATCGGTGGCAGTGGTCAGATGGCTGCCAGTCCCCAGGGGAAGGGTAAACAGGGGAGGGAAACCCTTAATCCTCCTCCTAGCTGAACCCACTTCCATGGGTCAGTTTCTCCACTATTCCGCTGTGCTTCCTATTCCTATCTGTTTCTTTACCCATAAAACAAAGATAATCATAGGCACTGAATTATGTACTCGGTGGACACAACAAGTATTAATTGAAAACACTGCCACACCTTAAATAAATAAATATTAAATCATTCAAAGGAAGTACTTTGAACTCCTCAAAAGCAAGATGCTGTCCAGTCACAAGATGGTATTATTAGCAGCAGGATCAGAGAAGGAGAAGGCACCTCCTAACAGCTCTAATATCCCATGGTTTTGTCATTCTGTGTATCTAGTGCAGTTTAGAACCTGACTACTACCCCCTTAGTGGTTGCCCAGACTTTGCTGGAAGGCAGGCCTCCAGTGATGAAGAACTTATGACCTCACTGGGCTGCTCATTCCTTTACTGAATGGGTGCTGGAAGCGTCTCCTTGTACTGAGCTGAAATTCATGTCCCTGTAACTTCTAGTCATTGGGCCCAAGTTCTGCTCTTTGAAGACACCAAAAAAATGTCTTTTCCCTTGTCTACATGGAAGCCCTTCAGATATTTAAAGACAGTGGAAAGACAGGTTCCCTAAAAGTTTTCTCTTTTCATATGATCATGGGATTTCAAGCTGGAGGAGAGTTTAGATATCAGTTAATGCTCCTTTCACAGAAGAAGAAGAAACTGAGGTCCAGAGTTTGGGTAACTGGTCCAAAGTCACAAAACTAGTAACTGGCAGATGCTCACTGACCTGTACATTCACCACATGCTGTCAACTTTCCTTAAATGTCTTGTTTTTGATAATGTTAAGTAATTTTAAGCAATGATAGCACTATTACAAAAATTCCAGTAAGGGCTCAAAGCCCAGGCATCAAAACATTAGTTCAAAAAACCTAACAAGACTGAAAATTGTCAACAAACATCCACATACATTCTGAATCTGAATAAACCATCTCAGCCCAAGTACACTGTGAGCAAAGTCCTGCCAAACTCGAGACAAGTAGGAATTGTTGGAATCCTTTGGAGATTTATTTGCTAATTTTTAACTAATTACTTGCAAACTCTCCATCTCAAAGAACTAAGAAAAGAGTTTCTTAGCCTAAAAAACATCACTATGCCCTGGCTGTATCAGTTTACTTTTTAAGTAAAACACTCTTAGTAGGCAGACTTCTTCTATCCCTAAAAACGACTACATGAGAGGCCCTTACCTTGTTTCCAAAGGCACAGGTTGCTCTGTTTCCAACCTTTTTGTTTTTCATTAACATTCCCCATTCTACATCAACCAAATCCCAGTTCCTTCCTGAGATCAGTCTTTATTACACGGCTGACAAAGGATCAAGTCACCCTTCATCCTTCCATTCACATCCTGAATCACCTTGTTTCACAGTCCACGAAAACGACTTTGTTCCTCATGTCCTGATTGCAAGGAAAACTTCAGCCATTATACAAAAGCCTTAGACATCTGAATCTTCTTCAAGCCCAGAGAGAAAAATTAGACACAAGTTTGTGCTATCGGTCCTACCGGTGTGTCTCAGTAATCAGTCTATATTAAGAAAATCTTTGCTGCCAGTTCCTTTGGGGGTTCATTACTCATCAGGTCAGCAGTGGCCTCACAGAACGAACTGCATTTCAAAGCACACTTTCAAGACTGTTGTTTGCCTCTGAGGGAAAGGGGATAAAATCAGGTGACCAAAATACTGAGATATAAATGGCATCATTTTTTTGGGGTGTGCCAAAAGAAATAAGAATCATACAAAGCCCTGATGAAAACACAGCTCTGGAGCCTGGAAAAACCATGTCCTGCTTTTATACATCCTGAACCAAGGAATACACAGTCAATGGTGAGTTATGTGTTACATCAACATAAACAAGCTGCTTTAATTACAGCTATGCTCCTAAGGAAAAAAAAAACAGCCCCAAGGAATCTGTAAAACCTGGGACTACACCTCTTTGCTAAACCTCCCACTATAAGTTTCCAGAGGAAAAAAATATCACCAAGGACAAACATGGACTAATTAAAGCAAGACCTCAAACCACACAGCCTTCCACTCATACAGACGGTTTCCCTGGAGAAAGTTTGGCGTCACCTGAGTTCTGTACAGGTCTGCTGGGGGAAAAAAAAAGGGAGGGGATTTGTGTAATTTTGGTTTTAGGAAAAAATGGCAGGAAAGCTGGGAATATTCGTAGTGTGAATTTTATACGGATGAGTTTACTTGTCCATTCAGTAGAGACTGAAGATAATGAAAATGAGAAAGTAGAGGAGCAGCAATGTAATGAGAAAAGTGTAGAGGGCATGGGGAAGAGAGATCTCAAAGGACTATGATTTGGCTTTAAAACTGAGTATGACATCTGAGAAGGCATCTCCTGAAGTATCTTCACTTCAGCATGTAGGCTTTCACAGACAATCAAAGGTTTCTGATGGGAAAGCTTGCAGTGACCATTTCTGGAGCTCAAATCAACTCTTGTTTTAGAGATCATCTAGTCCAATTCCCTCAGGTCAAGAAGCTGAGGCCCAGAGGGAAGTGACTTTCCCGGGGCTGCAATGACCCAAAGCACTCAGCACATCTTTCAAAGTAGAAAGCAAGAAGGCCCCAGTGTACCATGGGGGAAAGGAGACAATAACAGCATTTTTGAGGTAGAAATGCCTGCTTCAGACTATTTTTGTAGGAGTACATAGTCTCAAAAGGAGTCTAATTCTTTAGGAAGGAATATATAACTAGGACAGGCAGAGTAGTAAAGTAAATCTGAGAATGCACTTTTCTCCTTTCTTTGCAGAGGTAGGGGACTATGGAGATGGAACACAACATACACTGTCAGACTTGACTAATGTTTTACCTAGCTGCTTTTTTCTTTTTATTCTGTTATATGGATGGTTCTCTTGGTGGAAAAAGAGGACTATGTTGAGAAACTAAGATATTGGAGAACATAAGAATAAAGGGAATTTTCCATAAAATAATAAACAGTATCTACCTAAAACCTTCAGCAAGCATTACATGCAATGGAGATAAGCCAGATGTATTTCCAATAAGATCAGGGGTGAAATAAGGATGTCTATTATTACCACTATTATTCAATATGGTACTAGAAATGTTAGCGGTAGCAATTAAACAAGATAAAGAAATTGAAGGAATAAAAATAGCCAAAGAAGAAACTAAGTTA
>CM053769.1:302563462-302597278 GCA_028658325.1 Potorous gilbertii | reverse complement strand
TCCTATATATTAGTAACAAAGTCCAACAGCAAGAGATAAAAAGAGAAATCCCATTTAAAACTAGGGTAGACGCTATAAAATATTTGGGAGTTTACCTGCCAGAACAAACCCAGGGATTATATGAACACAATTACAGACACTTTTTGCACAAATAAAGTCAGATATAAGTAAGTGGAAAAATATCAGTTGCTCATGGGTAGGCTGAGCCAATGTAATAAAAATGACATTTCTATCTAAATTAATTTACTTATTTAGTGCCAAAGCAATTAAACTATCAGATAATTATTTTCTAGAGCTGGATAAAATAATATCAAAATTCATCTGGAAGAAAAAAAGGTCCAGAATATCAAAGGGACTAATGAAAAGTAATGCTAGGGAAGGTGGCCTAGCACTACAGGATCTCAAATTGTATTATAAAGTAGCAATTATCAAAATCACCTAGTACTGGCTAAGAAACAGAAGGGTAAACAAACGGAATAGGCTAGGTACTCAAGACACAGTAGGCAAGGAATATAGCAACCTCTTCTTTGATAAATCCAAGGACCCCAGTTTCTGGGATAAGAACTCACTGTTCAACAAAAATTGCTGGGAAAACTGGATAACAGTGTGGCAGAAACTAGGCACAGACCCATGCCTGACACTGTACACAAGAATAAAGTCCAAAGGGGTACACAATCTAGGTATAAAGATTGACACCATGGACAAACTGGAGGAGCAAGGAATGGTGTATTTATCAGATTTATGGAGAAGGGAAGAATTTTTGACTAAAGAAGAGATAGAAAGCATTATGAAGTGCAAGATGGATAATTTTGATTACATTAAACTGGTAAGTTTTTGCACAACCAAACACAATGCAACCAAAATTCGGAGGGATGTAGTACATCGGGAAAGAATGTTTTTACAGAAAAATTAAGATAATATAAAACAAGAGAAGTTATATTTACTTCTATCTATCTAATTTTTACGGGGTTATGGCAGTAAGAACACTCATCTTAGAGTCAGAAGATGTGACTTGAGCTCCAGTTCTGACATTTACTAGACAAGTCACTTAACCTCTTCCAATCATCTCAAGCTGGTGACAAAAGGGATAATGATTTTGAAGATAAAACCAAAATATGATCCAAGGGCAGAAAAAGTCAAGTTAAATTACCATCATATTTCCAGGCTGTTCATGACCCTGGTACAACCACCAAACACCAATTCAGAGTCGAGACGATGAAGAAGGGGTCAGGCCTTTTGTTCTCTTTTGGCAAGAAAACAAACAGCTTTCATTCATAGATCTATCAAATGATGGAGAGAAAACTAATTATTGCTCTGGACTTCCATTTCCTTGTCCTTCCCATCCCAGGACTGTAGAGACCTCACAGATTGAAAATGAATGTCGTGATCTCATCAACACAGCTCTTTCTGCTCTTCCTCTTTCTCATCCTGTGTGATTCTCGGTCATGACCTTCCATGAGCTCCACAGAAAATCTACCCCATGTGTTGAAGGTCATCTTCAGGGTTTTTGTTTGCTTACTCTGTTAATGGGTACCAGTGCATCTCACTTCTAATATGTGACCAGATCACCACCTTTCACAATCATTTATTTCTTGGATGATGTCTTTTACACCACTAGTTGGGCATAAGACATTATGGGCAATACACAATAGCCTAGTGATACCCACACCATAAGGCTCTCCACTGCCAAAAAAAACCCACACTAAAGAGGTCTATTGAAAAACTTCATATTGTGTAAAATATCCACCCTTTAAATTAATGTCTTCCCATCTTCAATAGCATCAGAAGAACCACTGTGTTCCCTTCTGGAAGGATAAAGGAACAAAGCTGATGAATTTGAGAATGGCTAGTTTATTGGTTTTTACTGAATTCTATAATAATTTTATTGACATAACTTTTTCCTGGGACAAGTATCTGATTATATTTTTTTCCATTTGAGATTAAGTCATGCTACTTATGAACATCATAATTCAGAAATGAACTATTAGTGAACATATAGCATATTGTCACAGATTCCTTTATTGTAACTGAAGTTCCTAACTTAGTAGCTGGACTTATCCATACATATGAATAGCACCTGTGGCCCTGTTCCATGCTATCACACTCTTCTTGCTCAGATCCTACCCCCCCAGGTAACAGAAGAGATTAAGACACAGGGGTGTTAGGGCATCCAAAGGGGTTGGACCTCAGGATTTCAGCTATACTCTGGGTTAAGATAGCTTTTGTGGGCTTGTCTAGGAACCCCATCACCATTTATAAAACTGTACAAAATGCATTTCTAAGTAGGAAATTATTGTATTCTAAGATAATATGCCAATAGGTTTAGAGCCAAAAGGCTATCCATTCCAACTTGATTTACAGAAGAAATCTGCCGGAGTGATCTGTGATTCAGTTATCTTTCTCGGCAGAACATAAGCTCCTTGGGGTTAGGGACCATTTCATCTTTGTTTTGTACACCTAGCACCTTGCACATTAATGTCTATTGAATTAAATTAACCAGTGCTACTGAAAACTGTAACTACACTTTTTTTCCTCTGCCAGTTCAGTTAATGGACACTATGAGACCATGATGGATCCTTATTGTCATATTCAATTCAATTCAACCCAACAAGCATTTATTATCTTTGCCTGAGGCACCACTGAAAAAAACTAGGAGTGTATAGCCTGGAGAAGACCTAAAAGGGGGAAAAGTAACTGTATTCAACCATTCGGGAGAGTACCATGTGAAAGTGGGATTAGACTTACTTTAAACAGCTGGGGGGCGCAGAAGGAGGATCAATGAGTAAGAGTTGCAGGGAAGTAGATTTTGGCTCAATATCTGGAAAACCTTCTTAAGAGCTATACAATATCAAGTGAGCTGTGGGTAGTAGGCAGAGAGTTCCTTATTACCACAGGTTTCCAAGCAGAACTGTACGACTACTTCTTAGGAATGAAATGAAGGCAATTTCTGCTTTATGTAGGGGCTGAATCAGATAATCTGAGGTTCCTGCCAACCCTGACACTTTTTAATTCTTTAATTTAAATCACAGTCTTAAAGAGGCCATCCCCAAAGCTGTAGATATTAGCGACCCCAAACCAGAAGGACCTATCTATCGCTATTCTCCAAGTAAAACCCTTCACAACCTGGCCTGTTCCTATCTTTCCAACCTTTTTACAGTTTATTCTCTTCCAGTGACATTGGTCTACCTGCTGTCCTTCGCACAGGCCACTCCATTTCCAGACTCTGCCTTTGGACTAGCTGCCCACCATGTCTGGAATGTTCTCTATCCTTGCTTCTAACCTCTGGCTTCCCTGACTTCCCTCAAGAGTCAGCTGAAATCTCACCTTTTGCAGGAGGCAGTTCCCAGCTCAGGAACCTGGATCCTTCCTGCTACTCCCCATCCCTGCCCTGTAACTGCTTATTAAATATTTATTGACTGACTCATGTTGTTCAGATACCACTGAAACTGTAACAGGCAAGGTGAATAAAAATGGATTCTGCTCTCTGAAGGAAACAAACTAGAATAATTTGGGAGTGATTACTTGCTGTGTTAGTCTACACTCTGTAGGAAGACTAGAAGCACCACTCTATTAATGATCCATCAGCCCAGTGAAAACAGATTTCAATGGGACTGGACTTTTATTGAGGAAGGCTCTTTCTAAAAGTTTTTCCAAGAAAGGAAAGTAATCAATGACTGTATAAAAAATATCTCAAATCAATCACAATAAAAGATATGCAAATTCAAACAACTCTGAGGTTCCCCCTCACATTTATCAGATTGGAAAAGATGACCAACACGGTAAATGGCAATTGTTATACAGGCTATAGGAAAACAGGCTCCCTGCTGGTAGAGCAATGAACTGGTTCAACTTTCTGGAAAGCAATTTGGTACAAGATCCAAAATGTCATCAAACTGTGTGTACCCTTTGACACAGCAATACCCATTACTCATATACCAGATATCCCAAAGTGATCAAAGAAAGATGGAAAAGGACTCACGGACACAAAAATATTTTCAGCAGTACTTTTTGTTATAGTAAAATAATGGAAATAAAGTGGATGTTCATCAACTGGAGAATGTTAGGATATACAGTAGTGGAATATTATTGTTCTGTAAGAAGTGACAAAAGGATTCAGAGAAACCTAGGAAGACTTGCATGGATCGGTAAGAGCTAAATGAGCAGATGCAGGAGAAGACTTCATACAGTGGCTATAAAGAGAAACAAGTAGGAAAGATTTAAGTTAAGAACTGTAATCAATGCAAAAATCAATCACAAATCCAGAAGCCTGATGGGTATATTGCCCACCTCCTGGGAGAGAAATGATGGAAGAGAGGAACAGAATGAGACATGTGAGACATAAATGGCCACACTCATCTGTTACTATGGAGGGCTTTTTTTTTTTCTTTTTTGAGAAGGGCAAAAGGAAGATTTACAAGGGGGTTAGTAATAGAGGATATCACAAA
The DNA here is from genome assembly GCA_028658325.1 of Potorous gilbertii. NCBI lineage: Eukaryota > Metazoa > Chordata > Mammalia > Diprotodontia > Potoroidae > Potorous > Potorous gilbertii. The sequence continues at coordinate 302,592,833 of CM053769.1, read as the reverse complement.
AGGAAGAAATGAGGGTAGGGACTAAGTGTTTATTACACACTGATTATATGCCAGGTATTCTGCTAAGTGTTTTAACAAATATTATGTGAGTTGATCATTTGGAAAGAAAGAAAAGAGTGTCATTAAATCATTTTTAAAAATACACAGAAGAAAGAAGGAAGTTCTAAAGGGGACACCGACAAGAAGGGCAGCAATGGAAATACCGTGTTAAATTTCACATGTACTTTTTTTTTAAACCAAACTGTACACAAGTTTCAAAGTGTCATATGCCATCTTTTTCTATGATGAAATATTTATGTTTGTTCATGTTTGTCAAATTCATAATAAAAAAAATTAAATAATGTTTTTAAAGGGCTTTCTCAGCGTAGCGAAAAGAGCACTGGAGACCTGGGTTCAGATTAGCTTGTATCACTGGGCAAGTCACTCCAGCTCTGCCAAAACAGAAGTTTTCTCATCTATAACAATGGGGAGGACAGTCCTTGAAAGACTATTATCCTCATGGGGTTGTAGTATGGAAAGCATTTTGTAAACCTTAAGCTCATATGTAAATGAATCACTTAATTTTTGAATAAATTGAAATTCCTATTTTCAATCAGACATTTTTAGGCAAGCACCTCACTAAGTACATGGCCCTATTTCTTTGAGGGCAAAGGCGCAGAGCACAGGCTACCACAGTTGGAAGAAGCTTAGATACTATTTAAATCAAATTTCTTATCTTATACAGTGTAAACCCCACACTCTTAAAGGGAGTTGATCTTTATCTTGCAGGCAAAACTATCTGGCAATCATTTTCACAGGGAAAAATCATTCATTCTATTGGTCAATCAACAAGCATTTATTGATTGCTTACCATGTGCTAGGCACTGTGAACATTTGTAGTGTGGATGCAAAAAAAAGGCAGAAAACATTGCATGCCCTCAAGAAGCTTCCATTCTAGTAAGAGAAATGATAATAACATGCATATGAAATACAAGTAGGCTGTAATTATAAAGCACTTTCACACAGATTATCTCATTTGATCAACTCTATCATTTCTGCTGTCAATTCAGGTCAAGAAAGTTAAGATTTACTATCCTCAAGTAAGGAATCAATGAAGGCACTGGCAGGGGTGACCCAGAGAAGCTTGGGCAGATAACCACAGGCTACCTTCAACTCTTTGAGGGATTGTGGGCATTAGCCAGGGACCTGTACCACTCTGTGTAGTGCCAGAGGGCAAGGCTAAAACTCTGTGAAGTAGCCAGTACAAATAATACCATTTTATTTTACAGATAAAGAGACAAGTTTAGAAAGAAAGTGAGTTACAGGGTTATAAATTTAGACCTAGAAAGGTCTAATAACCTAGAGGTCACTGAGTCCAACTCCTTCATTTCACAGATAAGGCTCAGAGAGGTTAAGCTCCTTCCCCATGGCTACACTGCCTGTTCAGTGTCTGATGTAGGATCTGAACTCAGACCTTTCTTCTTCCAAGTCCAGTCCTCGATCAGTTATGCCAATATGCCTCAACCATATTCATACAACTAAGTGTAACTCCAACTCTACTGTCTCTAATACTACCCCATGATGCTAAGCTCTTAGGAGAAGAGTTATTCCCATCCCATCCCTCTGAATCCCAATAGGGATCTGAATGTCCTAACATGTTCCTAGCCACTGAAAAATCCAAAGTACAAGGTCATATATGTAACCTTTCAGTTGCCTGTAGTGTGATGTGTGGAATGTGCCTGTTGGAAGGAAGATGTGATGAAGGCCACTTCCCGTCCAGAGGAAAATTCCAACAATGCCAGGAAGCAGCTAGGCACTGTGGGAATGTTCAAAGAGGGAATTATAGCTGGGTATAGAAAATCAACAAACAGAGACCAACCAACTTGAAATCCCAGGCTTCAGTAGTGAAATGAAGCCCCCAGCCCAGGAAGAGCACGCTCAGAACCATCTGCCAGAAGGAAATCTGTCACTGTACACTGGATACTAAGTTCCCCTTTGAAGGTACTTCCCCTTCAGAGACTCCCAAGCATGCTTATCTCTCTCCAAAGAAAATAATACACCGAAAAGGGAATTTTAGGATGGAGCACCTTGCCAGTTATCTGAATATGTCAGAGGAAACAAAGAAATTGGCTCAATATTAATAGCTAATGTCTGTTGCCTAGACTTTAAGTATTAGTCAGAGCATAGTTTGATATGCTTTGATATGGAGGGTAATTACTGCCTCCAGTCAAGACTACAAGTCCTCCATGACTTTAAGAGCAGCAACCTCCTGGGTCTAACCTGGTGTGAACCACTTCAAACTCGGGTAGGTCTCTCTCTGGATGACACATATCCATCCAGTGTGCAACCAAGCCCTTCCTCAAAGACCTCTCAGAGATTTCACTGTCTTCATGTACTGTCTTTGAGAACATAAGACCACTTCAATACCAAAATGAATGAGATACTTTGTATGCTGTATGATGATATAACACAAAATTACTGTTTAAATTTTTAAAAAATTTGTACCATACTGGAAAAAATGGTTTTTTGTGTTTAACAAAATTCGTGAACTCTATTTATGGATTCAAAGAAATGAAAAATTCCTATGAGTTGCAGTGAAGAAATTAATTATCTGACCCTCAAATGCTTTTCTAACCTTATCACAGAATTACGGTAATTAGAATGCAAGGGACTTTAAATTCAAGGCCATCTAGTTCAACTTCAGCAGGAAATACAGGTACGTAGGTAGAAGAATCAGGAATCAATTTCAAGTTTTCTGACTAGGAGTTTATGATCTGGTGTACACGTCACGTTTACCCTGCCTTACTTTGCCAATCAAGGGCTCTTTCCACTGTACGATACCCTCCCATCGTTAATTTTTCTATCTCAACAATCCTAACTGGATTTCACATGATAGGAATAGGGATTTTCTATGAAAATGTTGATGCTCATGCTATTTCCTCTTCTTGGATATTAAATTATGCATATATCAAAAATATTTATCATTTGGCATTTTTGCAGGGCATGAAAAAAGGGTTTAGAGGTGAAGTGGCATAATATATAGAGGTGCAGGCATTGGAATCAAGAAGACCTAGAATCAGATCCTGACTCATGCTAAGTGTTCAGCCATGCTCCCACAGCCCAACTTAACCTGTTCCTCTCAGTGTTCCAGGTCAATGAAGAGACGGAGTTCTAAACTACTGCAGGTCTGTATCAATAGAAATTCCATTCTCTGAATTTATAACAGCAATCAAGTCTCAGGTCTGCACATGCCCAGAATGAAAGGAAAAGAAAATAGCCTTAAATTTCCTTCTTTTGCTCCAAATTTCCCAACTCAACTTTCATTTTAAGGATATTCCATACCCTCCAATATCCCTCTATGGTACATTCTGGAATACTCAATTCCTCAGCCCAATTCTGTCTGCAGCAGGATTTATTTCTGGTAGCTAGTATGTGAGAGACCACACTGAAATTTGTCCCTGTACCACCCTTGCTGGGCCTGGATTCAGGAAGACCTGAGTTTAAATCCAGCCTCACACATCCACTAGCAAGTGACTCCAGGCAAATCACTTAAACTCATTTGCCTCAATATCCTCTTCTGTAAAAGGGGGAGAATAACAGCATCTACCTCCCAGGGCTGTTGTGATCAAGGTCAGCACAGGGCCTGGCACATAGTTGGCACTAAATTAACCTTAGCTGTTAATATTGTTGGTATTAGTCCTAAAAGTGATGGCACTCAGGAAACTAAAACACAGAGACCTCCACAGCAGACACCTCATCTTATCTCGCCTGGTGATCCAGTCTTCAGTATTTGCAAACTGCAGGGGGTCAGTGCTCACACCTAACCACAGGTTCTACAACCAACACACTCACACACTAAGACTTGTGTGACTTCAAGTGCCCTCACTGAACTATTCTAGTTCATAAAAAGAAATCTAACCCCGGTAGAAAGTTCACTGCAAAGTCAACACTCCTAAATTCTGAAGAAGTTGTTTGCTTGTTTTTGTTTGGGGAAAAAAAAACACACCAGGAATGTGCCAGTAAGTAAATATAGCACAGAGACATCAAAAAGGGGATAGAGAAGACTCCCATCTGGACTTGATAGAAAAGTACTGTTTTGTTAAAAAAAAAATTTTCTAATGTCTAAATTTAAATACTGATGTCTTTCTGTCCCCTATTTCACAACCCTTAGTATATTCGGGAAATAATCTGAATGTAGAAAACATTCCTTTTTTTTAACTGCTTGCAGGATAAAGTCCAAAGTCTGGAGCTTGCCTTTCAAGGTCCTCTATATCTGCCCCCAAATACCTTGCCAACCTTCTTTCCCACTACTGCTCTATGTCATCATTTCCTAAATTGAATCAACTTACACGAAGACAAATTCCACAAGAATATTTTCATGCAGCAACATTTCCTCTTAATGTTTACACACTGTATCTCCCAAGTAGAATGGAAACTCCCTGAAGGGAGTGCCTGGTTTTCATTTCTTCTTTGTAGTCCTAGCATCTAGAAAGCATACTACACAGGAAGGTACTAGAACTGGATGTGACATTTAAACACACACACACATACACACACACACACACACGGAATGAGTACTTACTACTAGCAACATGGGGGATATGAAAAAAGCTTTTAATTTCCTCTGTTTTGCTCCATAATTTTCCTGCCCCCCTGTCCCAAGCATTTACCCTATGCACATTCTGTAGCACCAATCCACCCTTTGTGGTTTCTGTCAGTGTAGTTCTAGACCAAATTAGTTTGAGAATTCTGTCTGCCTTACATGAATCCTCTCCTCTCATCAGACTAGTATCCATAATGTCCCAAACACATGCTAATCACATTCCTCCACTGACATTTCTGATGACTGCCCCTCTAAACAAGCTCTCCCTCCTCCAAATGTACAGAATTCACCAACACAGTGATACTACATATAGTTCATTGGAAAGATCATGGGATTTGGAGTCAGAGGACCCAGGCTCAAAAGCTGACCCTGCCACTACATGTGGGGCCTTGGACAAGTAACAACCTCTCTGGGCCTTGAACACTTCATTGTAAAATTAGGGGGGGTTGGCATCACTCCCACCCCACCTCTTTGTGAAGGTGTGAAGTCCACCGGTGTTGAAAACTGCACATTTCCAGATATCCAATCAATGGATTGATCAAGTGTGCTGATATTTTTACCCTCTTTTTAAAAAATACTATTTATTATAAGGGACAGGTCTCTGGGAGGAGAAGGGAGAGGGGAAAGGATCCTGGGAATAACCATGAGGAAGCAAGAAAAGGAAGACATCAATAAAAATTTATTAAAAAATGTTTAATTAGTTGGACAACATGAACTCTAAAATCCCTTCTAGCTATGATCTTTATAAACCTATGATCTTATCATTATACATTTCCCATGTACAATAAAAGTCAAAAACAAAGGTCTGTTTCCATTTTTCATGATCTAGCTTTTCTCAAGCCCTCAATGTGGTACCAAGTCATGGCAAGTCCTTCCAAACTGCAAATGCCGAAACTTTTGGCCCAGTGATAGACCATATGCCTGTCATCTAGGTCCCTGCCAACCCAGCTGAGTTCAGAGAGTCTCATTATTAAAAGGTTGCTCCTGAGGTAGTAGATTTTTTAGGCCATGGCAACTTAGTGAACCATCTCCTAAGACTCATAACAGCCAGCATCAGTGGAGGGAATACCTACAAAGATGAGATCATAGATTTTTGAAGTATTTAAGTTATGACCTGACTAATGTTCAGTTTAGCTGGTCAGACTGCAGCTAACATTCACAGTAGCCTGTCAATCTTAGGATTTAGAGGAAATTGGTTAAATCTTTTACAGAGCAGACAAATAAGTCTTAGGGAAAAATTGCTCACTCTAATCGCTAATAAATAAACAAATTATTGACCTTTAAGAGTTTTAATTCAGTGTGGATGATGTTAATTCTTCTCAGATTTATTAAATCATGAGCCAGACCTCCCACTCACTGTTGGCCATGGAAAAACACACAAAGATTGGTGCTCTCTTTTTGAGAGCCCTAACTTCCTTACTTCCTGAAATGGGAAGTAAAACTCTTCTACCAATATTCTTGGGGGTGAAAACTGTCTCATACCATAATTAAGGAAAATAAATATAGAGAGTAGTGCTAGGTGTCAACGCAGAATTCAAGCACAGAGTCTGTCCATACAAGGAAGGAAATGTAATGATATAGAGAACAGAGGTTCTTACCCTTAGTTCTGTGAACTTAAGAAAAAACAATATTGTGTTTCTATATAATTGGATAACTAGTTTCCTTTGTAATACTATGTATTTTATTGTATGCACACAAAAATATTATTCCAAAAGGGGCTCATAGGCCCTTTAAGAATCTCTGCTTCAGAGGTCAGGAAAGCTAGGTTCAAAACTCTGGCTTGGCTATTAATCAGCTTTGTGACCTCAGGCAAATCATTTCCCTTTCTGGGCCTTTTTTCCTCATCAGTGAATTGAGGGGGCTAGACTGGATAGTCTCTAGGGTCCTTTGAAGCTCTAGGTGATAAATTCTAGATTTAAAACACCCAGCACTGATGTAATTACAGACACAGTCACAAGGTCTAAACTAAACATACACAGCAATATGAAAACAGAAAGATAAGGATAGAGATGCAGGGCCAGAAAAATATGACCCCCACATTACCACCGGCAACCTTAGAGGGTTTTTTTTAGGTCAAATCCCTAGGGCCCTTTCACTCCACTCCCTTGCCTTTCATTTTCCACTGACTTTTAGGACAAATTGCCTCTCCTCATTGATTCCTCTCTCTTTAACTAGGGAAAATGAGTGGTGAGGGAAAATGTCCCTCTGGGAGAAGCAGCTGGTCAGTAGGGGAAGGTGGGGGGTTTGGTGGGGAGTAGGGTTTTAACTATGTAACAGAATTGAACAGAAAATGGTTTCAGCAAATCTTCTGAATAAATGTTAAGTTCATCAATTACATAAAAATAAAACCTCATTTCTGTCTATTGTTCACTACAGTAATTGTCAGAAACTTTCTGTTTATTGCCTATTACTCAGTAGGCCTCAGGAGTCATCTACCCACTTTATCTACTGTACCGACAATAAAATAAACAAGTGTAATCCTTTCTAATCTATCCAAACCACTCTCATTTAACAATTGGTTAATTTTTTTTACTGGAGGCTCAATCTTTTTAGTTTTTGTTGCAACTGTTTTAGAGAAAAAAGTCATCAATTTTTTATATCCTTCATTATTTTATATTGTATATCATTTGCCATGACTGTAACTAAGAGATATCAACAGGGCTTTATCCTGTCTCCGCCGAAAACTACACTGTCACCCTCTGTTTCCCCATCTGTAAAATGAGGAGGTTGGCCAGATAATCTTTCAAGTCCCTTTCTTCTCTAATGTTCTGGGAACCTCTCTCTAGTTAATGAGGCTTCTCCAGATTTTGTAATCAATGGCCGGGGACTATGTCATTTGCTCTAGAGCGCCACAAAGTCAAAATCAAAGGACGCCAGGTAACAGCTGAGAGTCCTTGGATGGAGGCCTTTCACAAAGCCCTGCCAGGCAAAAGTGGCCTTCTCTTCCTCCCCAGGTTTTTCATAGCACTTTACACTTTTCATACTCCACTGTGAATTGGCTCTCTGGGCACTTCTTACTTCCTATACATATTATTATCTCCCTAAATGAACAACAAACAAATGAAACTGACTTCCATGAAATTGTAATGACCAACCTTGGCCCCAGTGAAGAGATACACATCCTCTACCCCCTTTGCAGAGCTGAGGGGCTGCTGTAGGAAACACTGCATATGATGTCAGGCTTTTTTCAAAGTGTTGATCAGTTTTACTGAACTTTGGCCCCCTCTTTTAAAATTCTTTAATATTAGGGGATGGCTCTCTAGAAAGGGGAAATGGGGAAGAATATAGTGAGAAATGTAGGTGATCTGAAAACAAAAGACAGCAATAAAAAGTTAATAATAAATATTTTAATAGACACTGGTGGTAGGGAGTGGCTTAAGACCACTTTAAGTGGACAGTTTCCCAAGTGCAATCTATCTTGCTGTCCTGTTCTGTTTAAGGGCACACTACTGTTCATCTGCAGTACCTGTCCAGCAGATAGGTGCTGATGGTGGAACTCAATGGGGGTCTCATGTATCTTGATAATGTATTCCCAGTTAAAATATTTAATAAATCAGTAACTTACCAAAAAGTTTATTGGGACCTGCACTTTCACTGTTGTAAGGAACTCCCAATAAGGAAATTCCCTCCACCAATGAAGACTGGCTACCTTTCTACCCTTTGCAGGCTTAGTCAGATGCTTGGGGCAATAAGAGGTTGGTTATATAACCTGTCCAGGGTTACACATATATCTGTCAGAGGAGACTTGAACCCAGTTCTTCCTGTCTCTGAGGTTGGCTTTTTACTTACTACACTAGGCTGTTTCTTGTGTTACAGATAGCAGGGTCTTAATAAATGTGCATTTGTTTTTGCTAGCATGTTTTTGTCATATATACATACATACACATATCCTTTTGGTCTTCTGATAAGAACATTAGGTAAATGAATATTTCTAAACTCCTTTAATAAACTCAATATAAATAAAGAGCAGTATGGGGTAGTGAAAAGACCACTGAAGGTCAAGAGAACTGTCAGTGACTAGTCATAAGGACTCTCCCTCAGACGAGTTTCTACAGAATGGGTGATTAGACTTTCTGACCTCTAAAATTCCTCCCATCTTTGACAGTTTTCATTGGATCAGTTATTTCTTTCACATAGGGAGCTACCACCAACAGAGATCCACACCTGCTTGCAACTCAGCTTTAGAATTTCCTCAGTCATTCTAGATCAGGGCCACACACTCAGGGGCCTGCTCTCTATCAGTTGCACTAGGAGTTGTTCACTTTTTTTTTTCATCATGGACCCTGCTGGTAGTCTGTTGAAGCCTATAGACCCCTTCTTGGGAAAATATTTTTAAATATATAAAGTAGAATACACAGGATGACATAAGAAACCAATTCTATTGAAATGAAGATGTATGCATTTTTTTCTCCATCCAAGTTCATGGACCCTCTGAAATCTATCCACAGACTCCCAAGAGGAATCTGGGTTAAAAATCTCTATGTATGCCATGGCTCCTTCTCTAACAGGAGTGCTCTAAACAGTCTGGTTCATGTTAATCACTTGAAAGGATCTTCTGGCTTTAGTAGTAAAGGAATAAACTGATGGGACGACTTGGGCTTTTGCCATCCCTCCAAAAGGGGCAGCAATCACTCATGATCACCTAAGGTTCCCAAATGCCCCACAGAGGCAGAGGAAGAGGTTAATAAAGAAGCACCAAACAAATCAATTAGCCCTTCTCTATTTAGTTTAACTATGGAAATTAATCAAAGGAAAGGCATGATGGATAGTCATCACATTTCTTGGAACTATCACTGGCAACTTATGAGTCTGCCTGTATACAAGAATCTTCAGTGGATTCTGGTATTTCATCTGTCACCAAAAGCCAGGAATGTCCTCTATCATTTCTCCCCCACTGCTGAACAAAGATGGTTTAATTAATCCTGATAGCATCCCTACAGCAGAGAAAACTATATTCCCAAGGAGTAGGAGGCAGTAGGGAAGAGCAGGAGAAGGGGAAGGAAATGTTTGTCTTGAGCTTGGCAACAGACTACCAGCGTTCCTTGTGTTTTGCCATGTGCCTTTAAGATAGACATAAAGGAAAGCAAAACCAAATATTTCATCAATCTAGCTCACCAATGCTCCTACTGCAGCTAGAATGAGATGCCATCCACTTTTCCTTTACATTCAGCAATTTAGAAGTTTGGTTCTTGTTCATAAAAATCCACCCAATGGCATTCAACAACCTCAGATGCTTAAAAAACAATGTAGCTCCAAAGGAATTTGCTAAATCCTGGCCAGAAAAGAGGCTTCCTAGTTGGGTGGAACCTGTGTAGAAATCTCTGCTCTGAAGAGTACCTACTGTAATTCCATGTCCAACAATCCCATATTAGTGTGAGAAGAGCCCCTAGAACATAGAATGTCAGAGCTTAAAGGGAATTAGACGTCATTCAAACAAATCTTCTCATTTTGCAGATGAGGAAACTGAGGCCTAGAGATTAAATGACTTACCCAAGATCACAAAGACCTTGTATCAATGCTCGGACAAAAGTCCAAGGTTCCTAACCCCTAAAACTGTACTCCATTCCAACTCTGAGTTTCCTCTCTTTAACAGTGAGTCCTAATTATATTGTAAAAGTCAAGATACAATAGCAAGGTAAAATAGAAAGGGCGATGAGATAAAGGCAAGAGGACTTATATTTGAATCCCAGTTTGGCCACTGACCACCTAGCTGATGTTGGGTAGGTTACTGTAAGTCTTTGAGTCTCAGGTTCCTTATCTATAAAATGAAAGGGTTAGACCTGAAGTCAGGAAGACCTGGCTTCAAACCCCACCTCAGACAGTAGCTGTAGGACCCGACAAGCTTCCTGACCTTTCTCCAACTCAGTTTCTATCGTTGTTACATGACAGGACTGGACTGTATGACACCTAAGGTCTTCCCCATTTCAGTTCTTGTGTTCCTTCTGGTTCTACATCTATAATCTTATGATCAAATCTCAGAAAACTGACTAAAAGATTAAATTGGTGACAGATAAACCAAATAGGGCAGCTCCCCACAAAGGATAAGAAAGGAGTCTTTCCAAAACTGCTTCACTTCAGTTTTTACTAAACATAAATTTTACACCACTTTTATCCTTGAGAACCCCCAAACAGTGTCATGAACAGCTGGCAGATTCAGACACATCTTAATAGTTAGGATGGACATAGGCATTGGAAAACACCAGGGAAACTCCCAAGCCATTTCAAGTGAAGACAAAGCGGGCATCTCTGAGTCTGCTATTACTTTTGCTAGTTTAAGTCTTTAGTGAATAAAATTTGCAGACCAAGAGGTTTCAGATTCTAAGAGGTAAGAACATATAATGAAACAAGCACTGGCCTGAAGTAGAAGACCTGGATTCTAGAATCAATTCTTTCTCTGTCTCAGCTTGAGCAGGATAAGGGGACTAGATGAACTAGGATGGCTTCTAGGTTCTTGCCCAGCTCTAAAGTTCTAAGATTCTTGTCCTCTTTCTGCTGTGTAACTTGGACAAGTCTCAACTTCTTAGTCTTGGTTTTTCCATCTATCAAATGAGCCCAGTACACCTAGTACACCTCCCCTCTACTTTCAAGAATGTTATGAGGTCAAACAAAACCATAAATGTAACTGTGCCATGTGGCAGGGGGCAGGAAATGCCATATGAATGCAAGATACAAATAATTATTAAGTACTTCTTCCATGGCTGGTGCTATAAAAAGCATTTACTAGATTGTGTCCGCCCTTATTATATATTAACCTCTGGCCAAGAATCATAGGATGTTAGAGCTGGAAGTCCAATCTTCTCATTTCAGAAGGAAACAAATGGACAGAGGCAAAGCTCCAGCCTAAGTTGATATACCATGAATAAGACCTTCTGACTGCAACTGCCATTATAACATGTCAAGTTAGTTTTGCCCCAATGCCACAGCGTGTCTTTCAGTACTAAAAGGTTGTACAAAGGGGATTTGTGTTTGATGTCAGTGAAACTTCTGACTTTTCCCGTAGTAACATGAGGATAAGGCTATCACTAATGCAAAGGTCCTCGTGTTTCCAAGACATATACTGAAAAGGGCATTTAATAAAGGCAAAAAAAGATCTTCAAAGACTGAGAGTCAAGAGGCATGAGTACTGGTTCTGCTACAAAAGAGTTCTATGACCTCAGGCAAATCACTTCTCGCCTTTCTAGACCTCAGTTTCCTCCACTGCAAAACAATGAGAGTTAGGTGAAATTCTTTCTTATGGTCCCTTTCTGTTTTGACAGTCCAGACCCTACAGAAATATTTTCATTTCTTTATTTATAAGCATTGCCAAGCTATCATTTTAGAGAAGTTATGGCAAAAATGATAATCCACATCCAGTAAACAAACAGAACAATTGTTGCTGGCCTTAGTTTTTTGTGGGATGCCCCCCTCCTTGTCCACTTGTGAACTGCAGCCACATCACATTCCACAGGACTTCAGCTGTCTTCTTTTCTCTCCTCATGTCCATTCCTTCCCTCTTCAAACATTACAAGCATCTGATTCTTGCTCCAATGAGTTAGAAGGCTGAGCTTGGTAACTGAACAGTGTGAAGTCTGCGGCCACATCTGTCAGGCCTCCATCGAGGCCTGTAGGCTGGGGCATGAAATCGCCCTCTTCTGTCCGGAGCTCCAGAAAGCCCCCCAAACACACCCAAAGGTTTCGTATCCCTATTGCTCTTCTACAAAGTTAGGCCAGAGTTTCTTTATTTCCAAATTTAACTTGTAGGAAAGTTACTGCTGACATGAGCAAGGAAAGTAAGAATTAATTTAGGAGGGGAAGGAAGGGTTTTGCTCATATCTTAAGGCTTCTCCCTCCAGCTAAAGCCATATGCCATGGGATGCCAAATTGAAGAAACTTCCAGAATAGAAACTGAGCTCATTCTGGATTGTAGCAGGTAGTAAAGGCAGAGGTGGATTAATGCCGAGGGTGTAGAACAAAGCCTCAAAAAAAAAACTTCACCAGGATGCCCAGGATCCCAGATTTAGAACTGGAAAGAACAACCTTGAAGATTATCTAGCTCAACACTCTCATTTTAGGAACTGGCAGCGCCAGTTTATGAACCTGGGTCCTCTGACTTCAAATCCAGCACTCTTTTCAATCAATTTTTGCCTAACACACTAGTTTTCAAACCAAAGAAAGAGAGCGTGTGTATGGGTGTTGTGGTGGGGGTTGGGGGAAGGGAAGAAAGGAGGGAGAGAAGGGAAATTTCCTCCTTCATGTTTATCAAATGCCAATTTTCTAATTACCATCTCTAAGCCCTTTTCTGGCACCCTAGACTGGAACTGAGCATACAATAGAGGGCATATCCATCCATAAGTTCCCTGAAACATAATTTGACAACAAATGGAAGAAGACAGAAGAATATGTAATAGGGACCCCCCCCCCCAATTGACAAACCATTGAGATATTTCAGAAAGTAGCAGTTGATAAAGAGATAAAGAAACCCAAACTGAAACTTTCAAAGAGATGAAGCTGTTAAATGGGAAAACAGCAGGTAGAGATGGTGACCACATCTCAGAAATTCATTAAGGAGGTCCAAATGAACCGAGTTGAATCTGCCCAACAAAAGCCAGAGCTGGGCAAAGTTGATGCTCCTGGGTGAACATTCACTCAGTGGCTGGATGCCATGAAGAGTATCCACAAATGGGTTGGACCAGGTGACTTCTGAGATCCCTTCTAATTCATTGACCAGTCTCCATAAGGACAAAAGATTTCTTTCAGATGACTTACAGTTCCTTTTCCCTGAGTCTCTGGTCCTCCCTATCCTTGAATCTTTGTCCTAGCTTTACTAGAAATTTACAGAGGAGGATAATTAAATATTGACCAAATGATTCCTTTATAAGTTTTAACATAGGCCCTCAGCTAACTTCATGCCTTCTTATTCAAGAAACTGTCTATAGTCCAAGTCTCAAAGTCACATATGGCCTTTCAGGTCCTTGAATGTGGCCTTCTAAGTCCAAGTTTTATAGAACAAATCCTTTTATTAAGGGGATTTGTTCTGTGAAATTTGATTCAGTCAAAGAGTTGTACTTGAGGACCTAGAGGGCCACATGTGGCCTTGAGGCTACAGATTCCCTGCCACTGGATACTGTTTGCTTCCTCCAATGAAACACAGCAATGGATAATTCAATGAGTATGGGAAACTGTTTTTAATGGGAAATTTGAGACAAAGAAGCAGAGGGTCCCAGAATTTGAGTTCATTTTTCAATACTGTCTGACAAGGCTGAATGGATCCAACTTCTGGCCAGGAAGGGGAATGGGTTGTTGGTTTGTGTGTGTGTGTGTGTGTGTGTGTGTGTACGTACATATACACACAAATATACATACATACATACATACATATTTTAATACCTAGTATACGTTCAGCATTGCTAGGTGCTGTGAAGAGAAGACTGATGATAACAAAGATGGCTGACTTTTATTTATATAGCATCTTGTAGTTGACACTGCACTTTACAGACATTATCTCATTCAATCTTACCAACAACCATGTGAAGCAGTTCCTACAGTATAGGAGTGATTATCATCATTTCATAGATGAGAAAAGTTATGTAATTTATTTGCCCATGATTTCACTAAATAAATGTCAAAGGTTGGATTAAAAAACTGGGTCTCCTGTGGTTCTAGGTCCAGCACTCTCTCCAAGACATGAAGAGATTTTACCCTTGGAGTAATCTAACTAAGGTGAGAAGACACATGGAAAGATGAGCAGTCAGAGAATCTTAGGGCAGTGGACCGGACCAATCCCCTCATTACCAAAACAAAGAAACTAAGGTCTGGGGAGAGGAACTTAACCCAAGATCATTAAGCAGAGCAATGATTAGAACCCATTCTCTGGACTCCTACTCTTTGGCTTTTCCCACTAAACTCTTACACAATAAGAAACCAAGAGGTTAAACCCATGAAATCCCTGATTCTTTTAGTCTTAGCCCCTTTAGGGGGTCAGAACTGGGGTGGGAGGAAGGCTCTCTTCAGTGACAGAGTTTCAAGGCTTGAAGAGATCTTGGCAACAAGTAAAATCAGGCAGCATTTCCAAGCCTCTCCTCTTTCCATTTCATCATCTTATTGTGGCAACAACAAATACATTCAACTGGAGTGAGGTATGACACTGCTTGGCTTACAGGGCATCTTCAAATTCGGTCTAATTTGGGAAATGGTTTTTCTGCAAACTAATACATGAGTCATCTTTACAAGCCACATAGCAAGCTTGGTAAAGATCTATTAGTAAGCCCTCCTTCTCTCCCTCAACTCACTTTGTAACTATGGATGGGCTAAAAACATGCCTGAAGAAAGGAAGTAAAAGACTGACATAAGGGCCAGTATGGATGGAAGACTTATAGACAGAAATCTGCGCAGGAGGAAAAGAAGTAGGTTTAAGAGAGTCAGCAGGTTCTGATTTCCCCCCCTTCAATCCTACAGGTTGCTGCTGTATTAATCAACTTTACTCTTGTGCTCAAAAAAACATGAGTGACTCCCTCTCTTCCTCAATCTGATCCCCCACCTACTTTTCCCAGTTTCACTTAGGTCAGGTCCCTTTATACAGCCTATGCTCCAAAAAACAGACTGTTCAGTTCTCTATGTCTCTGCTGAGGTCATTCACATACCTGGAATGCCCTCTCTCTGCCTCTTCAGCAAAGCCTTCCCTGGTTCCCCACCCCTAAGCCAAAAGTGATTTTTCCTCAAGTCATTGGACTTTGTTTTGTTTAAGTACTCATTAGAGTCTATTTTATAACATACACACACACACACACACACAGTCTCTCTCTCCCCTGCTCAACTGTAAACTACTAGAGGGACAACTGTCTTACTTGTTATTACTTTCCTTCAGTGTCTATCACAATGCTTTGCGCATAATAAACGATCAGCTCTCCACTAAAGTCCTCAAATATCTAATTATGGCATGGAGTTGATCCTGCCATTCCCATGCCTGGGCACATGCTGCCTGCCCCCTTGCCTAGTATGCTCTTGGTAAGCTCTCCCTCCTCAGCTCCACCTCTCCTCCTAGAATCCCATGCTTCTTTTAAAGCTCAGTTCAAGGGTCACCTCCTACCTATACCAAGCCACTCCGGCTGCTCCTCCTCCTCAGCGTCATAAACAGCTAGCACCTAAATAGTGCTTTTAAAGTTTGCAAAGCACCTTAACATAACCCTGGGAGGTAGGAGTTAGGACTATTATCACTACTGCCGTTTTATAGATGAGGGAACAGAGACACACAATGGTTAAGTGACTTGCCCAGAATCTCACAGGTGATAAGTATCTGAGGTAGGATTTGAACTCAGATCTTCCTGACTCCAGGGTACCACCTCGCTGCCTTATAAATACAAAAGTGAGATAGCCCCTACCCTCAAGGAGCTTACATGGGTAGGAGTGGGGGAGCACATATGATATGTTCAAAGAAAAGTTAGAGCAAAATATATACAAATAAATACAAAGTGATTGGGGGAGAGGAGGGGAAAAGAATAGGAGACTAACAACTGGGTAAATCTGAAAAGGCCCTTTTATGGTAACACTTGAAATGAGCCCTGAAAGCACCTAGGATTTCCAAGAAGCAGAGGTAAAAGTGGAGAATATTCCAGATATGGGGTACATACTGCCTATACAAAAGCAAGGAGGCAAGAGATGAGACATGCTGGGCAAAAGGATGAAGCAAGTACATTATTCTGGCTATGTTAGAGTACATTAGGGAGAATAATGTGTAATCAGCCTAGAAAGATGGGATTGACCCAGATTATGAAGAGCTTTAAAAGCCAAACAGAGGAGTTTGTATATTATCCTAAAGGTAATGAGGAGCTATTGAAGCTTATGGAGCAGAGTAGAAACATAGTTAGACTAGCACTTCAGGAATATCAAACAGGAGAATGGTTTGCAATGGGGAAAGGAAATCAATCAGTAGATTATCATAAATAGTCCAGAAGAGAGGTGATGAGAAACCCGAGACTCAGAAGGAGAAATGACTGGCCCTAAGTGGCAGAGACAGACTAGAAAGAAAGGCAGACATCTTGACCCCCCCACCCCAGCACTCTTCCACTAGCTTGACTTTCATTAAACTAGCACCTCTATCTTTCAGTTCTTGCCCTATTCAAGCCATTCTGCTCATCATGCCCAAGTTAATCCTAAATGCTGTTTTAGTCTACCTCACTCTTAGAACTTCTGATAACTTTCCCATCACCTAAAGAATAATGTTCATTCTCCTTATTAGGACCCTGTATGACTTAGCTTATCTCTCTCACTTTTCTCTGGGCCTGATCATTGGCCCTGGAATTCACCCAGAACAAGTCAAATGCTCCATCACCACCAGCAATTCTGTTTCAGACTTGTTATCTTCTGCATCCCTTGTTCTGGAATATCTTCTGGCTTCTCCAAAATCTTCAACACCCAACTTCAGTCTGAGCTCCAAATCTCAAGGTCAGAAGGGACCTCTGAAGTCATCCAACCCAACCTAAACTTGAACAAGAATCTTCTCTACAAAATAGATGAGAAGCTGTCACAAAGTTTTGCCCTGAAAGCCTCCCAGAGGCAACAGCCCCTCCTAGTTTTGGACAGATTGAATTGTTAACAATGTTTTCCCCTTAAATCTGATCTAAATTTGTTCTGTCTGCAACCCCCTTTCTCTCTGTCCTCCCACAAAACCCTCTTCCTGAACTACTGTAGTCTCTCCAACGAATTCTCTCCCTCCTCCGAATAGGTAAAACACCGACCATCTATACCCTTATTTGGTACATCATTCAACAACATTTAAGTGTTATCTACTGAGATGGGCCTGTGAGGACTATGAAGCATCAAGGATTTAGAGCTGGATAGGACCTGAGAGGTCACTGCATCTAACTCCCTCTCTTTTCACGTTACAGATGAGGAAAGTAAGACACAGGGAGGTGAAGGGACCCTCCCCCAGAGTCCCTTACACTGCTAGTAAGAATCCCCAGAGAGGATTTGAAGCCAGCTTCCTGACTCCAAGGCCATTCCCCTTTCTACCATGTCATAGTGACTACAAGGTCTCTACCCTCAGGGGGCTTCCAAATTAAGGTAACATTTTTCAGTATAATTCTTGTATTCTTATTTAATTTTCTATGCCTAGGTTTCATATTAGATTACAAGCCTCTTGACAGCTAGGACTGAATCTTCTTTTTATTTGTACTAAGCACACAGTAGACACTCAAGCGTTTGCTGACTAAGTACACTGACAGATTCATAAAAATATTCTAGCCAACCTTTCATTGGCTGAATCATGGGAAGAACCTTTCCAGAAGATATCAAAAGTCAATTTAAACAAAACTTTTGGGAAAACCAGGCCTCCTCCATGGAGACAGGGGCACCTGCATAGCACAGTAAACTAAAGAGAATGGTTATCTGTTTTACTGCATTTCGGCAGAGGCATATACTGAATCCTCCCAAATGGACCATTATGCATCACATTTTAAAAAGACCTCATGCAAAAAAAAAAATCCTGAAAAATTCTATTCTACAAACTGTTCTTCCCTTGTCTGAACATAAGACAATTAAAATTTTTTTGAAGATACCACTAATTCAGAAGCAATCCAGACTTCGCATATGGTACCATTCTGATTGAATGCTGCTCAAGAAGTCCCTAAGAAATTCTGCACAGATTAACAGGGTATTTCTGGAATAGCACTTGTCCAGTGATGGGACACATGGTGGTGCTGACTAGAAAAAAAAATGGTGCAAGCCACTGTACCACTGGAAAATTCCTGCTTATAAACAGATGCCCAGAGCAATGATCTATAGAAAGAAAGAACCATTGGACCATCTAGTTTATTCTCTTTCATTTTACAGAGGGGTAAACTGAGACCACTCCAGGGCTGTATCATGGGAAAAAGCATCTATCTCCAACACTGCGATTGAGGTCGTAAAACCACACCAAAAAGATCCAAACAACTAGAGCAACAACAACAACAACAAAAAAAAAACCCACTTCAGCAGCCTCTGGAGCTTCCAAGATGCATGATTCCACCTTCTTGGTGGAAGGCTGTGAAACTTGTACTCTAAACTGCAACTAAAACTACTACTGCTCATTAACCACGGAGAGCCCCAGCCGTCTTTCAGCTCAAGCACTATCATCATGTTTGCCCTGCTCATTAAACACAACATAATTTTTAAATGCACTGCCCTACATTGGAAAACAGTAATCAAATCTTTGGAGAGGCTATTCCCAAGACTGAGAAAATCAGGCACCCAGGAGACAACCCTCCCGGATTTCTAGGAATACACAAAGAAGGGTTGAAGCAGAGATTTTTCCGAGGTTTGCATCCAGGTTTATAAGATAGGAGCGCCCTATCCTCAAGCCATGTCGGGTAGACACATGGACTGTCTCCAGATCTAGGCTAGTATGTATGATAGGAAAGGCTGACTGAACTCTCAAGTGTGTCCACATAATCATCTCTTCTGTTCCCTTCCAAGTACGTGGAGGACAATTTAAGTTCAATGCAAACGCTGAGCCCATTACAAAGGGCACACTTTATCAGCATTACTCATCTTATAAAAGGGAAACCAACCCAGCTACAAACACATAGCTTAGGAGAGACTTTTAAATGCGTCTGTCCTGACGGATCTCTTCCAGGTCGGTAGTTCCTCTCCATAAGCCATAATGCATTTAACAAAAACAAATACTTGGAGAGCGGGAGTCCCCTTTACGATTACATGGTAAACCCTGCATGCAAGTCCGTTCTTAAAAAATAAAATATCACCTAATCGGAGAAACTGAACGGCATGCAGTGTCCACCAAGGAGCTACGGGCTACACTCCACTGCCTTTTAACTACCGAGTTCAAAGACGCTCAGACTGAGGCCTCCAAGATGTCAGTTTCACTTCTGCTCCCTCGGGGAGCTCAGGACACTGACTGACGGAAAGACACACTCGGCTTCTAGTAAGTCTCTACATTTAAAACCGCTCAGGAGAAGCCACCTTCCCGAGCCTCGGGGAAAACTTGCCGGACGCCAGGAGCCGGGGGCAGGTTCCGGGGTCCAGCGCACACTCGCTCGCTTGACCCCTTCCTCCCCGGACCCGCCGAGTCCCCGCCGCCGGGCTCCCTCACGCCTTCTCAGCAGGCTCCCCGCAGGGCGAGTGGCGAGAGGCAAAGCCCCGGCCCGGCCCCGGCCCGGCCGAGCGCTGGGCTCCGCAGGGAGGGCGGGGGACCGCGGCTACGCTTGGGTGACAAAGCCCCCGGGGGACGCCCCGACCGCCGCCAGACGCGATCGTCTCCCGGGACAATCGGGCAGAAGCAAGCGGGGCCAGCCCTGCACGCACGCCCCGCACAGCCCGCACCGCCCCACGGCGGACGGGCCCAGGCCTCAGCTCCGCTCCCGGCCCGCTGCCTCCCGGCCCCGGGGCTCCCTTCCCCGCCGCCTCCTCCCTCACCTGCTTTCTCGATCTTGCCAGACATTTCCGGGCTGCGCCGGAGGCCGAGGCCGCCGTTCCTCCGCGGCGCGGGGCGCACAGGCCGGCGCGGGAGGGAGGCCCGGGGAAGGCTCCGCTCGGCCCTGGCTCGGCGGCGCCTCAGTCCCGCTGCCGCAGCATGGCCCGGGCTCCGGGGCTCCGGCGCCCTGTCCTTCCTTCCCCGGAGGGCGCGCCGGCCGAAGGCCGAGCGGACACTGCGGCGGCGGCGGCCGCTCCTGCTCCCGGAGCCCCCGGGCGGCGGCTGCTGCTCCCGCTGCGGGTGCTGCTGCTGCTGCTGCTGCTGCTCCCGCTGCTGCTCCCGCTGCACCCCCTTCTCCTCCTCCAGCCGCCGCCGCCGCCAGGACCCGCGGAGCCCGGGCCGCCGCCGCCGCCGCCAGCGCCAGCCGGGCCAGAGCCGGAGCCACAGCGCGACCTGCCGGGCGGCCTCCGCACGACAGCGCGCGGAGCGGCGGCCCTGACCAGCAGCGCCCTCGGCGGGCCGAGCCCGGAGCCGAGAGCCGGGAGCCGCCGAGGCCTTGCCTGCCCCGGGGGCGCAGCGCCCTCTCCTGGCCCGAGTCAGGAGCCAGCCCGCCCACGGCCTTCCGTGCTCCTGCCCAGGCGGCGCAGTGCGCTTTCCCCGGCCCTCGGCCCTCGCTGCCCGGGGCCTGTCCTTCATCCCCGCCCGCGTCCTTACTCGCCCCCCGGACCCAGCACCTTCCCCCAGCGAGGCCCCAATTATATTCCACCTAACAGTCCTTAAGAGCCTACTACATGCCGGGCACTGGACGAGCGCACAACTGAAACAAACAGGTCCTGCCCTCAGAGGGCTTACAATCTAATGGACCCTCTCCCCTTCCCCCACTTGTTCCCTTTCTTCCCGTGCAACCCTGCGCCCTCTGTGGGGCAAGTTCTCCGGCCACTCCCCAGGACCTAGCCCTCTCCAACTCCGCTCCTTTTCTCTCTGGTGGGGCGAGGGGATGGGGTGCGTATCCTGTCACTTGGTTCAGTTCAGTTCAATTGGATGGTGGTTAAACATGGTTGGGTGGCTAGTAGATAGAATAGTGGCATGGGAGGTAGGAAGTCCTGAGTTCAAATTCCTCCTCAGAAGCTTCCTAGTCAAGTGTGTCACTTAACTTCAGAGTGCCTCAATTTCTTCATCTGTAAGATGGGGGTACCGGCACCCACTTAACAAGTTCTTGTGAAAATCAAATGAGGTAACACGTGTCAAGCACTCTGCCAACCTCAAAGAGTTATATAAATACCAGCAGCTATGTGCAAAGCATGCAGTATCACTGGCACTGGAGTCCCAACAGCCTTTCTTTACTTTCTGCCAGGATTTTCGCTTAGATTCTCTAACGAGTCCGGCAGAAGTGGATCATGGCGCAAGCCAAGAAAGGGTGACGTTTTTCCAACTTATGACCCTCTCTGAATTGACTGAAATAGAGAAATCATAAAAAAGACTCTCCAGACATGGTTCATGCTTGTGTGGATGAGCTTCAGGATACAGGGGTAGCACCTACTCCAGGGAAATATTTCCTGGGTGATCTGTCTTGGGCTGCATATCCACCCCTACTTACTGAAGGATGATTTAAAGAACAGAGCACTGGATCTGAATTCCTGATTTGTCATTTGCTACTTATGTGATTTGGAGCTAGAGATGGGCTAGTATTGAAACAGATACAAAGATAACAAAGAAGAAGCTTGAAGAAGTTTATAGTCTCTCTCCTTGGGAATAAAAGGTATAAATACATGGAAAGGTTAATGAGGGTTGAATCCAAGAGCTATTCAAGTGACTAAACTACTTACCAGCCCTTGGATGACCTTTCAGCCACTTACATGTCAGACTGAGCACATGCTACAGTAAAAAACACAAAATCATTTCACCCAGATTAATCTGCAAGACTACTTTGCTCTCCTTTTTGCAACACAGGGAGAAGGGCCGACCCTGAAGTAGCGGAGAGATGGGGCAAATTGAGATTCAAAATTGCATCTCTCTTCCCACACTATACATCATTAGCTGCATTACCCTCTATGTTGTCCTATATTGTGTCTGACTCTTCCTGACACAATTTGGGGTTTTCCTGGAAAAGATACTGGAGTGGTTTGCCATTTCCTTTTCCAGCTCATTTTACAGATGAGGAAACTGAGGCTTGCCCAGGGTCACACAGCTAGTTAGTATCTGAGGCCAGATATGAACTCAGAAAGATGAGTCTTCCTGACCCAGGTCTGGCACTCTGTCCATTTGCCACCTAGCTGCCCTTAGATGTAGATTTCAACTAAAAAGTTTCTAGTCCCCTCACTTCCTGGCCTTCAGGGGTCAAAAGGAAAGCCAAAGATTGACAAATTCATTCACTATTCAAGCAGATGAATAGTTGCTGAGCACTAGGGCTCTCATCCAATGTCTCATTTCATAGGCCTCTCCCTTGTAATGGAGACAGCTGCATTTCCGAAGTAAAGCTGGCATATGGCCATCCCTTAGCTTCCCCCAACACTGGAATCATCAAGCCCCCACCCTGCTATGCTACCAAGCTGCTGGTAATGGGGATTCAGTGTTTCAAAGTTGAAGTCTTGAGTGCCTGATAGAAAGCAAGACTGAATAAGTGCATTCTAATTAGCAAAACAAAGTAGGCTTCATGGAGAAGTTAAAGGTTATAGGTTATAGGTAAAGGTATATGTAAAGGTTATAGAAATAGTTATTTCTTTGGGGATGGTGGAGAAGAGTCCAGAAATGTGATTTCATTGGTTTAGGGAGTTCCTGTTGTGGAAAATCCCTCCACAAATGCAGATCAGCAATTCCTCTCTAACTTACCATCTTAGAGAATTTCCAGAGGCATAGATAGACAGAGCCATGGAGAATTTATTAAATGTAAGTGCTTGCTATGTGTCAGGTACCGTGTGAAGTGCATTTCCCTCTGGCTACACCTTTTGGATGCACTTTCCACTCCCTATCTACTACTCTTCTTGGTTTCAACCAGATACACCTCCAGGATAAGCTCATCCTTTCTGAACTCCTCAGCAGGCTGCTAACTCAAGCCTTGAGTGACTCCACCATCCTCAGCCTACTCTCCCTTCTGTTGGGAGGGCTGCAGGGCAGAGCACCAAATTCTTCCCAGTGCCTTCTTTTGTAGAGGGCAGAAACTGTACTCTCAGATGACTCCAGTCTGTATCTGCCCTGCCTGGCTTCAACAACGTGACACAAGATTGCCCTTGTACTGGATCCAATTCTCACTGGGTCCTGCTGGTGTCCAGTTCTCACCTTCCTTCTACCCCCATCTCCACCCAGGTGCTTTCGTACCTCCTTCCTCATGTTGTCCTCCCTTTTAGATAGTTCATTGGGGACAGGAATTGTCTTTTTCAAAAAAATGTAATTGTAAACCTAGCACTCAGCACAGTGCCTGGCACTTAATAAATGTTCATTGGATTGGATTCAACTCTACTATCATTATGCCTCACTTCCCACCCCTGCCCCTAAAAAGGAACTGCCAGCTACCAGGAAATTCATCATCCTCAGAGATTGCATCAGTTCTCTTGGTTCCTTCTGCACCCTTGATTGAAGGACTGGGCAGTGGAGCAAAAAGCAATTCCTCCCAAGGCCCCCGTTTGTAAACGGTTGGGAAGCCCAGCCAATGCTTCATTTCCCAGGTACCTGCTGTGCCCCCACCTTCAGTTTCCTTTTGTGAGTAGTTTTCTGCCTTTCAAATGTAAACTTCTGGAGAGCAGAGACTGTTTTTCTTTCTCATATTTGTATTCCCAGCACTTAATACAATGCCTAGCACATAGCAGATACTTATTAATAAATGTTTATGATATTGTAAATATGAATGTAAACAAAACAAAAAAAGGCCTTACCCTCAAGGAGCTTACGTACTAATTGGATAAGATAACACATAGAAGGGAACTGGAAAGGAACTGGTGAGAGGGGACCTACAAAATGGAGAGTCATGAGTGGAATCAGGAAAGAAGTCAACATAGATGCTCTGGGATTTGCTTAAGTGATGGTTCTGGGTAGGAACTCACCAATCAGAGGAGGGGGCATAGGGGAAAAAGGCATCTCCAGAGTGAGGAGACTGCTGTGGTGGAGGTAGAAAGGTTTGAAGGGTCTGGATTGAAAATAGGAGTATAATGACTTCCCTATGACCACACAACAAGAGTGTGTGAGAGAGAGGACTCCAACCTAGATATTCCTGATCCCAAGGCCAGTTCTCTACCCACTACCCAACACAGTACCTCTCATTATAAAAATGCATGCTTAATCAAAGGTTAACACCGAAATACTTCCAAGATTTTGGGGGCAAGGAGGGTTGGAGAGAAGATACCCTATTCCTGATCTGAGGTCTCTGCTACTATAATTCCAAATTCCTTTCCAATACCTTCCTTCAACTCCAGTCCTCTACATCCAAATGACTGCTTTCTGATTACCTTCTGCAGGAGCAGGAGGAAAATTCAGGGACAGTTATCATATACAACCTTTATAGGCATACCTCATTTTATTGTACTTCACAGATATTGTGTTTTTTACTAATTGAAAGTTTGTGGCAACCTTGTGTCAAGCAAGTCTATTGTCCAATAGGTATATGCTCACATCATGTCTCTGTGTAACATTTTGGAAATTCTAACAATACATCAGACTTTTTCCATTATTATTATATCTGTTATGGTGATCAATGATCTTTGATGTTGCTATTGTAATTGTTTTAGGGTACCATTAACTGTACCCATGTAACATAGTGAACTTAATTGATAAATGTTGTGTGTTCTTACTGCTCCACCAACCAGGCATTTCCTGTATCTCTTTCTCTTCTAAATGGCTTCCCTAGTCTATGGGAGAGGACAGGCTGAGTTATCCAACTAGCTGGGTTCCCATTCAGGCAGCTTAGACTACTCACAGGTTGTGTTTGTCCTTCATTTTTGAAGAGGACCATGACATCAGGAATCTCCCTCTCCTCCTCTCCAAAGAAAGGTAAATTTTGATGGTTCCAAGTTCCCTAGTTAACTTGGGATTCCTGCCTTCCTGTCTTCCTTTTTTCTTTCTTTCTTTACTTCTTTTTTCTTCCTTCTCTCTTTCCTTCCTTCCTTCCTTCCTTCCTTTCATTCCTTCCTTCCTTCTTTCCCACACATTTCACTCTCAAACTCACAGATTGGACCACAATAGGTCCCTGCCCAACCTCCACTTAATGGATATATTTTGGGCCCTCCTGCCTCAGAGTGAATGTCAATGGTAACTTTCTCTTGACTAGCAACTCTGAGGGTCTTTCCCTCCCAGTTTGATTTTTTCTTTTTTCTAATTAAAGGGGCCATCCCTTGACTCACTTCTTAAAGAGGCCAATTCATTGAATGAGTGTCACCGCACTCAAAGTGAGAACCTGAAAAATCCTTAGCCTAAAAGCACCAAGGTCTCCGATTGCATCTTGGTCCATATCCAGTCATCCTGATGAATATCTGGCCTCTGGACCCAGAGGGCTCTGGAGGAGAAAGTGAGGCTGGTGACCTTGCACAGCCCTCCCTTACCCAAAACTGCAAATCATATCATCATCTCCCTGATGTCATGGTCCTCTTTGAGAACAAAAGACAAACACAATAACAACAACTTAGTCCATGATACACAATGTTAAAATTAGACCCTACAATGGCCTCTAAGTATTAAGCAAAAGGAAGAGTCAATCACTGATGCAAACTTCAACGTTGTCATTTTAAGAAATTGTCAAGCCACCCCAGCCTGCAGCAAACACCACTCTGATCAGTCAGCCACCATCAACTTCTGGGCAAGACCCTCCATGAGCAAAAAGAGTAAGACTCACTGAAGACTCAGATGATGGTTAGCATTTTTTTTAGCAATAAAGTATTTTTAAATTAAAGCATATATGTTGGGTTTTTTTAGATGTAATACTATTGCACACTTAGTAGACTACAGAATAGTATAAGCATAACTTTTATATGCACTGGGAAATAAAAAAAATTGTGTGACTCACTTTATTGCTATATGTGCTTCATTGTTATGCTCTGGAACTGAACCCACAATATCTCCAAAGTATGTCTGTAGTCATTTTGTGTATGTTTTCTCCTGAATCTCTCATCTGAATCAAACTGTATGATCCTTGAAGACAAACCTGTGTCTACTTCACTTTTATGTCCCCAAAATCTAATTCAGTGTGTTGCACTGAAGAAATGTTTGTTGAATTGAATTAAAAGAGGTAGTGATCCAAATTACTTATTAATAATAGAAATGCACATCAAAACAGTATTAAAGCTTTGTCTCACACTCAACAAATTGTCAGTGATGATTAAAAATGCAGTGGTGCATGTAGGAAGACAGACACACTAGTGCTTTGTTAGTGGAGCTGTGAAATAATACAACTATTTTGGAAAATAATTTGAAATTATGCAACTAAAGTGACTAAAATATCCATACTATTTGACTCAGAGATTCCATCACTAGGCATGTACCTCAAGGTCACTGACAAAAAGAAAGTCTGCATTGTGGTAGCAAAGAACTGGAAACAAAGTAGATGCTCATTGATTGGGGGATGGCTCAACAAATTGTGATAACAGGATTAGTGGAATATTATTGTTCTGTAAGAAGTGTTGAAAATGATTGCCATAGAGAAGCTTGGAATGATTTAAATGAACTGTTGCAAAGTGAAGAAAAAACCAAGAAAATAACCTACACAGTAACCGCAACAATGTAAATGGAAACAACCACCACAAAACAACTGAAAGCGAATGTTACAAAATTACAAAGAACAATCGTGGTCTCCAAAGAAAAAATATATTAAAAAGAAAACCGTTCCCTCCTCCCATCCCCAGCTTATTTCCATGGATGTGGAGCATTGCACATACTTTCAGATTTTTTAAGACATATTGATGAGTTTTGTTGATTTTTTTCTCTTGTTCTTTTGTTTTTTCTTTAATTTTTTCTTTTTTAATTATATGTGATTTCTATCTCTCTGGGATGGGGGAGGGGGAAGGATCCAGAAGACAGACATCATTACATTTTAAAAAGAGAGGTCCTTTCCAGCCCCATTTTATAGAGGAGTAAATTTAGGCTTATAAAGAGTAAGTAGCTTGCCCAAGGTTAAACAGTGGGACCAGACTCTAGGTTGCTTTATTCCCAGGCCAGGGCTCTTTCCACTACAATTCCCTATCTCTCTCCATTGTGCAGTGACATTTACTTCTGTAATGACATGTTTCACTTAACAGTGAGGTTACTGTAATCCCTGTTGAAGCCAGATTAAATTGGGAAAGGCAAATTACGGCACTAGGGGGTGTAGGTCCAGGAGTTTCGTTCCGTTTGTATCCTCAGCACCGAGGACAGGGTCTGGCACATAGATGCTTAGTAAATGCTTGTTTAATGAATGAATGGTCCTAGATAACTTGAAAGCATTCTTTTCCTTGTCATGTTAATTATTTACATAATTATATATAGTTATATATTCTCAACTAGTCAGTAAGCTTCTCAGGAGGAAAGGTCATGTCTTATATCTCATTTTTCTTTAATTTTCTTTGATTTTTAAAATTCTTAACTGGAATACTTTTTAAAAAAGCATTTCCATATACACAAGAGAACACAAAAAAATCTCCATGATAATTTTGAGTCTCCAGTTCATACCACTTGCTTTCAATATATCTATATACTAAATTCCACACATTCCTTTAAAACTGTCCTGCTGATCTCTTTGTTTTCTTCTGAGTTATTTTTTAATTCTTTTATTATCAGTATTACTAATCTTGACCTTTTCTCCCTTCTAAAATTAGAAACTGAAAGAGAAAGAAAGAAGAAAAGAATCTTGTAACAAATAAGCATACTCAAGTAGAATAAATCTACAGAGTCCAAAAATATCAGTTTATTACTGTACCTTCAGTCCATCACGTCTATCAGGAGGTGAGTAACACATCCCATCACAGGTCTTCTGCAGACGTAGTGAGTCAGTGAATAGATTAAAGTTCCTAAGTCTGAAAATCGTTTTACTTCACATTGTTGTTCTTGTTCTTGTATAAACTGTTTTCTTGGTCCTGTTCACTTCACTCTGCATCTGTTTGAAGTACCTATGATTCTCTGAAATCACCTCTTTCATCATTTCTTTTTTGAATTAATTTTGTTTCAACAACAAAAAACCAAACTCAGACTCACCTTTTTCTTTCCCTCCTATTGCCCTTCCCCACTTGAAATAGAAAGAAAAACAAAACTTCTATTGCAAACATGTATAGTTAAGTAGAAAAAAATTATGCATTGGTCATGGTGCTCTATTTCCCACCCTCCCCTGAAAGTTTCTCATTCTACATTCTAATAATAAAAGCTAACATTTATAAAGTACTTAGTATGTGCCAGGAATTGTGCAAAACACATTTGATCCTTAGAACAACCCTAGCAGTAGATGCTATTATCCCCATTTTAAGGTGAAGAAACTGAGGAAAACAGAGGTTAAGTGACTTGCCTAAGATTACACAGCTATCTGAATTTCTAAGGCCAGATTTGAACTCAAATCTTCCTATTTCCTGGCCTAGTTTTCTATCTGCTGTACCACCTAGCTGTCCCTCCATGCAGAGTCCTTCACCTCTCCATGAGGAGGTAGGTAGCGTGAAGATTCATGAGTCCTCTGGAATTGTGGTTGGTCATTGCATCCATCAGAGTTACTAAGCCTATCAAAGCTGCCTTTATGATATTGATATTGTATAAGTTATTCTCCTAGTTCGGTTCACTTCAAGACTTTCCAAATTTCTCTGAAACAATTTCCTTCATTTCTTTTTTCCCCAATTTATGTATTTGTTTTTAGTTTTCAACATTCATTTCCACAAGACTTTGAGTTTCAAATTTTCTCCCCATCTCTCCCCTCCCCCACCCAAAATACCTTGTATTCTAATTATTCTTTCCCCCAATCTACCCTCCCTTCTATCATACCTCTCCCTTCCCTTATCCCCATCTTCTCTCTTTTCTTGTAGGGCAAGATAGATTTCTATACCCCATTACCTGTATTTCTTATTTCCCAGTTACATGCAAAAACAATTCTCAACATTCATTCCTAAAACTTTGAGTTCTAACTTCTCTCCCTTCCTCCCTCCCCACCCATTCCCTCTGAGAAGGCAACCAATTCAATATAGGCTATATATGTGTAGTTTTGCTAAAGACATCCAGGATAGTCATGTTGTGAAAGACTAACTATATTTCCCTCCATCCTATCTTGCCTCCCCATTTATTCTATTCTCTCTTTTGACCTTATCCCTCCCCAACAGTGTTTGCTTCTAATTACCCTTTCCTCTCATTTGCCCTTTCTTCTATCATCCACCTACACCCCACTCAATCCCTTCTCCCAAACTTTCTTGTAGTATAAGATAGATTTTCATACCACATTGAGTGTGCATGTTATTCCCTTCTTAAGCCAAATGTGA
>CM053769.1:302537383-302563362 GCA_028658325.1 Potorous gilbertii | reverse complement strand
GATCATAGCTTTCAGATAGTCCCATAATTTTAAATTGTCACTCTTGGATCTATTGCCAGCTCAGTTGTCTTTCCAATGAGATATTTCACATTGTCTTCTATTTTTTTGGTTTAGTTTTTTAATTTCTTAGTTTCTCATCAAGTCATTGGCTTCCATCTGCTCCATTCTAATTTTTAAAGAACTGTTTTCTTCAGTGAGTTTTTGAACCTCCTTTTCCATTTGACTAATTCTGCTCTTTAAAGCATTCTTCTCTTCATTGACTTTTTGGGCCTCTTTTGCCATTTGAGTTGACCTATTTTTAAAGATGTTAATTTCTTCATCATTTTTAGGGTCTCTTCTAGCAAGCTGATGACTCACTCTTCATGATTTTCTTGCATCACTCATTTCTCTTCCCAATTTTTCCTCCACCTCTCTTACTTGATTTTCAAAATCCTTTTTGAGCTCTTCTATGACCTGAGACCATTGTATATTTATTTTGGATGCAGAAGTCTTGACTTTTAGGTCTTCCTCTGATAGTATGCATTGTTCCTTCTCTTCTGAAAGGATGGAAGAAAATACCTGCTCACTAAGAAAGTAACCTTCTATTGTCATTCTTTTTCCCTTTTGGGAGCATTGTCCCAGCCAGTTACTTGACTTTTAAGTTCTTTGTCAAGAGGAGGGTACACTCTGGGGACCTGTTAGTTCTCAGTTCCTCCAAGGTGGCACAATTGAGGGAGAGGAGTTTATTCCTCTCCTGCCCTACATTCTGGTCTGTGAGCAGAATTTCCTCTCCAGAGCCTCCACCAGCTTCACCATGCCAGCCAGCACTCCTCCTCACCCCAGGGATGCCACTCAGGGTTGAGATCCAGATCAGTTGCTCAATTCTCTCAGAGTCTTTAGGGCTCCAACAATGGAAGCTGCCACCACCTGGGGTCAGGACTAGACTGCTGTGTTCCCTTCTTACCCAGGTGAAAGACGTTCTCATTGACCTTTGAAACTGTCTTTGGCATTTGTGAGTTGAGGAATCTGAGACCCGCAGCTGCTGCTGCTGGTGCTTTGAAGCCCACTCCAGTCCTATCCTTTCTTCGGCACAACATGGCCAAGACTGTGTTGCACTCTGCTCTGTGCTCAGTGTGACAGACCTTTCCTGTTGACTGGAAATCTCTTTCATTCTGTCATTTTGTGGCTTCTGCTGCTCTAGAATTTGTTTAGAGTCATTTTTTACAGGTATCTTATGGGCTTTGGGGGGAGAGCTTCTAGAGGAGCATCCTTCTACTCTGCCATCTTGGCTGTGTCCCTTGCTTCATATTTCTTATAGCACAATAGTATTTTATCACATTCATATATTATAATTTGTTCAGCTATTCCCAAATTGATGGACACACCCTCCATTTCCAATTCTTGGTCACCACAAAAGGAAATACTATAAATTTTTTTGTACATCTTTAAAGTTTATTTTGCTTCCCTTAATCTACCCTGTCTCTTATTCCCCCCTCTCCTTTCTCCCTTTTCCCTGTTAAGAGAAATGTATTTCTATACCAAACCATGTATCTATTCTTCCTTCTTTTTTTCTAGTTTAGATTCAAGTGTCAGTGATTCTCCCTGCCCACCCCCCCTTCCTCGTTTCTTATGTAGACTTCTACTTGCATACCTTGATTATGGGAAATAATTTCCTCTAATAGTTCTCCTCCATTCTCCCCTTTTGTATTTTTTCCCCTCTCTTTCCTTTCTTCTTTGAAGATTATCAAGATATAACAGAACCATTCCCAGGTCCTTTGTCTTATTAGACATCTTCTATGACCCCTGATGATGGTGGGGTTCAGAGGGCACATATTAGAATTTCTCCATATTAGAATGTAAACAATTTGTCTTTTTTAGTCTTTTATGATGTTTATCTTTTCTTGTTTCTTTTGACTCCTGTGTCTGCACTTCAGAGTTTCTTTGGAGCTCTGGTCTTTACATCAGGTATACTTTGAAGTCCTCTATTTCATTGAAGATCCTTTTTTGTTTTGTCCTGTAGGATTATACTTAGATTTGCCTTCTAAAACATCATATTTCAAGATCTTTCTCTCTATTTCTTTATAGTAGTGGCTGATAAATCATATGTGATCCTCTCTGTGGCTCCTTGGCACTTGAATTCTTTCTTTCTGACTGCTTATAGTATTTGTTTTTTGACCTAGAAGTTCTGAATTTTGGCTATAATATTCCTGGGAGTTTTCATTTGGGGGTTTCTTCTAAGATATTACCAGTGGATTTCTTTCTATTTACACTGTGCTCTCTGGTTACAAAAGTTCTAGACAGTTTCCTTTTACTATTTCTTGAAAAAGGATGTCTAGGTTCTTTTTTTGGTTGTAGCTTTCAGGTAGTCAAATAATTCTTAAATTATCTCTCCTTGAACTGTTTTTCAGGTTAGTTGCTTTCTTTTATTTTTTTCAATCTTTTAAATTTGTCTTAATGTTTCTCATTATCTCACAGAATCATTATTTTTCACTAGGTCCATTCTATTTGCATGGATACTGACTGTGCCATGCTGTTAATTCCATTTCCAATTATTTCTTCCTCTACTCTCATTTTTCCCCTTTCATGTTATTGTTTCATCTGTAAAAAAAAAAGTATTTTAGAACTTTTAAAAATTCTTATTGTATCTCTTCTAGGAATTTTAGTCAAAATAGTGAACCATCTGTGGTTTTCTTTGAAGCTTTGCTTGTGGATATTTTAGACTCATTCTCTTCTTCTGAGTTTGTGTCTTGAATGTTCCTGTCACTATAAACACTTATCATGGTGGCATTTTTTCTTTATTTTGCTCACTCTTTCAGACTACTTCCTGGCATCAGGTTTCATATTAGAGGCAGATTCTTTGCATTTATGGAGAGAATATTTGGGCTGGTCTTGCTGCTGCTTTCTTGGGCTATTGTGTATTATATTAATCCAGGATCACAGGGATAACTCAGGCTGGGGACCTTCCCAAAGTAGTCTGATCCAGGGCAAAGTCTGATAGTTGCACCCCTGATCTAAATCAAATTGGGGCTGAGCAACACACCTGTGAACTTACCTCACTTAGAGTTCCAGTGGACTGTTGCTGGATTTAGCCACTATCAGCTATGTCAAGAGTTCTGCTGATCCAGAGTAACAGAACTGAAGGCTCCCCTTTGGACTGAGATTACTACCCTGATTATTTTGTTGCAGGCTTTAGAGAGAACTAGAAGCTAGAATTGAGATCATGCTCCACTCCTGGGGTTAGAGTCTTCTAGCTTGCTTCTAAACTGACTCCCTGCTCAGCACACAACTTTGAGCCTGCGACCACTCTTTATTCCAGAATGCCACCCCTAGTTGCAGATTCCCTGCTCAATCACACCTAAATAAATAAATGGGTAATGATAGATCTGCCAATTGGCACCTTTTCCTGTACCTTGAAAAAGTTAGATCTCTCTGGAGGCATCTGTGAACTCTTCTTGCCCCAGTGCACAGCCTCTCCCTGCACTGGAATGCTCTGCACAGACCTCCTCCTCAGCGTCCACAGACTTCTCTGCCTTTCTCTCTTTGCTGATGTGGGTTAGAAAATGACTAATTATAGTGTTTCTTCATGTATTCACCAATCAGGACTTGGTCTGGTGTGTGTTCTAGAGCTTTGTGGAGTTGTATGTGGAGGGTGAGGGGAGGAGAGCTTGGCTGTACTTCTTCCTGTTGCTCTGCCATCTTGGTTTTGGTAACCTTTGGTTCTAGTAGATCAGGGCAGTTTTCATTTATGATTTCTTGAAGTATAGTGTCAATGTTTTTTTTTAAATCATGGTTTTCAGGGAGTTCAATTATCTTTTTAATGATTTCTCTTTGACCTATTTCCCAGGTCAATTGTTTTTAAAAATAGCTTTTAAATAAAAATATTTTTTAAAAAGTTTTTAAATAAAAATGTTTTAAAAACTAATAGAACCTATTAGTTCTACGTTTTAATTAAACTTTTCTTTTTTCTGTCTCATAAAGTCATTGATTTCTATTGGTCTATTGTCTTTCTATTGATCTATTCTAGTTTTGAGGATATCCCTCACAGGTAAATTTTTACCACTTTCTCTCTTAAAGTTATTTTTTCCTTCCAATTGTTTCCTCTAGAGATTTTATTTCATTTTTTTCCTCTTGCTTAATTTTTTCTAGATGTTCATATAGTTCTTATGAAAAATCAATTTATCTTTCCCTTTAAGTTTCTTTAAGTTTCTTTTAAATAAGTTACTCATTCTTTCTTTTAAGGAATCTCTAAAGTCACAATATTATGTTTATACCTATTCTTGTTTTCTTTGATTTACTCATATTTTTTTGGGTCTAGGGCCTTGTTATCACCTCCACTGTGCTTTTGGGTAATGTGGTTGGCCCTGCTTGTTCTCACTCCTGATCACCTGGGTTTCTGTGCTGATGGCCACCTCCCAGGATTAGCCCTCTCTGAATCTTTGAAGTTCAGAGCATTAGTTACTTAAGACTCCTGATGCCTCAGAACAGTGTTAGGGACCACAGAGTCTCTGAGTCTGGAATGATCCAGTCTGAGCACTGCCTTTCTATCCTGGTCATTGCTCTCCCCAGGGCTTAGAAGATCCTTACCCTGGGGATTTCAGAGTACCCTAGGGCATTCTCAGGAGACCTCTGTGCTTCTGCTGCATCTAGATACAGAGTTTAGTAGGCTTTATGCACCTCTGGCCTGTCTTTGGTCATGCTGGGGGGCTGCTGGTTTGTGCTGTTGCAGGTTTTGCTGATAGCACTTTTTCTTGTTGACCTTGGGCTTATGGCTGATGAACTTATGTCTTGTGGAGTTCTGGGGTAGAAGAAATCACTTGCTCTAGTTTCTCATTGGATTTTTGTTCATTATTCAATCTGGTGAGAACTTAAAGGTTTTTCTGGAGTAGGTATTTTGGATCTAGGTGGTCTGCCTCTCCTTCCACAGCCATCTTGGACACATACTTCCTCTTTGATTTGCTTATGGCACCAGGGACAATGGTTTGCACATAAGTAGTCATTAAATAAATGTTTATTGATTGAACAAATATGGGAGAGAAAAAAAGATGGCTGGACTTTATGAGCCTATCCTTTTTGCAATTAGTTTAGGCTTTTAATGTTTTTTTCTCATGTCTAGGAGAAAGTTGATAGGAGCTATTCCCACATGGGAGGGGGTTGGCATTTTATCACTGTTGTTGGCATGATAGGATTGATCTGCTTCTGTCTCTGCCACCCCTTTTTCCTATGTACTCAAGAACTGTTAAGTTATTGGTGGTGGTGTTCGTGGTGGTTCATTTTCAGGAGTGACACCCAAAGCAACCACCAAACAGAAAATCCAGGAAGAATTAGACTCTTGCTTCCATGGTAGCTTCCTGCCAGTCTGTTTACAATGTGAGGTCAATAGCCAGCACATCTTACGTGGGTGCTGTCATTTCCTCAAATGAGTCACTGAATTTCACAGATGACCTAATGAATGGGAAGATTGTACTAGAAGTGCAAACAGATTAGAATGAACCCAATATAGAGAGTAAAAGAGCAAGTCACCCTCCTACCCCACCCCCGCTGAACTTCCTTAATTCTAAACTTCATCCAAAAGGGTCACATGTTTAAAAGAATATACTAAAAACTTAGGTGGGAATGTTTTCTGTATTAGTATAAATTTAGGTTTGACTTTTTTTGGGTGGGGGGCAGAATCCACTGTTTTTTGTGTTGTTATAGCCCCATGAGGGTAGAGCTCCTTGCTTTATCTCCATTTTGGGGATAAGGAAACAATCTGATTAAGATTACTATTAGTATTATTGTCAATCATAATATCCAGAATTTATATAGTGCTTTAAAGTTTTACAAATGACTGGGCCAACATC
The DNA here is from genome assembly GCA_028658325.1 of Potorous gilbertii. Classification (NCBI taxonomy): domain Eukaryota; kingdom Metazoa; phylum Chordata; class Mammalia; order Diprotodontia; family Potoroidae; genus Potorous; species Potorous gilbertii. Next base: position 302,557,543 of record CM053769.1, on the reverse strand, counting down.
ATCACAGAATTAGAGTGTCAGAGGCAAGATTTGAGTCTAAGTCTTCCTAGCTAGAAGTCTTCTAATCTGCCACATCGTGCCTCCTAATGAGGCCCCTTTTAAATAGAGGAAGTTGTAGTCTGGAAAAGCAGACAACTCTTTGATAGTTAGGTAGTAGTAGGAGAACCTCAACAAAGGTCCTACCATGGTGCTTCATCATCTTTTGGAAATGATCATGGATTCTCAGGGACTGTGACTAAAGAGTACAAGAGCTGAATGGTTTTATCAAGTTAGAAACCCTTTAAGTATGTGTCTAACATTCTATATAGTGTTTTCCCCAAGACTAGCCTAGCTAAGTTTGCAGAACCATGTCACCAGAAGGCTGGCCAGTCAGTCAACAAAAATTCATTAAGCACCTGCTATGTAGGTGCCAGGCACCTACTACGTGCTGGGGATACAAAGAAAGGCAAAAACAGATTCAAGATCAAGGAGTTCAGTCTAATGGGGGAGACAACATGATGGAAATAATCACAGAGAAAAGACACTTGCGTTTAGAGTGTGTTAAAGCTGTATCTTGTTCTGGCCCTCTGACTAGCCCCTCTAGTCAGTATGGTAAGCAAGTTTGTAAATAGCCAGTATAAAGGGGCAATATCAGGAAGTAAGACTGCAAAGGGGAAACTGAAAGTCATGAAGAAACTGTCCCAACAGTTAAAGAAGCATAATTTACAAATTGTGTCAAATATTAACTGAGGATCACATCCTGGTAACACATGCAGAATCAGAAAGATATCTAGAGTGATGTCAAGACTTTTGGTCCAAAAATCTATAAATCTTAGACAAATTCCAGAAATCTGCAAAGCACTGAAAAATGCTGATAATTTTGAGATGATGTAGACATGTTAAATTTAAAGTTTTACCAAAAACTTTGATATGATTTGTTTATGTTAGTGAACTAACCCCAAGGTAGTACAGATAAGTTGTTTGTTCCCCACAAAACCTTATAAAAATGAGACCTCAAACTCCTGCCCCACAAGCAATACTCTCAACTCTAATGCATAGTTTTGTAAGCTACATTCTCTGTTTCTCTCCTTCCCAATCCTCTTCTTCCCACTACCGGCCTCCCTTTACTACCCCATTCCCCATCCCCACCCCATCTACCTTCATATCTGTCTTGCCACTCATCTCATACTTTTTATAACATTTGCCCCAACACTCTCTTTGCCTTATTAAAGTGTAGCCTCATCAAATTGTAGCCTCCCTTCCTATTGTCATTATAGGTCTTTCCCAGTGAGGACCCAAAGAATCAGGCACGCCTAACCCCATTTCATAATTACATAAATTCATTATCAATTTAAAGAGGGATAAGGAAAAGCTTCTTGCAGAAGGCCATAAGGTGATGCCATTTGGGGAGACATAGCAACTCATGAAACTATCTACTAAGGTATCAAGGGGTTGCCTCACCCCAAGGAAATCATAAACTTTTTGAAGTTGGAAAAAGAGAAGAGTGTTGATTCAAATAATCCAAAAGATGCTTCTATGAACTCTGTGCAACAATTTTGGTATGTACTATGGCACTTGTGGTACTACATATGGACTCTGTAGTTTAAGAAATCCAAAACGTTTGCTCCCTTCCTTAAGCCTGCAGAATGGCAGTGTGACAACATATTAATTACTTTGGAAAGGAATAAAATATTAATCAGTCAACAAACATATATTATGTAGTATATTATTAGTTGGTGATGTAAGACCAAAACTCAAGACAAAAACTTGCTCTGGGTATACTGCAGTCTATACTTGCTCGAGGTTATCTGGGAGTCATTTGCATAGAGATGATAATTGAATAACTGAATTTTCCACCAGGTACACTCTACACAAGCCACTAGTTAAGAAGTCTCGTCATGGCCTCTCTAGAACCCTGATGGGAAAGCCTGTCATACCACCAGGTTTATATCATGCCACTCAACTGTATGGCTCAAATTTTGGCACTGGCCAGAATCACAATTTAAATTAGGAGGTGGTAGCATAAAATATTGCTCAAGAAATAGGAAATCTATCATTCAGCCTCTGCTTTACATCTGAAATCTCTTCTCTAGCCAAATAACACCCTTCTCCAAAGGCCCAAGGTGGCCATGTAGCTTATCAAACATGGCAACAACAAAAGGAAAATTAAGCATTCCTACACATAGCTCTTTTGTCTTATCTCACAAACTCTTCCAACAACCACAGAGTATACAGAGAGAAGAAAGGAGAGAGGGGTTTATGTATATATATATATGTATATATACATATGTACACACATATATGTATATACATAATCATGTGTATGTATATGTATACATGTATGTGTATACACACACATATATATGTATGTATGTATGTAAAACACCTAGTTTCAAGTGTTGGACTGCAAAGAGCAAAATCATCTCATCATTTTGGGGATTTTCAGTAACTACAGTTCTTGCCTTTACAAACTCTAAATTTCCATTTGGTCTATGAATTCTAGGAGCGTAGGTACGTGTGCTTAGTATCAGGACCCAAACACAACATCAACAGTAGTTGCTAGATACCACTGCCTGTTTGGCCATCACAAGGAGACCCTCCTTAAAGACCAAAGGAAAACAAGGGTACCCTGAGAATTTTCTGTCAGGTCTTTACACTTCCTGGTATAAGGAGGGCAATCCCATGTAGCATGCTCAGAGGTGCCCTACCTGGGTTCTGATTGACCACATGGGTCCTTTGAGGTCTGCTTCTGGACATATGTGACACAGCACTGAAAGACTTGTGCTTTGGGATGATAATGAGTCCTCTTGTTGGCCACTGAATAGGATGAAATGATGACCCAGTGAATATTTATGTTCCCACCCTCAGGTGTTTTTTTCCCTCTAGCTCTGAATTCTGTAAGGACTATTTCTAGTTACTTCCCAAGAAGGGCTGGCAGGAAGAGCAATTTTCTCTATCCCCATCCCAGCTGCCATGTAGCCATGGTCATGAGCACATGTAATCTAAAGCACATCTTTTGCTTAGATAGGCCGAAGCCTAGGTTTGGACTGCCCTATTTCTGTTTGTTTTTTCTATTGTCTATTTGCTATTTCTATCTTGATCTTTGGCAAATGAGTACCTATCATGGAACAGATGTGTCAAGATTTAGAGGTAACTTCATGAATTTTCAAGGTCCAGATGTCCTGTGTCCCATCAGGTTGAAATTGCCTAGGTGGCTATTTTAGAACTCTTAGGGGGAAAAAAATCCCACTTCCAATGAAAAGACTAACTCAAGTCTAGCCTGTTTTATCAGAAGACATGGACTTGGAATTGTTTGAACAGTGCTGAATTGAGGTGAAATGTAAAATATCTAGTCAGCAATCCGAAAAACTATCTTATATTCTGGTAATCTTTAAGTATCAGCCTCCTGAGAGTATAATAATAAAGTTATAAATTACTGAATTCTGTTTTAAGCTCTATCATTGTGAACTGTGAGTCTTTTGTGCCTGTTAGCATCTATTGTGTTTAGCATCTATTGTGGTTATAAGAGATAAATACTGGAGCCATACCTAATTACATTGTATGTATATTTCTATGTATACCTTTCCACTCTCATTTTTAGGAAGTTCCTGGACATGGGCCACAACCTAAGCCTTAAACATTTCCCCCCAAAGCCTGGAGGTAGAGGATATAATGATACGAAGAATGTGCAAAAATGGAGCCCAGTTTCCTCCTTGACAGTTTTTTTCTTAAAATTTTCTTTTTTAAATCATCAAAACTCAATTTTATTTCTTTCCCAAAAAAAAGAAAACCCTTGAAATAAATGTGTATAGTCAAGCAAAAAAAAAATATCATGTTTGCCACATCCAAGAAATGTGTGTTTCATTCTGTGTTCTGAGTTCATCACTTGTTAGGAAGTAGAATAATGGTTGATCATTGCATTGATAAGAGTTCTTAATTCTTTCAAAGTTGCTTGTTTCTACAATATTGTTATTGTATAAATTTTTCACTTGGTTCTGCTTACTTCTCTCTGTATCAATTCATTTAGGTCTTCCCAGATTTCTTTGAAAGCACAACCTTTCATCATTTGTTATGGCACAATAGCATTCTATCACATTCATATGCCATAATTTGTTAAGCTATTCCTTAACTAAAAGACATCTCTTAGTTTCCAGTTTTTTGACACACAAAAAGAGCAGCTATAAATATTTTTATTCATAGGGATTTTTTTCCTTTTTCTTTGTTCTCTTTTGAATATAGACCTAGTTGTGGCATTGCTAGCTCAAAAAGTAAGTACATTTTAGTGACTTTTGGGACATAATTCCAAATTACTTTGCAGAATTCCTGAATCAGTTCACAGTTCTAGTAACAGTACATTAACATGCCAATTCCTGCCTCCCCCTGTACACTACCCCTCCAATATTTGTCATTTCCTTCTTTGTCAACTTTGACAATCTGATGGGTGTGCCTATCTTTTATTAGAAGCCAGGCTTCTCCCAGGACTGCACCCTGCTGGGTCCAGGGGAGAGGGTTGTCTTTGGGAGTATGGACAGAGTGGATTCCAAGACCAAGCCACTTGGGCCCAGGAGCAGCTCTAATACATTATTAGATTTATATCTCACAATTTTGTTTCCCATAGGGTACATTCTAGGGGAGAGGGGCACTGGTTCACCAAAGAGATAGAAGGAAGCTGCAAAAAAGCCTGCATGAGATCATCTTCCCAGATTCTGTTTTTCTTTAGGTAATAGATGCAGACTGAAAGAACTTTTGAATTCAACTCAAAGAGCTGTTTTTAAAATTAAAGAAAATGGGGCTCAGGAAAGGAAAATTACTTTATCAAGGTACTAAAGCAAGGAATAGAATTTTAAAAACTCTAGGCCAACATTTTTTTTTCATTTCCTGAGGACTTTGGCTTTCTGGGCACAAATGATTTGACAGCATGAGATGTGGTGGAGTATAGGGTAGGGGACCAGAAACACGCCAGGGATTGATGGCTGCTACTCTGAGTTGGAAAGACAAAAAAAATGCTTTGTTTAATTTGCCAAGTGAAGACATGGCTACATGCTACATGCCTCTTTAACTCATGTTTTAGCTCTTTAGCCCAGTTTTCACTTCAGAAGAGCAGCCATCTCAACGCAAAATTGATGGAGAGGCAGAATGTACAAGTCTCAGTAATTCTATTTCTATAGATTTTGGAAGGATTTCCAGTCTTTCCACCACAAACACCACTGATGTTATTCCCCAGAGGCAGGAGATCCCAGAGCTTTGCCAAATAAAAATAAATAGCAATAAAACTTTATTTAAAAATGGGCAGTTCAAAAGGAGGCAGTAGGCTATAGTCGACCCTGGGGGGTCAATGCTTGTCTACCATTGTTCTAAACTTTTCTCTTTTTTGGTGTCTACTATTCTCAAGCTGCTTCCTTGATGGCCCAGAGACTCTTGTTGCCTTCAACCTTGCCCTCCTCCCACCTTCCACTCTGCTTCCCTTCCTTCAGTGGTACCTTATTCCTCGGAGACCTTTCCTCATCCTTCTCCTCTAATCAAAATTGACCTGTGCTGTATTTAATCTCACTAGGAACTATTATTACCTAGATGATCTGATTAACAACAAACACATTAAACCCAGTATAATGTGATCTTTCTCACATAACATATTTGCTTTTTTTTAAAAGGAGGACTTTCATTGCCTTAAATCAGGGAAGGGGAACTTTTTTCTCCTGAAAGTCAAGTTTTTGGTAACCAAAGACCTGAGACTTAATAAGACTTTAAGTCAATTACCCACTTCAAGTCAGTTTTCTCATCTGTAAAATTAGAAGGTTGTATTGGATAATCAATAAGATTTCTTCTAGCTCTAATATATGATTCTGTCATGTGATATGCAAGAAAAAGAGAAACCCAACCAAGGGCCACAAAAATAAACAGCAACCTTATTTAGTTTGTAGTATTGCTCTTGTTTCAGAAAGGGAATGGGAAATACAGGGAAAGAGCTAGTGGAAACACTGTGATTCAGTATAAAGAAGGCTAGACTCAGTGTCAGAGAACCTGAGTTTGATATCTGCCTCTGATGCTTAGTACCTTACTTTGACCCTGGGCAGATCATCTTACCTCCCTGAGCTTTGATTGGCTCATCTGAGGGGACTGGACGAGAGCAGGGGAGGGGAACCTGCTGCCTCGAGGCTACATGTGGCCCTCTAGGTCCTCAAGTGTGGCCCTTTGAATCCAAACTTTTGTTCTATGAGGTTGGGATTCATCCAAAGGTTGCACTTGAGGACTTAGAGGGTCACGTGACAATGAGGCCACAAGTCTTCCACTCCGGGACTAGATTATATCCAAGATCCTTTTCAGCTCTAGGTATATGATCTTAAGAATCCTGGCTTGAGAATCAGGAGAACTGTATTCTGGTCCTGACTTTGCCCCTAACTATGGGACCTAGGGCAAAGTTCTTCACTTGTCTGGGCTTCAGTTTTCTGTGGAAAATGAAGAGATTGGACTTGTTGGTCTCTAGGGTCCTCTCTATCTCTAACTAGGATCTGTAATTCCATTCATCCATTTTAAAAGGAAGATGAGGACACATAAAACTCAGAGTGTAAGGCCCAAGGGGTACTGACCAATGTGATGATTTCCTCCAAGAATGGAGGCATCTGATCTATTGGAATTTGGGCATGCCGGCAAACTCCATACAGAGGGGATACAGAGCTATTACTTTATGGTTCTCATTTAGCGGGCTACCTTGCAAACTTCCAGCCAAGAGAATTGATTGACTGGGACTCAGGAAGAAGGTTCCTTGTTGGGAAAAGCTGCCCATCACTGTGGCTTATAAAAATGAGCTGACAGGCCAGCTGTCTCTTTTTGGGGGACTCTTTCTCCTGTTCAGAAGTCACACTGGCACATAAAGAATCAGGTTTATTCCTGGGGAGAGGGAAGTCTGCACTCTCACAGAGTCCCTCCCCACTAGTAACTGGAAATGATTGCCTTATGCAGAGATGTGTGGGAGTTGTATCTGCCTCAGGGAAGCCTAAGAGGAGAGATCATAGAAGTACAATTAGCTAACTCAAGAGATGACAGGACCTGGGACGCCGATAAGTTTCCTGCTAAATTCTATGGCAGCAGTGGGCAATACATGAGCCTGCTGAGCCCCAGAAGGTAGGTTTTAGATAGTAGCTAGCTGGTACAGTGGATAGTGATGAAGTTGGAAGCTCTGGAAGACCTAAGTTCAAATCCTGTCTCAGATACTTAGTTGCTATGGCCCAGGTTGAGTCACAAATCTCTGTTTGCCTCAGTTTCTTTATCTGTAAAAATTGCGATAATAGCACCTACTTTTTAAATCTTAGTAACATTTTATTTTTCCCAGTCACATGTAAAAACAATTTTTAAAACTCATTTAAAAAATTTTTGAGTTCCAAATTCTCTCCCTCCTTTTCCCTCCACTCCCTCAGACGTAAGCAATTTGATATAGGTTATACATATGCAATCATGCAAAACATTTCCATATTAGTCATGTTGTGAAAGAAAATAGACCAAAAAAAAAAAAAACAAATCTCTCCAACCACCATGAAAAAAATAAAGGAAAAATAGTATGCTTTGATCTGCATTTAGATTCCACCAGTCCTTTCTCTGGATGTAGACTGTATTTTTCATCACAAATCCTGTGGAATTGTCTTGGATCACTGTATTGCTAAGAATAGCTAAGTCATTTACAGCTGATCACCATAAAGTAAACCATACCGTATTGCTACAATGTTCTCCTGGTTCTGCTCACTTCATGTTGCATCAGTTTGTATAAGTCTTTACAGGTTTTTCTGAAATCATCCTGCTCATCATTTCTTATAGCACGATAGCATTCCATTAAAATCATACATCATAATTTGTTTAGCCATTCCCCAGTTGATGGACATCCCCTCAATTTCTAATTCTTTGCCACCACAAAAAGAACTGAAAAGTACCTACTTCTCAGGATTGTTGTGGGATCAAATGAGATAATATTTGTGTCTTGCAAATTTTAGAGCTCTATATTGTCGTTCACTTGTTTCAGTCATATCTAACTCTTTGTGTCCCCAGTTGGGGTTTTCTTGGCAGAGATCCTGGAGTGGATTGCTATTTCCTTCTCCAACTCATTTTACAGATGAGGAAACTGAGGCAAATAAGGTTAAGTGTCTTGCCCAAGGTCACACAGCTAATAAGTATCTTTGGTCAGATTTGAGCTCAGGAAGATGTGTCCAGGCGTGGCATTCTATCCACCGAGCCACCTAGCTAGCCGCTACTTAAACACACTTTCCTCACATTTTGAGGTATTAATGTTTGGTTGTTTTGTTTTGTTCTGGTTTTATTTTTATTTGTTTATTTTTTTTTGAGATTGATTCTCCCCTCTCTTACCCAAGTAGAAACTATAGTGGCCACTTAAGGGTTCAGCCATGCTACTCATCAGTATGGAAGAAACAGTACTCTGTTTCTAATCTGGGGCAGTTTGCTGGTCCTTAAGCTGCTTCTAGGGCTTTCCTTATTAGTACACTGGGTTTGGATGTCCAATTGACTTAGCCCCACCAAAGATCAGAACTCGTGAACTCAAGAGTTGCACCAGCCTCAGACTCCCCAGTAGTAGAGATTAAAAGCATATACCACCACTTCTAGCTCTTTGGTAACTTTTATACCTTCTCCATAATTGTTAATCAATGGTAATTGCTTAATTGATATCCACTAGAGATCGGCTGGTCATATGATAACGGGGAGATATTAACTGGGTAAATGACATTGGGGGAACATGCTGGATGGGAGCTTGTGAGCAACAATATTAGAAAGAAACTCTACAACCTCTCAAGGTTTATCCCTAGAACCCTGGAGAGGTCAATAGTAGTTCAGCTCTGGGCATTTGATCTATCAGTCCAAGTGTGGGTGGGAGAGTGATCTCAAAAAACTGAGGAAGCAAACATGTGTACGACTTACACACTAGTAAGGTAGCTCATTGAAGTGAACCTCAAATTTCTGTGGAGAGGAGAAGGAATTCTGCGAATGGAGTCAAAGAAGGGGGATTTCCTGAGCAGTACCAGCCTTGGAGGGTTGTTTTGTGAATAACCTCAAGTTTAGGCATTCTAGACTAAGAAGGGGATTTCCATTATCAGTCTGATCCTTGAAGAGGAAGAAATTCAGGCAGAGAGTTCCTAAACCTCTACTTGAGGAGAAGAATTAGCAAGTTACTGAAGAAGGGATTGTCTGTTCTGTAGCCCTAAACTAGGTTTGCCTTTTTTGGAATGAATAGGAGGGATTCAAACATAGAGGGGCACTACATGTCTGGGAGTACCACCTTATGAGAGGGCTAGGAGTTAACTAGAATACTCATTCCCTTCCAAGGAGAGTGACAGATTATTTAAGTACTTTATGTCCTCCGATATCCAGCTATGGTCTCCTGGGGTTCCTTTGCATCTTCTATGAATTTGTCACATAAAATAAAAGCTGTACTACTTACAGATTTTGCCACCTTGAGTCCCTAAATGGACTCTAGGACTCAACTACTCACATTGGGGAAAACCCAAACATAAACTGTATTTAGAACGTTTCCTGGAATAGCTGGGAGATGGGCCATGAGCCAAAGGATGAAAATGACTGCCTTGGGGTCATGTGTAGAAGCCACCCAGAATGTTGAGAGATAGGGATGGGGGGAGCTTGAGCCATGTTATACAATAAGCTTGACAAATGCTGTGACTTGAGCTTTATCTACTAAATTCAGTTAGAGCACATTAGAAAAGCAGAGAGAAATCATTTGGAGTGGGGGGGGGGAGAAAGAGGGAAGACAGATTGACAGTTCAAAACACAGTCTTGATAATGTAAAAAACCTCCGTGTTTTTCAAGTTCAAAGAAGTGATTCACTCACTAATCCTAGCTGTTATCGTTCACCAACCTGTGTTTTCATGGGTGTAGGTGCCTTCCAGTGTGGAAACTTCTTTTGGCTATGCAGATAGCAACTCCTCTGTTACTTATAGAGGCACTGAAAGTTTAACAGCCAGTATGTGTTGGAAGTAAGACTTGAATACAGTTTTCCTGACTTCAAGCTTCCTGATTATCCATGCTATAAGACTGCCTTTGTCACCAATCACACTCTTAAAAAATTACAACCCTCTACAGTCTGAGGAAGAAAGAGAGAGAACTCGGCCAGATCAGAACTCTCTATAATATTTAGAATCAGAGGTTTGGGTTCAGATCCTGGTTCTTCCACTTATGACTTGAACGGTCTTAGGTAAATCACTTAATCTCTCTGGAGGCTCAGTTTCCTTACCTGTAAAATGAAAGAGCTGAACTTGATAACCTCGTAGATCCTTTTCAAAGCTAAATCTATGATTCTATATTTTAATTCCTGTGGAAAATGCAAGAGTCTTTAAATCTTTCTTTTTTGGCGTTTTCAGTGGAGAAAACCCCTCTGGGAAGGGAGGTGTGATAACGTTCTGGGCTTTGGCGCTGTCTTTTATAAAATGGGTAAGATGGACCGAACTATGGTTCAGATCTCTTCATGTTCTAAATTTATGGTCTCACTTTTATAGAGGAAATGGTTGCTTTCATAGTATACTATTGCCATCTGGTGTCCATTTAAGGTATCACCATTTTATAGCTAAATGAGGCTATGCTCCTTTGGTATCATTCCATAAGCAACTACTTTATCAAGCTTAAGTGTCAAGCACCACGGTAAATGTTGGAGATTGTAAGACATAAACTAAACAGTCCTTGCTGTAGGAATTTACAATCTATGGGAAGGGGACACGAAAACGGGCATTTATTAAGCACTTACTATATACCAGGTACTCTTCTAGGCACTTTACAAATATTATTAGCTCATTCGTAAGATAATATATGTAGAGACAACATATGAAATAAGTATATATAAAGCAAAGATAATTTTACTGAGGAGGCACGAGCATCTGGCTGAATCAGGAAAAACCTGACCTGACCTTTGAAGGGAGCTAGGGATTGCAGAAGATGAAAGTTCAACGGGTGCATTCCAGGCACGGGGACAGGACGTGGATTATAGTGTATCAGAATAGGGAGAATGCTAGTTTGGCTGGGCTGAGGAGTTCATAAAGGGTGGTAACGTGTAAGGCTGGAAAGGCAAGTTGGAGCCAGACTGTAACAGGCTTTAAATGCCAAAGACATTTCCATCTCATCCCAGAGATAAAAGGGAGCTATTGTAACATAGAGCAGAGTACTGGCGTATTCAGATGTGTGCTTTAGGAATACCACTTAAAGCTTGTCCAAGGGCCAGACAAAATTGAACTCAGGGTCAAAAGTTCCCCATGTTGTTGTTCAGTCATGTCTAACTCTATGAGACCTCATCTGAGGTCTTCTTGGTAAGCAGTACTGGAGTAGCTTGCCATTTCCCTGAGGAAACTGAGGCATAGTTGACTTGCCCGGGGTCACACAGCTAGCAAGTGACTGAGGACAGATTTGAACTAAGAGAGTAGAGTCTTACCTAACTCCAGGCCTGACACTATCCACTGTACCACTTAGCTCCCCATGTTCCTCATGTTACTGGATCCCAAAGAAATGCTGCTAACTGCAGAACTTCAAGGTATTCCACACTCAGGGAGGGCTAGCTCAGCTACAAAAACCTGTCTTCTATGCAGTGTCCCATTGTTGTGCTTTCAACTTTGAACAGGGAAATCATCCAAATCTGGGCCTCAATTTCCTCATGTTTCAATTTGGGCAGTTGGGTTATATCATCTCGGAAGTCCCTTGTCAGTTCTCTACCTTTTGATCTTGTGCACATTCTGAAAGAAGAACTTTTTCTGGGGGAAGGTAGAGTGGTATCTCTTATAGTTCACTTGAAAAATTCACAAACACAACCACCAGCCTTTTGCCACTCCTTGACTTTACTCTGTCTTGGAGCCATTTGTAGTCAGACACTAGAGTCACAGTCAGCAAGACACTATGGGTGGACATGGTGAAGTTGAACTCAAAGAAAAGCCAGGAAGATTGGTATGAACTGAGGCAAAGTGAAGTTACCAAATCAGGAAAACAACATAAATAATCACTCTAGCAATTTAAGTGGAAAGGGGGAAAAACTGTTTTCTAAAGACCAGCAGAAATTAAACTGAATGCTGTATAATGAAAATGATCGAGCTTGATCCTGACAAAGAGAAGCTAAAATTCTCTTTTCACTCTTCTTTGGAGAGGTGGAGGACTATGGGTATGGAAAATTACATAAAACTGTGAAACTTGGTTTTGGAATTTGCATGTGTTGTTGAACTCCTTTTCCCCTTTCTTTTTTGTTTATTTTTTGTTACAAATGGAAGATTCTTGACTCTTGGAAGGAGTAGGAAGAGAGGGATACATTTGGAAGTGAAGGTATAAAAATAGAAGATAGCAATAAAACATTTTAAAAAGAAACAACTCAAAGGTTTTTTTTAGACTAGTCATTGTTTCTTTAACTACCCTTGAATAATTATGTTTGTGATCTGTAGGTGGGAAGGTACAAATTATGGATATGAATATGGTTTTTTTTCAATTTTGCTTTTTACAATATGCTACTCACAGACATATCACTGCATGCTTTACTAGGCAAAGACTTCAACAAAGCCTCTTGATTTCTGGGTCCTTCTCTCCCCCTGTCTAGGACTGTTTCTCTACTTGCACAGCATACCTATCTAATTACACCATAAAGCTAAAATATGACTTTCCCTTGCAGCCTGAACCAGTGATATTTTCACATCTGTTTTGAGGAAGAAAAAAACCCAAAAAACTCAGGAATCAACAGATATTTCTCTCCCCATACATCATCTCTGGACATGATAAATATGTCTCACCAGCCATAGGATTTGATGGGCTAGGAAATGATTTCCAAAAAGTCAAGGATCCTGTGAGAGTTTTCACAAAGAAGAGAACAGTTGCTAAAGAGAGTCCATCCAAGATTCCCCCTCTTCCAGAACTACAGGCAAATTCCACTAGAGGCCAGCACAGTATGGCAGAAGGAGACCCGGAGCTCAGAACCCTGCTTAGCCAGTCAAGGTTGCATTCCGTTTGAATGGGGACCAGAATGGAACAATTGTCCATGTTGCCTTGTACACTACATGAAAGTAAATTTCCCTAGGCCTTGCACAAACATTGGCCAAGCAATGATTATTCTGATATGTAGCTCAGTGTGGCATAGTTTTAGATTTGGAGCCACGGAACCTGGGGGAAGCTGGGTACCAACCAGCGGTGATCTTGAACACCTCTCTGGGCCAGATTATTCCTCTATAAAATAAGGAAGTAGTGAACTTAATGTCTCAAAGTTCCCTTCCAGTCTTAAATATGTCACAAAAGTCCTTCTTGAGTATGTATGATATTTGTTGTTCAGTTGTGTATGACTCTGTGACCCAATGTGGGGTTTTCTTGGCAAAGATACTGGAGTGGTTTGCCATTCCCTTCTCCAGCTCATTTTACAGATGAGGAAACTGAGGTAAACAGGGTTAAGTGGCCTTCCCAAAGTCACACAGCTAGTAAGTGTTTATGGCTGGATTTGAACTCAGGTCTTCCTGACTTCAGCCCTGGTGTTCTAGCCACTATGCCATCTAGCTGCCCCACGTCTAACACACACATAAGGTATATGTATAGGATTTACATATACATGTATATACACACCCATATATGTGCATAGGATTTTATACATGTGTTGCTATTGATATAGGTATAGACAGATATGAATATATATAGAGAGAGACATAAAATGTAATAAGGGTTTAAAATTTTATTGGCATTCTTTGAAGGCTGAAAAGGAATGTTTGTCTTTCTGACATAAAATTCCAGGATGCCAGTCAGTTCCCAACCACTATCACATTGATAATAAAATTTTTATTGATTCCTTTTATTTTGACACAATGAACTCTTCCCCTCCAAAAACATCAAAGTCACCCCTCCACAAAGTATCTTCTTTCACAGCACTTCTACAGAGCCATCACCAGTCATTTTTGTGCCTAGGGCAAGAGGGAGGAGAGGTACTCTCAGCTGACATAGAGAGACAGAGATACTGGGATTCTGACACAAGGCAGAGTAGGAGATCACCCCTAAAAAAACAGCTGGCAGCTTCCAATCTGATCCAATGTAATCCAATAAGATTTCATTAAGTATTTATGGCATGGAAGGTTCCATGTTAAATGTGGAGGATACAAAGATAAAATAAAATTTGAAAAATCTTCCCACAAAGATCTCACATTTCTGGATACACACACACACACACACACAAGCACACACATATACACATATATACACATAAATGTATATATATGTGTGTGTGTATATATATACATATGAATATATATACATACATATATATATATACACGTACATATATAATATCATTTGAAGAGGAGGGAGAATTAACGGTTCACAGGATCAGGTAAGGCCTCCAAGAGGTGAAAGAACTGAACCTTGAAGCAAGCCAGGCAGAAGGAAGAAGGGAAATGATTCTAGATATGAGGCACAGCCTAGGCAGTCACAGAGGACAGAAATGGAGAAATGAAGTTGGGGGACGTAGGCCTGCTAGATTGACTGAAACATAGATTGTGTAAATGGGTGTCACGTGAAATAGCCTAGAAAGAAAGGCTGGAGTCAGAATAGAAAGAGCTTTCAATGAGAGAGTTTGGATTTTATCCCAAAGACAATGAAAAGTTATGAAGGGAAACTCCATAATTCTAGTATCCCAGGTAGGGAAAAAATGGCCACAATATCTTCCCTTTTCTTGGTTTTGTTAACTATGGTTATCTCAGCTTTCTCCATGATTCAACTGCCTTTGCCTCCTGCCTTTGCAGCCTTCTTCCCTTCTGTTTCTCACCACCATCTTCCTTCTTTCCTTCCCCATTCTTTCAGTTTCCTTTGTAATCCCACTGAGGTCAGGTACTGTCATTCCTTTAGATTGTGTATGTATCCACAGCACATACAAAGGCCTAAATAAATGTTTATTGACTTGACTTTCATCATATCACCTTTAAGCCTTCATCTTTCTGAAATAAACTCATTTTTAAAAAATTACTGATTAGAAACTATTATAAAAATAATAGTGAACACATACGCAATTAAATTTGCTTAATTTACATTTAAATAAATGAATATTAATATGTCATAAAAACTCTAAGTTTTCCCATTCATTTCCATTTCCTCTTTTATGGTCCTAGTTAGTGTATTTTTATTGTTCTAGTTCTTTTTAAATGAAAAAACCTTTGCATTATTTCATAAAAGTCTTTCCAGTTACATGCAACAGTGAATAAAATGCTGGATTTGAGTCAGGAAGATCTGAGTTCCAATCCAGCCTCAGACACTTACTACCTGGGTGACCCTAGGCAAGGCACTCAAGCTGTCTGCCTCAGTTTCCCCATTTGTAAAATGGAGATACCAATAGCACCTACCTCTCAGGGTTGTTATGAGGAACAAATGAGAGATAATATTTGTAAAGTCCTTTGCAAACCTTGAAAACTATATAAATGCTAGCTATTATTATATAAACACTAGTTATTGTGATGATAAATATTTTTCCTACTCTTATTATTTTTATTGAATAGAGTTTTATTTATTTTAATGTAATCAGGCAAAGGTATCTTGTCTTTAATAATTCCTATTTGTAAGAATAAGGATCCAGGGTTGTGCTGAAACTAGCTCAAACCAGCTACTAGACCCAGTTGCTAAATTTTTAGTATATACATTTATACCTCAGAAATTAGCAAACACTACACATCAGGGCTTGAGTTACTGTTTTGTTAACTGTGTAGACTTAGGAAAGTGATGCAGAAAATTTTAATACTTCAGATTAGACCTAAGTATATCATACTTTCCTGAGAGTCATTGTCAAATAAGGGCAGCTAGGTGGTGCAGTGGATAGAGCACCAGTGCAGGAGGACCTGAGTTCAAATTTCACCTCAGACACTTGACACTCACTAGCTGTGTGACCTTGGGCAAGTTACTTAACCCCAATTGTCTCATCCTGGGTCACCTCCAGTCATCCTGATGAATATCCGGTCACTGGATTCAGATGGCTCTGGAGGAGAAGTGAGGCTGGTGACTTGCACATCCCTCCCTCACTCAAAACAAAGTCAAGTGCCAGTCATGTCATTATTTCTCTGATGGCATGGTCTTCTTTGGCAACAAAGGACAAACAGGCATTGTCAAATATCTACCCACATACCACTGATTCTGTCATTTTTTTTGTCTTTGTAATACCCTAGCACCTTACACAGTGCCAGCACATAGTAGGTAATAAATGTGTGTTGAGTCTTAAGACCCTAAGAGAAAAAGATGTCATCTACCCTTGAATCCTTTCTTTTAGGATTTTCTTGTGTGGTTATCCCCTCTACCATTTTACCAACCCTTCTGGATTCCTTCAGCCCTTCTGTCTTTCTGGTATGATAGCAATAGAAAATGTAGGGGATTTTACAGTTACAGGTGTATTGCACTGGGGTTTGGTGAAATTCAATTCAATTTGCACTTATTAATCATTTAGTGTGTACATAAATGTAGTAGGATTGGGGGATACAAAGACAAAAATGAAAGAGTCCTTTTCTTTAAGGTGTTTATACACACATATGTTTAGGGGCTTACATTCTAGCATATAAACCAAGACAAAATATAAACAGCAAATGCAAAGTAATTTCTGAGGTGTCAAGTAGAGCTTTTAACGAATGAGAGAACTGGGAAAAACGTCATATAAGAGTTGAATTTTGAAAGTAGCTAGGGATTCTAGGGACAGAAATGGAGAGGGTATTGGATATAGCCTTTGCAAAAGCACGGAAGTGGGAGATGAAAGGCTAAGTTCAGGGAATAGTAAGTAAATCAGGCTAGCTAAAACCTAGTGTGCATGCAAAAGAATAATGTGAAATAAGTCTAGAAAAGTGGGCTGAAACCAGAATGGAAAATACTTTAAATGCCAAGCAAAGCATTTGTACATTACTCTAGAGACAATAAAGCTTTCTGAGAAGTGGAATGATACAGTCAAATGTATACTTTTAGAGGATCATTTTGGCAGCTGTATGGAGGATGGATTGGAGAGAGGAAAGACTGGGAATTTGAGATTTATAAGGGAATTTGGCTGAGATATGGAAAGCAGAAGGATTTCTTTCTAGCAATGTCCTTGTTAGTAAAAAAAATTTTTTTTTAAAGAGCAATATTGATAGACACATTTTTTTTAAATCACTATATGGGCTACACCTTCAATTTTTCCTTTAGATGAAGAAACACATTTTTAAAAACAACCATTTTTATAGTGCTTACTATGGGCCAGGCACTGTGCTAAGTATTTTATAAATGCTATCTCAGGGGCAGCTAGGTGGATAGAGTACCAGCCCTGGAATCAGGAGGACCTGAGTTCAATACTCAGATACTTACTAGCTATGTGACTCTGGACAAGTCACTTAACCCTGATTGCCTCCAAAAAGACATCTGTCCTCAAACCAAATGTTATCTCATCTGATCTTTACAACAACCCTGGGAGGTAGATGGTATCATGCCCATTTTACAGTTGAGGAAACTGAAGCAGAAAGAGGTGAAGGGACTTGATCACTTTGTTTCATAATGTAGACTATTTTTATTCAGGTTGCAAAGTTTAAAGTCATTAGAAAGTGGGCCATTTTAGATGTTAGGAATTTTGAAAACATGTTTAAGTGATCCATTAGTCAATAAAGCATCAGGTAAATTCAATCCTCTTCCAATTTATGAAGGACTTATCACATGCAAGGTACTCTATGCCACACTGGGGATACAAACATGAAAATGACCCAGTCCATGCCCTCAAGCAACTTATACTGTAATGGGAGAGAGGAGGATATGACATGCATACGAGGAAGTTTGACATTCAATTTAACGTGATAATGTCAAAGGAGGGACAAGCAAAATGCTGTAAGAAATCTGAGGAATCCCAGAATCTGTGATCTGGGAAGGACCTAAGAGACAATCTGATCTAACCCATACATGAAAAGAATCCCCACCATAGCACACCTCAACACTGGCCACCTTGCACCTGCTTAACAACCTCCAGGAGGGTGGACTCACCATCTCTTGAGGCAACCTGTTCCAATTTTGGGCAGCTCTAATTCTTGGGGAGGTTTCTTTGACATCCACCCTAAAGCCTGTGACTCCTGGTTCTGCTGTTGGACCCCAAAGAACAAAGCTAATCCCTCCCCTACAGGACAGCTTTTCAGATGCTTGACACCTATCAGGTACTTCCATGAGTCTTCTCTTCTCCAGACTACAGGCATCTCTTGTTCTGTCAAATGATCTTTATATGACATGAACTCAAGGCCTTTGACATCTTGGTTGACATCCTCTGGACATTGTCCAGCTTCTCAACATCTTTTTTAAACTGAAGTGCCCAGTATCAAGCACAATACTCCAGATGAAGATTGACCAGGGTAGATTCCAGTGAGACTATAACCTCCTTCTTTCCAGGAACTACAACTTTTTTTTTTATTTATCTATTTATTTATTTTAAATGTTCTACAATCACTTCCTTAAAATTAAGATTTTATCCCCCCCACACCTTCCCCCTGCTACCCCCCTCCCTCCCCATGACAGCATACAATTCTGTATAGGTTCTACATATACTTTCCTATTGAGCACATTTTCACTATAGTCATGTTATGTAGTCGCACTAAAATAAATGGAAGAAATCATATAACAAATCAAAATATAATACACTAAAACCCCCCCACACACAAACATGATCTGCTACATTCTGCGAATGACTTCCATATTTCGAACTACAACTTCTTAAAGGCAGCCCAAGAATAGATTAGATGTTTTTGAAGGCCATGTTATATGATTGATTCATATTGACCTTGCAGTTCACTAAAACCTCCAAACCCTTTTCTGAATAATTGTTACCTAACTAAGGATAACCATCCTGTATTTGTAAAGATGATTTTTTTTTGTATTCAAGAATAAGTCTTTATAATTATCCCTGGCCTTTCACCATCTTCATGGATCTTGACTCTGTCTTTTAGTGTGTTAGCTGTCCCTTCCAGCTTTGTGCCATCTGCAAATTTAATGAGTATAACATATGTACCTTTATCTAAGCCACTGAAAAACAGGGTTAAACAGCATAGGAGCAAGAAGAGTTCTCTGGGGCATCCAAGTGAAGACATCCTGCCATGTTAATATGGAACCATTAAAAGCAACTCAACTTTAGTCATTCAACCACGTCTACCACCTACCATCTAGCTGAATGATCATATAATTCAAATCAATCTTCTCATGAGAATTGGATGACATACTTTATCAAAACCTATGCTGAAATCCAGGTAAACTATAGCTGTAACATTCCCCTTACCTACCAACTTCATAACCTTGTCAAAAAAGGAAAGGAGTTTGGTCTGGCATGACCTCTTCTTGATAAAACCTAGCTGGCTCTTTGTAATTTTCTCAGAAAATGAAGTCAAACTTATTGGCTCCTGGAGACTCAAGAGCTTGCCTTCGATTCCTGGAAAATTCTAGAATGAGTCATTAAAGAGATAGGTAATGAGCATTTAAAAAGAGAAGCAATGATTACAAAATGCCAGCATGGGCTTCATTTTTTTTTTTTTTTGACAGGGTTACAAAACTGATAGGGGTGAGAAGTGACTTGCAGTTGGGGGTGGGGGTGGTCACTTGGCTTGTACTTATTGATCAAGTTAAAGGAATGCATGGAATGCCAGGTATTTTCCTACGCATTTCTGTCCAGATATAGACCTATCCTTAAAGAGTCATAGGATTTTAAAGCTAAAAGGAACCCCGGAGACCATCTAATCCAACTCCAATGTTAAAAGAATAAGGAAACTAAGATTCAGAGAGGGCAACTTCCTCAAGGTCACACAGGGAGTTACTGGATTGGAGAACTGCTGAGTTGGAAGGTCCATTCAGAGGTCATCTAGTTCAATCCCACCCCCAGATCATGACTGCTGAGTCTGACATGTGGCTATCTAGGCTCTGCTTAAAGACCTCCTAAGGTATAAAGGACTTAGTGTCCTTCATGGTGAGTTCTTCCCTTCTGCAAGAGCAAAAAGAAGACATCCATCCATCAATCATCCCACGTTTGTTGAGTCTAGTGTGAGTCTAGCACTGTTGTAAAGTGCTGTGGGGTATAACAGAAATAGGCAAAAAAAAAAAAAAATAGGAAAAAAAGCTCCAAAGTCTTTGAACAAGGATCTTACAATCTTGCTGAAATTACAACACATACACACACACACACACACACACACACACACACACATGCACACACATATG
>CM053769.1:302508807-302536883 GCA_028658325.1 Potorous gilbertii | reverse complement strand
TTTAGCAAAGCTCTTGATAAAAATATGTTATTCCTGTGAAAAAGATAGAGATGTATGGATTAGATGTGTGTGTGTGTTCGTCCTTCATTGCCTAAGAAAACCATGCCAACAGAGAAATAATGACATGACTTGCACTTGACTTTGTTTTGAGTGAGGGAGGGCTGTGCAGGTCACTAGCCTCACTTCTCCTCCACAGTCATCTGAATCCAGTGACCAAACATTCATCAGGATGACTGAAGATGACCCAGGATGAGGTACTTGGGGTTAAATGACTTGCCCAAGATCACACAGCTAGTGAGTGTCAAGTGTCTGAGGTGAGATTTAGACTCAGATCCTCCTGAATCCTGCACTGGTGCTCTATCCATTAAACCACCCAGCTGTCCCAAGGATTAGGTGATGATACAACCAGATGAATTCAGAACTGGTCAAACCAATGGATGCATAGGGCCACAGTTTAGTGTAAGAAAGTCCCCAGAGGTCACTGAGTCCAACTTCCTCCTTTTACAGTTGAGGAAGTTGTAGCACAAAAAGGTCAAGTGACTGCAGGGTCAGACAGCCAGTAAGTATCTATGGCAGGATATGAATTCAAATGCTGCTGACTCCAAGTCCAATGCCAATACCCAACTACCTCGGTTATTTGTTAATGGTTCAGTGTAGGTTTGGCAGCAGATCTCCTTGTTTCAACACTTGTTTCAGTGTTGTTTCAATGTTGTTATCAGTGATTAGGACACAGGCATAGATGACATACTGATCAGATCTGCAGATAACACCAAGCCATGAGGAATAACTAACTCAGTGGAAGGCAGGGCCAAACTCCCAAGGATCTTGACAGGTTAGAGCACTGGGTGGAATATAATGAGATAAAATCCAATAAGGATAAATGCAAAACCTTGAACTTAGGTACAGAAAATCAGTTTCACAAGTATAAGATAGGGGAATCATGGATAGACAGCAGCTGTTCTGAAAGTGACCTGGGATTTTTAGTACACTGACAGCTCCATGTAAGTCGGGAATATGCAGACAAACTAATGCAGGGCTGTGCTGTATTAAGAGAGGCATAGTTCCCTGCAATAGCAAGGGGTGGGGAGTAGTAGTCTCACTGCACTCTCTTCTCCTCAGGCCTCATTTGGGAGATTGTGCTTAGTTCAGTTTAAGATGATAAACTGGAGAATATTCAATGGAATGCATCCAGGATTGTGAAGGGCCACAAAACCATATTATAGGAGGATTGATCAAAGGAACTGGGCACATCTAGCATGGGAAACAGAAGACTCAGCTATGTTCAAGCATTTGAAGAATGATTATGCAGAGGACAGATTAGATTTGTTCAGTTAGGACCAAGAAGGCAGGACCAGGAACTGAACAACCATTTCTCATAATAAGGTGAGGATTGCTTTCCTGTAAGGTTAGACTAGGTGGCTGCTGTGATCTTTTCCAAGTTGAAAATTCTGTAATTCTGTGAAGAAGAGAGGTCTTTTTATGAATAAGGCAAATAAGGCAGGATCTATGTCTGAACACAACATGTGGGGCTGGTCTAGATGGCTCCTCTCATTGCTCCTAAGAGTGCAGGTTAATTGTGAGAAGGCAGCTGCAAGACAGTTTGAGGTATGTGGTCCTGGCAGGTAGTGATGGCCTCAACTCACACCCGTACCTTAGGGAGTGAAGTAAAGTCTTAACCTGAGTGGGCATCCATGTACAGTTTTGACCTTGGTTTGGTACAAAGTGATCTGGAGTGAGGTAGAGTTCTGGGATCTAGTTCCAGCTCTTCTACTAACTCTCTGGGTAAACTTGGGCAGGTTGCTTCCCCTGGACTTCAGTTTACTCATTTGTAAAATGAGGAGGAGGTTTAACAGATGATCTCCTAGGTTTGTTTCTAGTCTATTGGCACTCATTGAATGTGCTAATGGAAGCCTGTAAAGCCATAAATGCAGGCTTGAAGCCAAGTCAGAACAAGCTCTCCCCCAAGCCCCAGGCCTCCTTAGAAGGGATCTTACTATCGGCTTGTACAAATTAGGTGTAGTGAGATCAGTTATCATTAAGGTTCTTCTTTCTCTGCCTCAGTCATATGTGTCTGCTTCTGTTACCTTATCTTGGCTTCTGAATCCTAGAAAGGAAGAAGTCTCTCATTTGCCTACATGAGTGTGGTGTAGTGGAAAGAGTATTGGCTTATGAATCAGAAGAGCTAGATTCTAATACCTGCTTGACATAGGGCAGATTTCTTCCCCTCTGTAGCTGTTTTCTCAAAATGAAAGGGTTCACCTAATCAGGGAGCTTAATCTGGAGTCCATGAACATGGTTTTTGTTTATTTTTATATATATATTTTAAATTAAATTTATTTATTTTTAGTTTTCAACAGACACTTCCACAAGATTTTGAGTTCCAACTTTTCTCTCCATCTCTCCCCTCTGCCCACCCTAAGGCAGCATGCATTCTGATTATTCCTCTCCTCCAAACTGCCCTTCTATCATATCCCTCCCTTCTTTGATCCCCATTTCCTCTATTTTCTTGTAGGGCAAGATAGTTTTCTACACCCCCATTGCCTGTATATCTTATTTCCCAGTTGCATGAAAAAATAATTTTTAATATTCATTTTTAAAACTTTGAGTTCCAACTACGCTCCCTTCCTTCCCCCGCCATCTTCACTGAAAAGGCAAGCAATTCAATATAGGTTATACTTGTGTAGTTATACAAAACACTTGCATAAGAGTCATATTGTGGAAGACTAACTATATTTCCCTCCATCCTATCCTGCCTCTCATTTATTCTATTCTCTCTTTTGACTCTATCCCTCCTCAAAAGTGTTTACTTCTCATTATTCCCTCTTCCCATTTGCCTTCCCTTCTATCATCCACCCATTCCCATTTATCCCCTTTCCCCCTACTTTCCTTCAGTGTAAGATAGATTTTCATAACAAATTAAGTGTGCATGTTATTCCCTCCTTAAGCCAAATGTGATGAGAATATGTTTCTCTTTCCTGCTTACCTCCTTTCTCTTCTGCTCTATTGAAAAAGCTTTTCCTTGACTCTTTAATGTGAGATAATTTGCCCCATTCTATTTCTTCCTTTCTCCTCCCAATATATTCCTCTCTCATTCCTTAATTTTTTTTAGATATCATCCCTACCTATTCCACTTACCCTGTGCTCTCTGTCTATAAGTATATAATCCCTCCAACTACCCTAACACTGAGAAAAGTCTCAAGAGTTACAAATATGATCTTTCCATGTAGGAATGGAAACAGCTCAACTTTAGCAAGTCCCCTATGATTTCTCTTTCCTGTTTACCTTTTCATGCTTCTCTTGATTCTTGTGGTTGGAAAGTCAAATTTTTTATTCAGCTCTGGTAGTTTCCACAAGAATGCTTGAAAGCTCACTATTTCATTGAATGACCATTTTTCCTCCTGAAGTATTATACTCAGTTTTGCTTGGTAGGTGATTCTTGGTTTTAATCTTAGCTTCTTTGACTTCTGGAATGTCGTATTTCAAGCCCTGTGATCCCTTAATGTAGAAGCTATTAGATCTTGTGTTATCCTAATTGTATTTCCACAGTACTCAAATTGTTTCTTTCTGGCTGCTTGCAATATTTTCTCCTTGACTTGGGAGCTTTGGAATTTGACTATAATATTCCTAGAAGTTTTCCTTTGGGGATCTTTTTCAGGAGGTGATTGGTGGATTCTTTCAGTATCTATTTTACCCTCTCGTTCTACAATATTAGGGCCATTTTCTTGATAATTTCTTGAAAGATTATGTCTAGGCTCTTTTTCTGATCATGGCTTTCAAGTAGTCCAGTAATTTTAAAATTATCTCTCCTGGATCTATTTTCCAGGTCAGTTGTTTTTCCAATAAGATATTTCACATTATCTGTTATTTTTTCATTCCTTTGACCTTGTTTTATAACTTCTTGATTTTTCATAAAGCTCCTATCTGCTCCATTCTGATCTTTAAACAATTATTTTCTTCAGTGAGCTTTTGGATCTCCTTTTCTGTCTGGCCAATTCTGCTTGTTAGGGCATTCTTCTCCTCATTGACTTTTTTGGATCTCTTTTGCCATTTGGGTTAATTTATTCTTTAAAGTGTTATTTTTTCAGCACTTTTGGGGTCTCCTTTAACAAGCAGTTGACACATTTTTCATGATTTTCTTGCATCTGTCCCATTTTTCTTCCCAATTTTTGCTCTACTTCTCTTACTTGATTTTCAAAATCCTTTTTGAGCTCTTCCATAGCCTGAAACCAATTAATATTTTTGTTGGAGTCTTTGGATGTAGAAGCTTTGACTTTGTTGTCTTTTGTATACTTTGGTCTTCCTTGTCACCAAAGTAAGACTCTACAGTCTCATCCAGTTTTTGCTCATTTCCCCAGCTATTTACTTGACTTTTGAGCTCTTTGTCAAGGTAGTTCTCTGCTTCCAGTGGAGGTCTGGGAGTGTATTGTCATCTGCTTGATCCCCCCACAATCTGTGGGCCTAGAACTCCAGAAACAGTTGTTGCCCCTGCAGCTGCCCATACCCCAGCTGCTGCTGCCACAGGCTTCTCCTCTGTGGGCTCCTCCATCCCCTCCACCACCCTGGGCCTGGGACCTGGCCACTCTACTCTCTCACACAGGTCCCAGAGATTTTTTTCCACTAATATTCCAATTTGTTCTTGGTATTTTGGAATCATGAAGTCTGGAAACCACTACAAATGCCCGAGATTTGATTCCCCCAAAGCCTACTCAGGTTCTGTCTGTGTTGGCGTGGCCCATGCTGGACTGTGCTCTCTCCCAATGTGGTGCAACAGATACTTCCTGGTGACTTTCCAGGCTCTTTGGGGGTGGAGATTTGCTTTACTCTGTCATTCTGTGGGTCTGCAGCTCTAGAATTTGTTGAGAGTCCTTTTTTACAGGTATTTGGCAGAGTTTGGGGGGAGAGCGCTAGCAAGTTCAAGCTGTTACTCTGCCATCTTGGCTCCACCCCTCATGAATTTGGTTTTTAAAAAATATTTTAATAACTGTATTTCAATATAATTTGTTTCCTTGGTAATCCTATGTATTTTTATTTTATGCATTTAAAAACATTATTCTGAGAAGGGGTCTATAGGCTACACCAGACTGCCAGACCAGAAGATCCCCACATTCTCTTATGGCTCTAACAGTTTAATCTGTTCTATGATCTAGGTATGTTAGAGAACTTCTCTGGGCCTCAGTTTTCCCAAATGAAGGGGTTGTACAAAACACTCTGTCAGCTCTCTTCCAGATCCTAATCCAAAGACCTTAGGATCTATAATTTGATCTTATGGATTCACTCACTCTCACCAATGTGTTCAAAGAGTTAAAAAAAAAAAGCTAGGGTTGTACAATCCATGGGACATAGTAGAGCTAAGTGATCCATTCAGGGACTGATGCCATTGTCTTGAAGATTTGTATAACCAACTTGGAAAAGACCAAATGAGTAAGTCTCAGTTCTACTGATCTCACCCAGCATCCTAGTCACTGAGGGGAGCCAAAAAATGGAAGAGACCAATTCTGATTGCATGAAATAGAGAAAAATTTGAGCCACTCAATTGTAAGAATGCAATTTGGGCTTTTATATTTCTTTCATTTTCAGCATGTTCTAAGGAAGAGGAAATCGATTTGAACCGGTTCTTCTTAAGTGACCTGAAAAGTTATCTAACCACTGTTTCCACAGGAGAAAAGGAAATGAAGTAGTTTATCACTGGATTTAGACCTGGAACCCACCTTATAAAACATCTAGTCCAACTTTTCATTTTGCAAATGGGAAAACTGAAGCCCAAAGAGCCTGAGACGTCCCTGAAATCACACAAGTCATAACACCATTAGGTCTAATTAGTCCACTAAAAATTCATGGAATCTCAGCTTAAATGGGCCTTTGGTACTCCATTTAAAAACTTTTACTCTTCCTTGAGTATCTTGCTACCTCACTCCCTTTAGCAGCTATTTCTCTTGTCAAACTTCTTTCCAAGCTCCATGTCATTTTTATCCCACCCTTCTCAACAATTATCCTCATAACCTACTTTACTGAGGAAATAGAAGCCATTCACTGGGATTTCCCTTTCATCCCCTTCTTTCTAAAAACAAAACAAAAAACAAACAAATAAAAATCCCTCTTCATTTATCCTTTCCTCTTTTATTCTTGTCTCTGAGGGAGAAATGGCCCTTCCACTTTTCAAGGCCAACCCATCCCTGCTTCTGCCCTGGGACTCAACCTCTCCTAACTCATCCAGGAGCTTGCCTCATCTACCATTTTTTCTCTTTCATTTTCAATCTTTCCTTATGTACTTTTTTCTTTCTCCACTGCATGCAAACATGTTGAGGTCTATTCTTGAAAACTCTCACTTGACCCTGAGATTCCCTCAAGTGGTCATCATATATTCCTCCTTCACTGCCAAAATCTTAGAAAGAATCATCTGTACTCACTGTCTGCACTTCCTTACCACCCATTCACTTTTCAATTCCCTGCAGCATGACTTCTGACCTCTCCACTAGACTGAAATTCTTTCCTCTAAAATTGTTAATGATTTCAACTGGCTTTTTCTCAGTCCTCTTCTATCTGCAGATTTAGAAACTACCAACAACCCCTGCCCCTGGACATTTTCTCCTCCCATGGCTTTTGCCTTCTGGTTTTCCTTCTATCTGTCTGTCTGCTTCTTCTTAGTCTCCTTTGATAGACCCTCATCTATCTCCTGTTCCATTAGCATTTGTGTTCCTCGGGGCTCTATTGTGGATATTCTTTTCTCTCCTAAAAACCCTTATGGGTTTAAGTGTTGTCTCAATGCAAATGACTCCCACATCTGTATATATTCAACCCTCATCCATCTCCTAATCTCTCATCATCACAAACCACCTCTTGGATATCAGCTACTGGTTCCATAGGCATCCCAAATCCAGTGCATCCAAAACAGAACTTATTAGTAAACCTGGCATTCTCTCAAACTTTCTCTATTTCTCACCATCTTCTCAGTCACTCAAGACTATAGACTCAGTCTTTGACTCTTTCCTCTCCCTTACCCGCTATATCCAAAGATCTGCCAGATACTCAACTCCTAAAACATTTCTTCCATCTACATCCTCTCTAGTTACAAAGTCACTGCCTTTCTTATATCTCATTGCTTCTATAATGGTCTTCTAAATGACCTCCCTGCTTAGAGTCTCTCCCCTTTTCCCCTACCCTTCTTTTATTTTGAGGCAGCTGAAATGTAAATCATATCCTTAAAAAAATTTAAGGCACACTGAAAAGTTTTTCTTATAATATGAAAATAAATACACAATGTAAAGCATGGCAACAAATATTCATCCATCCTGGTGATGTAACTCTTAGGTAATATTCTCGCAGCATCTGATGAGGTCAACTTGTTACTTTTTAACAGAATTAAGTTTGTATCACATGAATGAGAAAAAAAACAATGTATAATGGACAAGGAGGAGAATAATGGACATTCTATAGTTAGCAAAGTCATCTTTTTAAGGTACACCTCCAACTACATTCCTCTCCTACTCAAAAAAATATTAGTGGTTCCTCATTCCTTATAGCATAAAAATAAACTCCTTAGCTTGACATTTAAGGCCTGATCTGGCTCCAATTTACCCTTGAAACTTAGTCATATGACTTCCCTTCATGAACTCTCTGTTGTAGCCAAATTAGTTTCCTAGGTTCATAGATTTCAAGCTGTGAGGTACCTTATAAGCCAACCTCCTCATGTAATAGGGGAGGAAACTGGTCAAAGTATTTCAGTGCCTTATCTGAGGTCATACAGGTGGCATCTGGCAGAACCGGTACTTGAACCCAGGGTCCTGTGATTTCAAACCTAGCATTTTTCCCCACACTGTGCTGTGCATCGAAAGAAAAACCACTGGGGGCAATAGAATGTTAGATCTGTGCCATCTTAGATGGAAATTCAAGATCTCGTATGCTGATACCCTAAAGCATCTGGCATCTTGGGTAAATGACCAAATGTCTGCATTACTTAAACACCAACACAAAGATACACAATGAGCATGCCTGCCCTCAGCTTTCCATTGTCTGTCACAGCACACTCAATATCCCTGAGTAGAAATGACCAAAGTGAAGATTCATTCTCTCAGGTTTGAGGAGTTCTTAAGAGGCAGACAAAGTAACTCAATGCTTTTTAGAGAGGACCCTTTCTTCCAAAAGCTTATTCCTCTGAGGGCACTCTTGTGTGCCCATTCACGTGCTCCCAGGTAATCTATTAGGAGATGGAGGGGGGAATTCCTTAATAGCTGTTCCAAATGAGCAAGATTTAGATCAATTCTTGACCGTGAGTTGGAAGATCAGTATAGAGATAATTTAGTCCAATCCCTTCATTTATAGGTGAGGAAGTAAAGTGGCTTTTCTAATATCACAAAGCTAGTTAGTTGTAGAGCCAGAACTCATACCTAAGACCAGCAAGAGTCTTGGCTCTTGGACTAGCCATCTCCTGAGTAGGATTTCAGCTCAAGGTGTTGGCTTCTTGACTTCTCTTGTCAATTTGATCCAACTTTTTAGTTGGCCTCTGTTCAGCTGGATGCTGCTTCTACAAGAAGTCAATGTCAAGGGCAGGGGAAAGAGAAAGGAATCCCTTCCTCATTCTTCTAGTACACTTTAAAAGATGCAAGAGAAAATCCAAAGGGTGAACTCAACAGTTGGAACCTTCCTTTATAACTGGCTCTCTCCATAACTTTCTCTGCAGGGTCAGTTTTCCTACTCTTATTCTTTTCCATTTTCCCACATAAATAGGTGGGCCCAGAAAGGTCAAATGTAACTGGACAAGCCTATTGTCTTTACCAATCTTTGGCTGGCTGAGTTTCCTGACCCTTGCTTATACAAATGGGGCCCCTCAAAAGTCTCAGGACCTTACAAAGTATACATGAACGATTCAAAGTCTGAAAGGGGTACATGTAGGGGCATACCACATAGAGAGAGCTGATTGTTAAATTTTTAAGAGTGAGAACTGGCCAATGAAAATCAGCACTTGTTTAATTATTTTCTGGATTGTCTAGATGCAAGAAAGTGGATAGAGCATCAGGTCTGGAGTCAGGAAGATCTGAGTTCAAATCTGACTTTAGACCCTTACTAGTTGTGTGACCCTGGGCAAGTCACTTAACCCTGTTTGTCTTAGTTTCCTCATATGCAAAATGGTTTGGAGAAGGAAATGACAAACCACTCCAGTATCTTTGCCAAGAAAACCCCAAATGGGGTCACAGAGAGTAAAATACAACTGAAAAGACTTAGCTATAACAAAAGAAAATGATGGGGAAAATGGTAATAATTCAGATTAAAACAAAGTATATTATGAGTACATTTCCCTCCTGCCACACATCCTTAACACATGTAACTTCAATAGCTCAGATTCTGGAAGGGCTAAACTGTTCTATCTCATTGTGTCTGTTACCTTTCTCTAACATCCAGTAATTACACCAAGACAAAAGGAACTCAATTGATTGGGGTTCCTGATCCAGTCCCTGCCATTCCCTTCCATGTCCCCTAAGAAACTTCTCACTCTTCATAAATATATGATCTTTCTGGGTCTTCATCAAGCCTAGCAAGGTAGCCAAGCTTTTCAGAGAAGGAATCTGAGTCATAAAGATTCATTGGATGGACAAAGATTAATGAATGTCCAAGTACCATGGAGACAGAGTTCACTGAACAGGGATAGGGCCCTGTGTCCTGTACATCACAGTGCCTTGTATGAGGAGGAAGTCCCATTGCCCTGTAAAAGAGCTTGAGCCTGTGCACTGGGCCACTGTTAGGGTGGTGCTTGTATGCTCAGGGATTCAGTAGAATGTCCAGATCTGGGACCTAGGGCTGGCTTTTTCTTAGTGCTGCAATGACTCACAAAAAGAACTCTATGGCTTGCATAGAGCCAGAATGCTGGCTGTGCTGAAGCAGCATTCTTGTCAGGCCCCGAGGTGATATGGGGCCATTGGCTCAAGTCTCAGGAGATTCTCTAGGGAAAAAGAAAGTGGTTTCTTGTGCAGGGCTCTGCCTCTTTGCTGTGTCATGACAGCCACCTCCAGCACCTCCAGGGACAGCACTAGGGAGGCAAGCCAAAAGCCCTCAGAAGGGTGCAGGAGGGAGTATTTTCAGCCCTTTGCTAATGAAGTCATTTTTCAGATTGAAGCCAAATCCTTTCAAAATGGGGAAGCTTGACCATTGAGGCTCACAGAGAAAATGGACTTTTGGGAGACAAAAAGCAAAGGGAGCAAAGTCTTTTTCCAAACCTATCACATTAAAATGCCTGAATGTTTTCCTCTACCGTCTTTCTCTCCACATCCCCAAACCCCTGGACATATTGTTAGAGAAAGTGCCTTTCAAAGGAGGATCAATCCAGGGAGAAGGTATTTTTTTTAAAGTAACAGTAAGACCCTTTAATGAAACTCTCTGTAAGCCTTTAAATCCAGAGGGCTTTTCCATCTCCGCCTGAGGCTGGCTCCCTCTGACCTTGTGCAATGGACCCACCTGCTGAGCTGGGGACTGCTTAGGGCCTTGCACATATTAATGACCTGGAACCCCCAGTTTAGCATCTCTAAATGGCATTGGCCAGCACCTTCCTTTCCCAGGGCTGCTCAGATGTGTCAACACTTCAGCCAACTGAAATCAATTCAGTTCAAGTCAATAAACATTTATTAAGGACCTACTAAGTGCTAGACTCTATCCTGGGACCTAAGACAAAAATGACTCAACCCCGACCTTCAAGGAACTTACATTCACCTAGGTAGAAATAATATGTACACAGATAAGTAAATTTAAAATGTATACAAAATAAATACAAATTAGTTTTGGGGGGATAGAAGAAGCATTCTGAAAATAGATTCTTCATAAGAGTATAATTTATCTTAAGATTCTCCTTCAAAATTATATTGCAAATATTTTACTTTTAGGCAATATTTAACTTTTTTTGAGGTCCTGCTATATTTATTGCTCTGTTTACATTCTCATTTCCCCATAGTTGTTTCATCTCTTCTGTGATATAAGAACCATTGAACATTAGCTCTGGGAAACCTGAGGACTGGACAAAAACTTAGGCCACAAAGCATCAGAACTGGAAGTGACTTTAGAGATTAACTAATCTTCTAGCTGGGGAAAGTGAAGCCTTGAGCAGGAATCTGACATGTTCAAGGTCGTGTAGTTGGTTATAGCTGAGCTGATACTGGAACCCAAATTTCCTAAGATCTAATCCACTGGTGTTTCCATTACACTTTGAGAAAAAAGTTAAAGTACGTTCTTTCTACTCAGTATCCTGTTTCAAAAGGCAAGGAAGGGTGTGATGCATTTTAAAATCATTCATATCCTAAAAGCTTAAAATATAAATAAGATTCATCATTTAAAGGTTGAGCTTCAGTAATCTGGAAAGTTTACAGATCATTTGCCAGTAATGTCAAAGAAGTGAAGTATAACAGTGTTAATTTAAGATAGGTACAGAATTCCCAGAAGGTGTCAGATCCAGGAAGTTCTTTTGGGGCAGCTGGTATCTCAAAGGCTCTTCGATACAATGGAACCCAGCACAAATGAGAGCTTTCTGGCCCATCCATTGTTTGACTTGTGCTGGAGGTTGGGAGATAGGGTGATAGGGTACTTGGTTATGGGGTTTAGGCAGCACTGTCTTGTCAAGGACCTGTCAGCCCCGCTGGGGAAGGATGCTGTCCAGGCTCCCGAGAACCTGGCCAGTGACATTTATCAAATATTCATCCCATCTTTGTGTTGGCATCTCTCTATTCGAGAGGTGACTGGCACTGGCTCACACAATCTTTTATTGTCATACCTTAGGGAGTTGTCATAACCCCTGCCCTTGTTTTGTTTTCTCATAACTTTTCTTTCTTTCTGCCTCTCAAGGTAGGGGTCACTTTCCCATGCCTCTAGGTCAGAACTTTCCTTGGGGACAATTTATTTTAATTCAGGAGTTCTTGACATTTTTTTGTATTATGGACTCCTTTAGCAGTCTTGCAAAGCCTATGGACCCCTTCTCAGAGTAATGTTTGTTACCCTCATTCACTATTGAAGGAAATGCCAAATTCAGCTAGAGATTGTTCAAAATGAAGATGTTGTTTTCCCCATAGAGTTCACAGAACTCCTGAAATCTATCCATGAATCCCCAAGGAGTACTTGGAACCCTACATTGAGAACCCTGGATATAATATATCTCTATTTCCTTCTATCATTATCCACCAATCCCTCTGATTCCAAACTGTGATGTGGAGAAGTGAAATCTCAATTCGTTCAGTCATCTACACATAACTGGGTAACTTTGAGCAAGTCACTTTGTCTGTCTGGCTTTTAATTTCCTTCTTTACCTTGACTAAATGATCTCAAAGGTCCCTTCTACTTTAATATCCCAGGTCTCTATGTCAATGTGACCATTATGGACATCCATTTTTATACTATTATATTCTGTGGTGATGTTTCCCG
The DNA here is from genome assembly GCA_028658325.1 of Potorous gilbertii. NCBI lineage: Eukaryota > Metazoa > Chordata > Mammalia > Diprotodontia > Potoroidae > Potorous > Potorous gilbertii. The sequence goes on along the minus strand of CM053769.1, from coordinate 302,524,490 downwards.
GTGCCTAGGGCTCTTGACTTTTATGATAAATGGTCCCAGACTGCTATACTTTTTGAATTCTTGTGTCTGCTTTAAAGCTTTTTCTATCTCTTCCTTTACAATCAGGGTGTCAGCTGTCATTTCTTGTCTTCTGGGCATTTGTCTGCAGTAGCCCCTTCCCCTCTTCAAATTTGCTGCTTCAGCTAATTTAATTTGCTAATTAGCTGCTAGCTGCAGACAAGTTTGTTAGAGTTTTGTCAAAAATAAGAGTAAATAGGCTCAGACTAAGGACTTGAGGTATTTTCTTGTGAGTAAAGTACACAGGATTTGTGGTGTTTTTGTTTTTTGGATTTTTTTTTGTAACAAGTTTTGTAACAATCCAGTGTGGCTCTGGATACTTGAAACTGCCAAATAATCAGTCCTTGGAGAAATAAAGTACAATGTAAAAATGCCAGCAACAACAACAAGAAAATGCCTCATATTTACTTATCCATTTTAATCACTTTGTAAATGGAAAATCTGGGCAGTGGGGAGGCATAGTGGATAGAAATCTGGGTCTGGAGTTAAGAAGACCTGAGTTCTAATCTAGCCCCAGACAGCTGTGTGACCATGGGCAAGTCACGTAATGGTTTGCCTCAGTTTCCTCATCTGTAAAATGGATCAGAGAAAGAGGTGGCAAACCACTGCAGTATCTTTGTCATGAAAACTCTAAATAGGGTCACAAAAAGTTAGACATGACTGAAAACAATTGATCAAAAAAAAGAAAGTAAAAATCTCAGCTGGAAGAACTTTCAAGGAACCCACTAGTCCCCCTCCTTGCCTTTAGACTCGAGGATTCTAAATCAGAGGGCTGAATAGCTCTTGTTTTCAGACATTTCCAGAGGAGATTTCCAGTCATCCATTTCAATGTTTGCCATCCTATGACATCTAGGAGGCTCCTCCTTGGTTCAAATCTAATTCCAGGCTTTCTTACAACCTCCCAGGGAAGTGTTGTACAGAGGGGAATCTGAGGCACAGGGCATCAAAGTATTTGAATCTGAACTGATAGACTGAAATACACAATTTTCCTGTTGCCCCACTCCCCTTCAAGAATCCTGAATCTCAGGAAACAATTCCTGGCTGAGATAAAGCCTGATCTTCTCAGGTAGGGGCTAGCTTCAGGGTGGGAGTGGGGAAGGGAAGAGGAGATGTTGCTGCCTTCTGCAGGTCAGACCCGATAGAAGGGGATGGCAGCTGGCACCAGCTCCAGTGCCAGACAGCCTCAGGGAGGGGGAAATGAGTGCCTATCTCTTTAAACACAGATTAGCTTCGCTCCCTCGCTCTCCTTCCTTAAAAAGAAAACTTGTCAAGGTTTACATCAATAATAGATAATGGTGCATCCCTCTGGCAGGTTCCAGCCGGAGGCTGTTTTGATATTTTCCAGAGAATTTGTCAGCAATCTCACAGCTGAGGAGGGGAGAGGGAAGGCGGGCAGAGGGGGGCCGTCGTGCCTTCATTAATTTTTCGTCATTTGCATTCTCACTGTTAAATAATGTATCGATTGCTCTCCGGCATCCTTACCTCTCTCTTCCCTTGTGAGCCTTCTGGTATGATGGCCCTTACTTCCATGATAGATGAGTTTGTCATAAACGCCCGACGGCTGCTTGTCACCTGCTGGGCGTGTGTGTGTGCTGGGACAACTCAGTGTGCTTCCCCTCACCATCACAGATATCTCAGGGATCCTTATAAGGGTCAAGCCAAGGGGAGAAAGTCTCCAGCCTTTTCAGCAGGTGGTGGGCATCCCATTGAGGATCCTGAAAGCTGCTCGTACCACCTCCAGTGTGAGGTTTCCATTAAAAGGACAGGCTGAGAAAGCTTCCCCTAAAGAGAGGCGGACTAGTCAGATAGGAATTAAACTGGGCGTGGAGTCAAGAGAGACTTTGGTTAAAATTCTGCTGTTTTCCCCTGATCTTCATGTGACTCTGTCTAAGTCATGTCACCCCCTCTGAACTTCAGTTTCCCCATCTGTAAAATGGGGATAATGATACCTTTAATGTTTGCTTCCCATAGCTACAGTGAGAAAAGAACTGTAGTTGTTACTAATGCCATGGGTTTCTAGATATAGTGGATTACTTTCCCATCATGGAAAGTGCAGAAGATAACAGGTCATCTCTGGGGAAATGCTTGATCAACTTGAGAGGTCATGGGGAGCCTTGGAAGGGCTGTATGGAGTAGTTGGAGATGACAAAGGAGAAATACACTAGCAATCTTCAAATATATCAAAGGCTGCCACGTGGAAGGGGGAGTAATTTTGTTTCATGTATTTCCAGAGGTGAGAACTAGCATCAATGTGGGAGAGACCTGGGGAGGCAATTTTGTTGTTTTAAGCTTAGGAAAACCTTTCTCACAATCAGAGCCATGAAAGCATGGAAGGGGATGCCTTCCATGAGAAAATGAGCTCCCCGACACTGGAAGTGTTGAAGTTGAAGACAGTTGAAGGGTCAGTTGTCAGGAGTTCTATAAAGGGGGTTCCAGTTTAGGGTGGGGACTAGTTTCGGGTAGACCAAATGACTTCCAAAGTCCCTTCCAGCCCTGAGATTTTACAATTCTACGCATGCATGTAGAGATAGACTAACATGGAAGCTGGCCTATATGTGATAGGTTGCCAAAGACAGCATCCAAAACCATTGCTATTGCCATATCCTCCTATATGACTTGTAAGAATCATTTGTTAACCACCAGTTCTAAGACTGGTTTAAGATCAGAAAAGTAGTACAACAAAGCTGTATACCTTATTTATTTAACTTATGTACAGAGTGCAGCATGCAACATGCTAGACTGGACAAATTAAAAGTCAGAATTAAGGTTTCCAGGAGAAATATCAACACCCCAGATATGCAGACAAGACTAATCTGATGGCAGAAAGTGAGGAATTAAGCAGCTTCTTGATGAGAGTGAAAGAGAGTGTAAAAATTGGCTTAAAGTCTAACATCAAAAAGAAAACACTGAGATCATGGCAACTGGTCCCATCCCTTCCTGGCAAATAGAGGGAGAAAAACCAGAAGCAGTGTCAGATTTTATATTCTTGGACTCAAAGATCACTGAATATGGTAACTGCAGCCATGAAATTAAAAGATGCTTGCTTCTTAGAAGGAAAGCTATGGCAAATCTGGACAGAATACTAAAAAGTACAGACATCACCTTCCTGACAGAGGTCTGCATAGCCCAAGTTATGGTTTTTCCAGTAGCAATGTATGGCTGTGAGAGTTGGACTATCAGAAAAGCCACAGAATCAATGCTTTCAGATTGTGGTGCTGGAGGAGACTTTTGAGAGTCCCTTGGACAGAAAGGAGATCAAATCAATCACTACTTAGAGAAATTAATTCAGACTATTCACTGGAAGGTCAAATACTGAAGCTGAAGCTTGAATACTTTGGTCACATAATGAGAAAACAGGACTCACTAGAAAAGATCCTGATGTTGGGAAAGATTGAAGGCAAAAGGAGAAGGGGTCAGCAGAGGATGAGATGGATAGTGTCATGGAAGCAATGGACATAAACTTGGAAAGACTTCAAAAGACAGAGGAAGATAGAAGGCCCTGGCATGCTATGGTCCACAGGGTCATGAAAAGTCGGACGTGACTGACTGAACCACGATGACAAGCTCCAAGAATCAGTACATCAGAAGACCCTGCCTCCAGAAACTGTTACGCAGTGTGTCTACCATGCATAATATTGTGGAATTGGCAAAACACATCTTAAAGTGATCCTAACCTCCTTATTTCTCACTATTTCTCTCCCCCAGTGGTTCTCCCTTCCATCCACCTACAGAACCCTGCCAGCCTCATGCTGCCCTTCCCTAATTTCTTCATGAAAACCTGTTCTCAAGACTCTTCATTCACAGGAGCTCAGAGCATTGTCCTTTCCAGGGGTATTTTCTTTTTAAAGCAAAAGGTAGGAAGATCTGATAGCACTATTTCAGATATCTGTTCAAAGAGGGTTTCAGGGACCACACCGGGGACCTTTCTAGTCCCTTGAAGTCAAATCAGGTAGAAAATGATTTCCTTCATCTGTGTCTAAAGCCAGGCCAGGCTATCCTTTAGAATTAGTATCCTCTGTGTGTTACTAATCTGTACCCAGCTCCAACATGAACCTGATGGTTTATTATTTTTAAATGAAAGGAAAGTAAGATTAATTTTGTTTAAGGAATTACTGGATAGCCCTCCAATCCACCAGAGATGCCCAGGGGTGTTATGAAATGAGAGGCTGGAGAGGAGCTCTGTGGGACACAGAGCCTATAGCCCAAAGAGCCATGAGAAAATCAGAGTGAACAAAGGGAATCTGGCCAGTAGGGAAATCTTCTGAAATCGAAATGAGCAACACGTCCTCATCAATCCAGGGGGAAAGACACTCCAGAGCCAGCTACTGGGTTATTAAGAAGGCTCCAAACACAATTTGCAATGTTAATCTTTCAGACTGAGGACTCAAAGGCCTTAGAAATACTACTTTGTGTATTACTGGCCTTTTCATAGGATTATAGGATTTTGAGCATTAAGGGACCTTAAAGAACAGCTAGTCCAACCCCTTCATTTTGCTGTTGAGGAAACTGAGGTACCAGGTAGTAAAATCCCTTGCCAGTGGTCACACAGTGGTATATTACAGATCCAGTACTGAAACACAGTCTCCACTTCCAGATTCATTGTTCTTTCTGGTACACCATGTGGTTATCCTTTTGTGAATGAATGAGACACTTATTAAGAACCTACTGTGTACTTTTATTAGAGTACTTTAGGTCTAGAGAGTGAGACTGATGGTTGTCTGCCCCTTATATGCTATATTATGGTCAAATCAAGCAACTAAGTGCTCCCTGATCTTGTCTGATGCTTCCAGTCATTCATGTGAACAATTCCTGCATGTCTGCAACATATTCCTCATCTCCACCTGTCAAAACCATCCTCTTTTTTTCAAGACCAGAGCAAGTACCACTTACTCCATGAAGCCTTCCCTGATTCCCCTTATTGAAAAGGTGCTTCACCTCTTGAAATTTTCCTAGATGCTTGTTGACTGTGTTAGGATGTGTCCTTTGCTGAAACTGAGTTGGATTCCTTTGTATTTTTTTTTAAATACAGGGTGTCTTATACTTTTATCTGAATGCCTAATGTATTACATCCTATTTTATCTTTGAGGGTAGAGACAGTTATTTCCCACGTTGATGTCATCCCTCTCCTAGTTCCCAGACTGTGCCTTGAACACAATGATACTTAGTAAAGACCTGTTGAATTTGAGTTGTCTCCTACTACTGAGATATGTAGGTACCTTTCCCTTCACCGAGATGAGCTCAGTGGGATTCTGAACTTGAAGAATTGATGGGCAAAGTGACAAACTCATTCTCAGCAACCACACAACATGAATTAATCAGAAATAGAGTCTCTCCTACTAGTATCTTGTTCCTGCTGCTGGTGCCCAAGGTAGAATGAGTCCCCCCAAATAAAGCAATATCTATGACACTGGGAGAGATGCTGTGGACAAGTCCTAATGACAGGCACAACCATAGTATCTGACTGTGACTGCCTGAGCCTGAATGTTTCCTCATGTGGGAAATGGGACCAGTTGTGAGGAAACGGCTTTAAAAATCTCGGAGCATTATCTAACTACTAAGTACCCCAAGATGATGAGCACTTTGTCCACCCAACACTCTTTGAATATACCGACAGCTCAGAGACAAATTCAGTTATCAAATAAGCAGTCAATTTAATGGCAGGAAGAATTGCTTACATTTCTATATTGCTTTATGGTTTACATAACCCCTTCCTCATAACACACTTGCGGGGTAAGTAGGGCAGGTGTTATCTCCATTTTGCAGATGGGGAAACTGAGACTCAGAAGTTAAATGGCTCTCCCACAACCATATAACTGGGAAGAGGCAGATCAGGGATGTAAAGACAAATGTTTTTAATTCAGTTCTAAGCTCAATGCCCATAGCTGTATATATTTTATTAGCTGATCTATGTTGACTACCTCCCCTAAATTCCTCCTGGACTTCGGAAGATTCATGGAGATGATCTTGCTTTATCAAAGGTTATGCTGGTAGAGTTCAGGGCCCGACAGCCTGGATAAGTTTTGGAGCATGGGCTCAGCAGTGAGTGTTGTTTGAGGGGCAGTCCAACAGCGCTCAGAGGGTCATCGCTTGGCCAGAGAAGAGGCCATGGCTGTTCATGAATCCATCTACTAAGGGGTGAAAAAGTCTTAGTCTTGATCAGAGAAAAGAACGCTCACACCAGTAAAGACAGAATTTTTAAAGCAAAATTGTTATTATTGAGTACAGTAATTTTGGTGTTTCATCAGGAAAAATAATGTTTGACCATTTTTCCCCTCAAGTATTTGATTGAAACAAGTCTGTTGCCTTCTTGAGTTTTCCACTGTAAACCCTCCCTCAGAGATATTGCCATACGACTAGGTAGCTTGGAGGGATTCCTGGCATTACTCAGAGTAAGAGGAAGGAAAGAAGCCTCTGTTAAGCACCTACTATGTGCCAGGCATTGTCATCTACAAATATTACCTCATTTGACCCTCACAACAACCTTGGGAGTATGTGTTATTATTATGCCCCATTTTACAGATGAGGAAACTGAGGCAAAACAGAGATTAAGTGATTTGCCAAAGGTCATACAACTAGTAAGTATCTGAGGCTGCATTTGAACTCAGGTCTTCCTGACTCCGGGATCACTCTCTATTTATTGCCATCCTAGTTGACTGCTTTGACTTTAAAGTAATTTCCTTCAGGAGATAAGACACATGAAGGAAAGGGAGAAAAATAAGGTAGAAGGACTATACCTAGGTCCTGGTTCCTCCCGCCAAGCTGGTAGAGAAAGAGGATAGGGCACATAAGGTATACCTCCCTCCAGTCTCAACGATGGAGCATGGGACAGGTGATCAGACTGAGAGCAGATGAAAAGAGATGCCTCAAGACTCAAGTCAGTGAAAGTCAGTTGGAACTAAGAGCAGATTAGTCTAGACCATTCCTTGGAGACTGTGAAATGAGGCTGGTGCCCTTGTCTTTCTCTTGCTTCCTTGGAACCCTGCACTAGGAATCTACCTCCCCTGTTTATACCTGACTGATCACATTCTTCCTGGTTGTTTCTCAGACCAATGGAAAGAAGGGATGGAGAGGAGGAAGAGATTTAACCTTCCTTGACTTTCTATCCTAGGCAGGTAGGTGGTGTAGTGGACAGAACCCTGGACTTGGGATCAGGAAAACCTGAGTTCAGATCTAGATTGAGACACTTTCTGAGTGACCCTGGGTAAGTCACTTCATCTCTGCCTGACTCAGGTCCCTCATCTGTAAAATGTGAGTAATACTAACACCTACTTCCTAGGGTTGTTGTAAGGCTCAAATGAGATGATATTTATCAAGTGCTTTGCTTAATATGGCAGCTGTTATTTTTATTGTAGCCTGCTACACCTTGAATTAAGTACTTATTTGTGCTCCTATGCTATTTGAAATCTCTATTGAAGCACATTAGTTGAAGGCTAGAGATTTGAGAGAGGGGAAGTTGATCTAAAAAGGAGAAGAGATCTTGTGAATCATTGTATTGAGTAGAATGGCTGAGTGTTTTTATAGTTCATCATTGTTACAGTATTGTTGTTACTGTGTACAATATTCTCCTGGTTCTGCTCACTTCACTTTGTATCAGTTCTCCAGTTTTATGAAACTATCCCCTTCATCATTTCTTATTGCACAATAGCATTCCAGTTATAACTTGTTCAGCTCATTGTCAATTGATGAGCATCCCCTCAACACTTGGCCACCACAAGAAGAACTGCTATAAATATTTTTGTGCATATGGGTTCTTTTCCTTTTCTTTGATCTCTTTGAGGTCACAAATCTAGAAGTGGTATTGCTGAGTCCAAGTATCACAGTTTTAAAGCCCTTTGGGAACATCTACAAACTCTTCTGAACCTATTTATTCCCCAGATGGTTCATTTGAAATTGAGAAGAAACTTGAAAAAACGAGCTGTAGAAATAGGAGGTAGAAGTTGGTGTCTTTGTTTAGGTGTTTATACTCATTGTACGCAGCATCCAACCAATCATAACCAGTATGTACATGTAATATATCCAGGTGCCAAAACCCAATGAGCCATACCTTTCTACTGGAAGTAGCGGAAAAATCAGACTCACCAAAGAGAAATTTAGCCCACTTCTCAGGAACATAATTATCTAGACTTTCCCACTTCTGCAAAGGAGTCAGAGGTGTCTTCTGATCACTATAATTCTGCAACTTTTGCTGTCAGTGGGAGTTGTTTGTGGTAGCTGATCTTTCCATTTACATTGTTGTAGTTATTATATATGTTATTTTCTTGGCTTTTCTAGTTTCACTCTGTATCAGTTCATGTAAGTCTTTCCATGCTTTTCTCTATTTATCTTATTCATTGTTTCTTATGGCACAACAATATTCCACTACATTCATGTACCACAGTTTGTCTAGCCATTTCCCAATTGATGGACATCTAATTTCTTTCACACTAGGCTTTGTTAACTTCAAGGTTGCTTTCTTCATTGGAAGTAAGAAACATAGCATGGAGTGGAAGGGCTGGAAGTCCAGGAATCAGCTTTATGGTCTGTATGGTCCAAGCAAGTTACTTTGCTTTCCTAAACCTCAGTTCCCTTGACTGTAAAAAAGGGATAAGGATATTGTCTTCATCTACCTTACAGAGATGCTGTGAGGAAGGCACTCTATCAACATTAGAGCACTACAGAAATTGAGGCTATCAAAATTCATGTAGGAGTTTTAATTTTTTAAAAAAAATTAACAAAATTTAAAAATAGGATTTACAGCTAGAAGGAACTTTTTAGAAACGTTCTAGTCCGATCTTTCATTTGACAGATGAGAAAACTGGAACCCAGAGACTTGTTCAAGGTCACACAGTTGTTTCTGGTTTATTTTTGCTGTGCCAGATCCATTTCATATAGTTATTTGACCAAAGTCTTTTTTTCTGGGAAGACTTTATTCTTTCCCAGAATGGATCCTTCTCTTGGACTTCCTCTCTCCTGTCTCTTCCCTATCTTGGGCAGTTCTTTTCTCCTCATTTTTTGGTCCTGAAATGAGTTTCATTTTAATACCTGCCATGGACAGTTGGCCTGTTTAGAATGTACTCTTTAAGAGTCTAAGATGGGTACCTGATAGCTACCCAAAGTGGAGTAGAGATGGGTAGGATTAATGGGATGAAATACTCAGGGTTTACTACACTCTCTGGTAGGCTAAGAAAGAGTTAATGGAAATAGTCAGATCTCTTCATTAAAGTGCCATCTCCCTGAACAAGACTGAGGAGAGGGCAGGTAGGGGGAAGGTAGGGAGAAAAAGATGAACTCTTCAGATTAAGAATAAAGGAAGATCGTATTTTTTCCCCCCAAAATTGTAGGTTTTAAAGGCACTTTAAAAACTATTAGATGGGACTTGGTTTAAACTCTAAACTTGGACTTGGTTTAAAAGATGAGAGATTTCGTAGGCTCTCCATCTGTAATCAGTCCTAGAGTGTCAGGACTGGAAGGTCCTTGGAGCTCATCTAATCCAGTCACTAAATTTTGATATTCAAATTAATAAGCATTGAATTTTCTCTTCCTCTTACCTTTCCTACCCCATGGTGGGAGGAGGTGGGGAGGAAAGACCAAACCCTAGTCATAAATATGCTTAGCTAAGCAAACTAAATTCCCACACTGGCCACATTCCTCCTGCATCTTGAAGTCATCACATCTCCATTTGGAGGCAAGACTTTTGCTTTCAAGTCAAAGTTACTCTTTCCAGTTTGTAAAGTACTCAGAAGGATGCTCGCCTTCAAATCAGAAGGCCTGCTTCTGAGTTCCCACTCTGATCTTCACGAGGCATCTGAGCTTGGGAAAACCTGCTTCCTTTCTGTAAAATTTGGAGAGATACTTGCACCCATCTCTTTGGGCTATTTGAGGTTCAGATGAGAATGTATGCATGTGAATTACTTTGTAAACCTTAAAGGAAGTGGTTACTTTTCTTGCATCCAGTTACACAGTTGGAACTATGTGAGATTTGGAACCAAAAGATTTGGATTCACGTCCCAGCCCTGCTACTTAGCTGCATCACCTTGAGCAAAGCATTGCCTTTCTCTGGGCCTCAGTTTACTCATCTGTGACATCTTGTCTGGACAAGATGACATCTCAGGTCTCTTCCAGTTCTAAGCCTAGCCTAATCACAACCTTTTGCTGCTCATGGGGAATTAACTGGATTCTCTGAGGGGCAGGAAGAAAGAAGTGATGGACCATGAACCACAAAGACTCTGAGAAGATCCCACTCACCAGCAGTAGAAAGACTCTGAGTTAGTACCTCAGAAGTCAATAATGTGGATGAAGAAGATACTTTGTCCTGTTACCGACAGTACAGCAGCTAGGTGGCACAGTGGCCAGTGCTGGGCCTACAGGCAAGAAGACTTGAATTCAAATTTGGCCTCAGATACTTACCAGCTGTGAGATCCTGGGCAGGTCACTTTAACCTCTGTGTGTCTCAGTTTCCTTAATTGTACAATGGAGATAATAACAGCAATTATCACCTAGAGTTATTATGAGGGTCAAGTCAGATAATATTTTTAGAGGGCTCACCACAGTGCCTGGTAGATACTAGGTACTTAATAAAGGTTTCCTTCCTTCCTACCTACCTATAGCAAAGTCCATTAATTCTGCCTCAGCTGGAGGGAGACCTCAATTCAGATTTGTTCTTAATCTAAAGGCTGCTGTTTTTCTGCCTGGTACTTCAATTGCAGACCCTGAGGGTCTAGAAACAACGATAGTGATGGTGGATGTTGATGGCCATTTTGGACCATCTACCAACTCAGGCTTGGAATTTCAGGCCTATAGGTCTGAGAATGTTAATGGTCAACCAAGACTGGAGGTTGGCAAACTACAGCCTGCAAGCTCACAGCCAGGATGTTAAGAATGGTTTTTACATCTTAAGATACAATAGAACTTTACTTTAAAATGTAAAAACCATTCTTAGCTCATAGGACGTACAGAAATAGGCCACATTTGGTCCCTAAGCCACAGTCTGCCAACTGTATTCTAGACCATCAGTTGCCTCCCATAGAAATGCAGACAGATCAACAGGTCACTGAAGGGCTAAAATCATATAGTCAGTGACCAGACTAACTTAGGATGCTGCAGACAAGGTGAAAGGTTTTGTCTTTATTGTCAGATGACAACACAAATATATGTCCATGTTCTTTGACTGTAATTTACAAAATTTGGTTTGGGCTGACTCCTGTTAACCATGAATGCATGACTTCTGGGTTTATAGCTGATATGCTTATTTGCTAATATGCCATTTGTCGGCATATACCATAGATGCTTGAGCGGGTGATATGCTCTGCATGTAATTTAGACATTTTCTCACTGGCAGTTCTGTCAAGTAATGCTTTGAATTGTTTTTACTTCATACAATATGAATAATAGCTAGCATTTATATAGTATGTTGGCAAAGTGCTTTACATATATTATTTTATCTATATTCACAACTCTGTGAGGTAGGAGTTATTACCCCCATTTTGCAGATGAGGAAACAGAGTAAGAGTGACTTACTTGCCCAGGGTAACATTGCTAATAAGTATTTAAGTTGGGGGGAATGATCATCACTAACCACACAATGAGCTAGGGTGAATGGGATATCCAGGAGGCAAGACGCTAGATATGCCACATGGTACACAGGCTTCAGGACTGAGCTGGACTCGATGACTAGCAAAAGGCAGAATAAAAGAAGGGCAGAAGCTGGAAAGCTTGCTCTAAGGCAAGGGTTTGGAGTCATTTCTAATGCCATAGCTTTCATTTCCAGGTAAGATTTCAGTAAATGGACTCTAATCAACACATGAGTGAGTCATTCTTTTCAGGTCACTTGAAATTGAGAAAAAAGTCACTGTGGATTAGAGACAAACATAAACCAAAAAACATGACTTTTGTTGCAATTAAATCATACCCTTAGATTAGATAATAACAGCATTTATCTTCTTCTTCTTCTACTACTACTACTACCACCACCACCACTACTACTAATACTACCACTACTACCACCACCACCACTTGAGAGTGGAACCTAGCTCCTCACTTTTGCCTAGGGAAGATGGGAAAGCTAGAGCTTGGTGTGCTCCTTAGTGGCTTTTGCAGATATTGCCCTATGGGTAGTCTTCAAACCCCTTCTCCCTTAGTGCCAGTGTCAGACAAATGGTCCTGGAGTGAGTGGTGTAGAAGGGAATGGAGCATTTAATACCTGAGACATCTTTCGACTCCCAGGTCAGTGCTCATTGCCTGGACAGAGGGAGGAACTAAAGGAAGGGAAGAATTAACTGTGAAGATGAAAAAGAAACTTTGTGGTAGAGCGAGGACTAAGCCCCAGATTTCCTAACTCCTAGCCTAGTAATCTACCCACTACACAGGCCAGGGAGGAAGATTGAGGAAAGAGGGGAGAGGGGACAAAGAAATGATGGAGAAGGTGGGAAGTGGAGGAAGTCACTGAAAGCAGAATTAAAGCCCCTTGCTGCAGGGAAACCGTGCCCTGGGCTCAGGATCTCCAATCTCTGGGCACCCACTCTCCTGCTTCCAGTGTCCATTTCTGAGGATCTGATGCTTCATCAGGAGGATTTAGCACAGTAAGCTGCCCAGATTCCTCACTCATGGCAGTGAGGTTAGGAAAATGAAGAAGGAAGAGGAGAGAGAAAAGGGGAGTGAATGCTTAACTCTATAAAGGTGCCTCGCACTAATGAGTAAAGTTCTAACTCATAGGCAAAAAGGCAGAGCATGAGGAAAACTAAAGATAAAACAAGTTGGAAGAATTAAGTTAATGGGACCACTAAATGGTCCATATTTTGCAACTAATGAGACCCCTCTGAGGGAGAAATAGGGAAATACAAGAAAGCGCCAGAACTCAAGCTGACTTAGGGCACTGGGGCTAATGAAGTCACCAGAGATTTGGAATTCTGTTGGCATATCTGACATCATTTTATGTAAGTGTCATTTTAATTCATTCTAAGGAAGAAAAAGAAAGAAGGAAGGAGAGAGAGAGAGAGAGAGAGAGAGACAGAGACAGAGACAGAGAGAGAGAGAGAAAGAAAGAAAGAAAGAAAGAAAGAAAGAAAAGAAAGAGAAAAAGTAGTGAGAGGAAGCCTTTTGTTAATGGAAGTGCTCAGGTGCCAGGAAATCAGCTGTGGTTTTTCTAACAAGAAAATGAAGCCACCAAGTAGAAGCCAATGTCTGAATTGGGAAACTTCAGATAATTGCAGATGAAGTAGTTACAAAAATAAAATAAATCCCTTGTGGGAGGGTGGGTAGAGAAAGTATAAGTATAGGCAATAAATAGGAAAATCGATCTGCCTAAGTTGGTGCTGACAGATGTAGTCAAGATATGGGATATGGTCTGGGCTGGGTGGGCACCCAGCTCCTTCCTTTCAAACCCCCACTCTATTTTTTGATGGAACCAGGAGACAAGGATGTTATCTATTTTTTAAAATGCAAATCACAAATGATAGAAAATCACAGATTCTGGAGCTGGAAAAGACCTTAGAGATCATCTCCTTCAATTCTCTCTGTTTAGAAATGGGGAGAAAGAAGCCCAGAGAAACTAGGTGACTGGTCTAGAGTTATACCAGTAGGGAGAGAGCCAGGATTTGAACCCAGCCCCCTGACTCTGAGTCCACTGCCCTTTCTGCTAAACGACCCTCCCTCTCTCAATGTCAGTAATATGAGCATAAAGAACCAATTCAATAATAGATGATATCATGGTCCAATTGAAGTGTGGGCCATTAGTCACTCACACACAGTGCCTATCAGATCACATTTCCTACCATCGTGGACAAACATGTCAGGACTGCTTTGCTAGATATCATATCTGCTTCACCTGATTTCAGGTTTCTGCCTACCAATTCTAATAACTAACAAGAAGAGAAAACCACCAATTGAGCAATCAATCATCATCAGTCAGTTCAATTTGGTTATAGAAAGAGGCCTCAGTTTTTTTAAAAATAAATTTTTATTTTTACATCACCTAAATTCCCAGAGAGACAGCTCTTATGATACTTTCTAAAAAAGAAAAGAAAGAGAAAAATATCAGCAAAAAGTGACAAGCACATCACAAAAATCTAAAAATACATGTAATGCTCCACCCCTGAGGACTCTCTCACCCTATCTCACAACAGAATGAGGTGGTTTTTATCCATGTCTTTTTTTTTTTTGGAGTCAAAAGTGCTCTAAGATCAAAGAAGCTCATGATTGGAATATTAGTCAATGAATGAATGAATGAATGGAGAAATAAAGCATTTATCAAGTACTTACCATGTGCAAAGTCATCTCCTAAGTGCTGGGGATACAGAGAGAAAAGTCCAACAGAACCCTGCTCTTGAGGCACTCACATTTTTATGGAGTAGAAATATATAGGGAAGGTTTTGGCAGCAAGTCACATGGAAAGGTCTCATTGTACTCAGACTGCATCATCAAAACAGATGGTCCTGTCTCTTCTTTAATGTCAGGTGCTGACACCTTTTCTAGCCACTAACTCTAAGACTGTCTATCCAGGTGGAATTGTCATGATCTTCTCTGGGGGAGAAGAGTACCCATAATGGTGAAATTGGGCATCCCTTCAGTGTTGTACACACATACCTACATACACATACACACACACACACACACACACACACACACACACACACACACACACCCCTCTATATCCTTTATAGAGTAGGTATTCATAACCAGGGAAAATTAGCTAAACTGAATTGACAGAGTCTAAATGATTTCTGAAAATTTCAAAGGAGAGATTTGCGAAACTGGCAGTACTTTTTGCACATTCAGAATGCTTGTTTGGGCAACAGTTCTTCCATTCACTTTTCCTCCATGGTGCCATATATCAGGCAGAAGGCCTGTAGTTGGCTTTGCTGTGCATTGTTTGGGATGATGGCTGAGTCTTCTGCTTTTTGACTGAGATATAACATTCTAAGAATAGGTTTGGGGGCACTCTAAAAATCTTCCAAGACTGCCCAGTCAAGGCCAACCAACACTTACCTAGTACTTCTATCGCTACTGAAAGAGAACAAGTACCTTGTACCATTCACACACAACTTGTCCACCCTCCAGTGCCTTTCCCCAATGTAACTTTTCAGATATGTCATGTGTGAGCTCCTATATAATGTTCCACCTCCAGGAAGGCTTGAATTTCTCATAGGTCTGCAGGCCTCACAAACCTTTCCTAATTATTAATAGGTGTTTGAGCTGACCTGTGGGAATACTTACATTATCTCACTGATCTGGGTAGGCAGATTGAAAACCATTCACACTTTATCCTGTACGTCTATTTCCTCCCATATATCCTCCAGTGGGGCCCTATCCAAAATGATCGATGGCTTCCTCTTTTAGGCCTTTTTTTTTTTTTTTAAGTATTATCAGGTACGAGAATAGCACCACTTAGCTCATGTATTTGTTAACCTTTGTTCTTACAATATGGCCAGCCCACCTCCTTTTCCAATCATACATCTCCTGGATGATTCCTTTTATGACTGTGGGAATGGTTTGCAAATATGACTTGTTATAACTGTTTGGTCAGGGACCTCCCAAGTCTACTACTCACTCTCCTCTCATTGTTGACAGCTCCCGTTGTCAACTCTCATTTCTCTTGTCCTGGCCCCACACCAACAGTACATTCCTACTCTACCTAAAAGTCTCTTCAACAC
>CM053769.1:302413487-302508307 GCA_028658325.1 Potorous gilbertii | reverse complement strand
ATCTCCTGGATGATTCCTTTTATGACTGTGGGAATGGTTTGCAAATATGACTTGTTATAACTGTTTGGTCAGGGACCTCCCAAGTCTACTACTCACTCTCCTCTCATTGTTGACAGCTCCCGTTGTCAACTCTCATTTCTCTTGTCCTGGCCCCACACCAACAGTACATTCCTACTCTACCTAAAAGTCTCTTCAACACTACTTTCCCTCTTTGCAGCATTAGGATGTTCAGACCTCCTCCTCCCCTCGTCCTGGCACATAGGAGTGCCCCAAGCACCTGCTGATTAATTCCTAATATTACTTCCATTTCACTCACAGTCTTTTCATAGTGCTTTACCCACCTCTGCCATCTGCCCAAGTCCTTTACTTTCCTTCTATATAACATATAAGAAAAACTCTTCCAGGATCTTTGCCAGGAAAACCCCAAATGAGGTCACAAAGAGTCGGAAACCACTGAGCAACAAGAGTATTCATTTCCTCTCTCCCTCTCCCTCCCTCTCTCTCTCTCTCTCTCTCTTTTTATTCATTCTTTCTTTTTGGTCTTTTCCATAACCTTACACCCAGTGCAGTCTGAAGCCCATAGACTGGACAACAGGTCCCTGCCCAAATTCCACTTAATGGTGTTTTCTGGACCCTTATGGCTTCAGAGTGATTATCAATAGTAACGGCTACTCTTTCCCTCCCAGCTTGATTTACTTACACTTTTTCTTTTGATCATTAAAGGGGTCATTCCCTGATAAATTCTTAAAGAGGCCTACTCACTGAATGGGCATCACCTCATTCTAGAGTCTCCCAGTGCACCCTGGGCCATCTCCAGTCATCCTGATGAATGTCTGGTCACTGGATTCAGATGGCTCTGGAGCAGGTCTGGTGACCTGCACAGCCCTCCCTCACTCAACACAAAGTCAAGTGCAAGTCATTTCATCATTTTTCTGATGTCACGGTCTTCTTCAAAAACAAAGGATGACCACAACAACAAGAAATAAAAAAAAGATAGAAGAGCCTATCATCCTAGATGATGAATTCAGATCAGTTTAATTGTAGTTATGAAATAACAGAACAGAGCCCTCATAACCAAATTTTTATTTGGTACTATCTCATGGGATATAAATTTAGAGTTGGAAGGAAACTTAGAGGCTATGAAGTCTAACTTCCTCATTTTACAGAAGAGGAAACTGAGACAGAGAGCTTAAGTGACTTTTCCAGAGTCACACAGCTAGTAAGCACCTAAAGCAGGATTTGAACCCAATTCTTTCTAATTCCAAATACAGTGCCCTACCCACTATGGCAAATAGTCTCTCATATCCAGGAATTCATGTATTTGACATCATGTATAAATAATAGATGTAAGCACTTTGCGAAGTTTAAAGCACTATATTAATGACAGTTATAAATATAGCAGATGCAAATTATCACTTCTAATAATAACAGTCACTAACTTTTACATAGTGACTTACAATTATCAAATAACCTTATGTACATCCTATCATCAGTACTATCTCAGAAGCAGATCAGACAGTTGATTAAAGCTCACTATTGAATGCCTAGTTAATTTTAAGCCACAAAGCCCATTTCTCCCGGGCTGAGGGTTTATAGCCACAGCTCCTGGCGTAGCTCATGCCAGCCACAGCATACTCATTCCACTTCCAATTTATATCACATTCAAATATTTTCAATATGCTCAAATGAATTCACAGCCCTCAATGGCATTGCTCCATAACTTCTTTCATATTTACATGTAATAACAGTAATTTACAAACTGCCAATCTGTTTCCATTCCTCAGCTGCATTCCAAATATGCATTCTGCATGCAAAGGTCTAAATTATTTACATTGATTACTCTATCATGTTTGTGTATTCCAATTTTCCATTTCATTTTGACTATACCCAAAAGCACCACAGACAGCATTATTACATCCAACATGTCCCTCCTCTGCAAATGTTCGCAGGATGCTTAGGGATCATATAGTCTAACTTTCTCATTTTATAAATGAAAAATCCAAGACATGAGCAGATTAAAATGATTCATACAAAATTACTTAGGCAATAGAGATCAGAACAGGGATTCAAACTCAGGTCATCTAACTTCAAATCCCATTCTCTGTAAATAACATACCATTATAATGGTGAAACACTACAGTGGATCTGTGATTTCATCTATATGGGAACTCTCTCCAGTAGTACAAGTAATAACTCATCTTCCCTTTCTCATCCTGTGTGACTCATGGCCATGTCCTGCTGTACAGTCTTAGCTCTTTCTGTCTCTTTTCCCACTACTTGATCACTATTAATACAGAGATAGATAGGGGCTGCACAAGACTGAGGAATATTTTCCATTTTTCTTTATTTCAGAGGTTGTCAAGGACAAAGAGTCTATTAACTATTATCCAACCTCTGCATTCTCTATAAGGTGGTCCTCAGAAAGAGAGATTATCTTTTGCTGGAACAGTGCTCAAATCCTGTTGTGCATGAGAGAATTTAGCAGAGAATGGTATTTCAGAGGTGTGGTTTTTGAGAACCAAATAGGGTGACATGACTGTTCTCTAGTCAGTACTGTGTTCAGGATAATTATCAAATATGCCATCGATAATCAATATTGTCCAAAAATAACCTTTCCAGGCAAATGTCATTTCAAATAATGGAATGGTTCTAAAAATGTATGTGAAACATTCTATAAATTATAAATTACCAATATGTATCAAGTGTTATTTTTAGAACTAATGTAATATTTCACAATAACGATGACACATTTTTTGTAGTGCTTTAAGGTTTAAAAGCATTATAGCAATCCTCTGAGGGAGTGAGTGCAATTACTATTATTCCTATTTTACAAGTGATAAAAGGGAGGCTCAAAGACATTTAGTGACTTACTCAAGAACACACAACTAGGGGAGGGAGTTGTGGTGTAGGAGCAGAGGATAATAGAAGTCAGGGCTCAAACTGACCTTAAAAAGTAGCTAGTGACCACTCTTCATTTTACAGAGGAGGAAACTGGCACAATGGAAAGACTCCCAGTCTGAGAACTAAGAGGCTTAAGATGTCTTGTACATGGCCTTGCCACCAACTATGTGACCTTGGAGAAGACATATCTTCTCTAGGCTTTGGCTTTCTCAACTATGGTATGAAGAGGCTGGAACTCAGGATCTCTGACTGACTATTCTAAGAGTTAGAATCAAGATTCTTTAATTCTTCTAGGAGTTCTTGCTGGGTCTGTGTCCAGTCTGCATTTTTCTTTGAGGCTTTACTTGTAGATGTTTTCAAGCCATTGTAATCTTTTGAGTTTGTGTCTTGAGTTTCCCTGTCATCATAGTAGATTTTAATGGTCAGGTTCTCTTTTGGTTGTTTGCTCATTTTTCCAGCCTATTACTTCTTTTCTGTTAATGTTATGTCAGAGATGGGCTCTGTTCATCCCTGGGCAGGAGGTGGGGGGGATATCTGGCCTAAGCTTCTCTTTTTTATGTCCTTCTATGTGCCTATAAGTTTTTGGTATTTCTAATGTGGTACGATCTGGGAAGAGGTCTGATCCTTGACCTTCTGGTCTGTCTTCTGATTCTTTCACAGGTAGGACCCCTACTTTCTTGTGACTATGATCACTTCTCTTTTTGCCTTGGAACTACAATCCAGAACTAGATAATGAATGACAGAGCTGTCAAATGGCACTTGATCCTATGCTCAGGGTTAGTACAAGGGTTCCTGGGATCTCTGTCTGACCATGTGTTCAGTCTCTTTACTGCTTCTACTTCACAATCCTTAAGTCAATGCCACTTCTGCAATACCATGTTTTGGTCAGTCCTCACCCTAATGTACACAGATCTCTCTTCTTGGTTTCCTAAGTTGTCCTGGGCTGGAAAAACAACTTGCTATGTCTTTTTGTTGGGTTTTCCACTATGAATTTAGTTTGGCACTTTTAAAAACAACTTTAAAAAGTTGTTACAGAGGAAATGTATTGGGAGAACTTGGCAAAACTGATGACTTCACTCTACTGTCTTGGCCCTGCCCCTCTAGAACCAAGATTCATCCCAAGGTCTCCTAACTCCAGACCCAGAATGCTTTCTACTCCACACCTAGCCCAATTTACATCCAGTCTCTTAAAAAACTTAATTTAAATTATACTTTTAGAAATCAGAAAACTTGGGGGGGGGGAATATTTACCACAAATTTCCATGATAAAGATCTCATTTCTCAAATATACACAGAGCTGAGTCAAATATACAAGAATACAAATTATTCCTTAGTTGATAAATCAAAGGATATGAATAAGCAGTTTTCAGATGAAGAAATCAAAGCTAAATATAGTCACATAAAAAAGTTTTAAATCACTATTGATTAGAGAAATGCAAATTAAAACACTTCTGAGGTACTATCTCATATCTATCATACTGACTAATATAACATAAAATGAAAACAACAAATATTGGAGGAGATGTGAAAAAATTGAGACACCAATGAACTTTTATATATTGAGACACCAAAGCACTTTTGGTGCAGTCGTGAACTGATCCAACCATTTTTTGGAGAGCAATTTGGAACTATGCCCAAAGGGCTATAGAACCATACATACTCTTTGACTCAGCAATACCAATATTAGATCTGTATCCTAAAGAGATCAAAGAAAAGAGTCCTATATATCAAAAAAATATTGATAGCACCTCTTTTTGTGGTGGCAAAGAATTGGGAATCGAGGAGATGCTCATCACTTGGTGAATGACTGACTAACTTGCGGTATATGATTGTGAGGGAATACTATTGCGCTATAAGAAATGACGAGCAGAATATTTTCAGAAAAACCTGGGATGGCTTATATAAACTGATGCAAAGTGAAGTGAGCAGAACCAAGAGAACACTGTATACTATTGTATGATAATCAGCTGTGAACTGCTCAGCTGTTCTCAGCAATACAATGATCTAAGACAAGTCTGAAGAACTTATGAAGAAATATGCTCTTCATCTCCAGAGAAAGAACTGAGGGAGTGCAGGTCAAATGTGGACCAAAGCAAACTTTTTTACTTTCTTTATTTTTCTTGTTTTTTGTCTGTGTTCTCTTTTGCATCATGGCTAATATGGAAATACGTTTTGCATGCCTGTACACATATAATCAATATCTAAATGCCTGCCTTCTCAAGGGGAGGGGGAATTTGCAACCAAAAAAAATTATAAAAAGCAAATATTAAAAATCATTCTTGTGTGTAATTGACAACATTTTTTTTTAATTTTGAAGATGAAAAAGTGAAAGAAAGGATATTTGTTTAAAAAAAGTAAATTTGATTAAATATAAGATACAAAAAAAGAGAGCTCAATACTTAAAAAAACCATCTTCTTCCCTTGAGAAAAAAGCCTTGGATCTCTAGGTTTCTATCATCCACAGAAAATACACAGACTTACAGTAACTTACTTTTATATAACATTTTAAAGTTTGCAAAGTATTTTTTGTACTAAAAAAATGTACAAAAGTAACTTTTGTTACAAGATTATTGTGTTGGTGCTGATACTCATTTTATGCATAAGGAAACTGAGGTAAAGTGCCTTGTCCATGGTCCATAGACTAGGAAGTGCCAGAGGCAGGACTGGAATCCAGGTCTTCCTAACTCCAAGACTCACCCACTATCCTCTATGAGATGCTTCTATCTGTATAACAGTGATCAAATTTATAAAAATTCTTATAGTCCTGCTTCTTAACTCAAGGAATCTTAATCTGTGTGTGTGTATGTGTGTGTGTGTGTGTGTGTGTGTGTGTGTGTGTGTGTGTGTGTCAGAGACCCCTCTGGCAGTGTGTTATCTTTCCTCTTAGATTGTAAGCTCCCTGAGAGCAGGGTCTATCCTTGTTTTTATTTGTATTTCTATTCCCAGTGTACAGTGGTATAATGTCTGACCCTAGCAGGCACTCATTAAAGGTTTATTGACTGACTGCCTAATTAACTGATGAATGCTTCTCAGAATAATGTTCTTAAATGCATAAAATAAAACATAGAAGATTACATTCTACTGAAATAAAGATGTTATTCCTTTTCTCATCCAAGTTTATAGAACCCTTGAAATCTATCCATGGACCCCATATTATGGAACCCAGCCTTAACTGCTCTAAGGAATTGAACATTATCATTCTTTCTTAATATCTAAAAGATATCTAATGATCTAGTAATTACCCAACCCAGAGGAATGATCAATTCCCAGTTCCCCACATGCACATTTTTCTCTTGTTTCAGTATGCTTGGCTTAGCTTTCACTGCTCCTTTTGGACTGAAGATTATCAACACTGTTGTGTGTGCTCCAGACAAATGGTCAGAAGATACAAATGATGTTTAGCTGAAGGTTAATATTCACTTTGTCAAGAGAGTAACTGCTAAAAGGGAAATGGATCTACCTTTCTTGAACCAAATTAACCTTCAGTATATTGATGTATCTAGGTGGCACAGTAGATAGAGTCCAGGGCCTGGGATCAGAGAGGCTCATCTTTCTGAGTTCAAATCTGGCCTCAGACACTTCCTAGCTCTGTGACCTGGGGCAAGTCACTTAACCCTGAGCTGGAGAACGAAATGGTAAACCACTCTACTACTGTGATCCCCAAATGGTGTCATGACAAGTTGGAAAGGCCTAAAAAATGACTGAACAACAGCACACTGGTGGTTACACATATGTAAGCATATGCACATGTACCTACATATACATACACATATAGAAACATACATACACCTACAGAGATTTAGACACCTTCTCGGCCCAGGTTCTGTCCAATTCTTTAGCACATGTGGACTTGAACTTCGACACCAAACACCTTTAAATATTAAATGCACATTTGTGCCTCAAACACGTGCCTGGCCCCTAAGGTAGGGATGAAATGACAAGTTCAGCCAGTGTTGAACTGTGCTTTATTTCTTCCTGGCCATTTGCCCTGTGACAGTTTGTTATCATCTGTGTGCATCACTGTCTTTACAAGCATTCTCTCCCACTTGTGGGGCCTTCAGAGAAACAGAGTTGGTATGAATTTAAAATGTCATATTGAGTCAATTTAAAATAAGACAGCAGTTTCATCAGGTTGTTCTTTTTTATTATTAAGTTAAACTTTCACTTCTCACTGAAACTGAACTAAGTTGACCTCATTCTGTTGGTAGTTACCTAATGGATGTGGGTGTATAAACCCAATCTCCTGAGCTCTTGAGAGAAGTCTCCAGCCTTCAGTCTGCAATCCTTTTTTCCTGGGGGTGGGGGGGGGGGTTCACTCAATAATTCAATTCAACAATCATTTATGAAGTGTTTGCTCTGTGCCAGACACTGTGCTAGGTACTGGGAATTCAAAGACAAAAATTAAACAGTTCCTGCCCTCCAGGAGGTTATATTTTACTAGACTAGAGAATGCAACATGTACATAGATAAACATAACACAATGTTAGAGACAAGAGCAACATAAAGTACTACAGAAAATTTTGAGGAGATGAGTAATTGTATTGTTAATGGGATACTAAGATCTTCCCCGCCCATTAACAGACCTCACATGGAGCCCACTGGGGGAGGGACTTGCCTAAGGAGGAGCTTGCTTGTAGGAAGGCTTCCACACTGTTTGGTACTAAGTTGATTAGGCACTGAATCACTAGGGCTGTGGTGCCTTCTGGCTCTGAGAAGGGTATATAAACTCTGAGTTGGTATTTAGCGTTAGGAGTTCACTTATGAGTTTGGTTCCCTGGTCGAGACTCTGAAGAGCCATATGTTCAGGAACCCCAGCTACCCAGATGTAAAGGCTCTCTTGATCCAGTAGTGTCTGCAAAGCATACAGCCATACTGCTTTGATTCAGGCAGTCAGAGCCCCGTCTGTTGGTCTTTATGCTAATTTTTCTGCTTGTATTTTCTCTGAGGTTCAGGGTGCTGACTTTTCCCCTGAACAGTGAATGTAATTAAAGATTAAGTTCTTTAAAGGTAATCCCCTTAAGAGTTGTTTTCCTTTAAGAAAAGCAGATCCAAGAACCCATGCTAGCAGGTCATCCTGGATATGCTAGGGTGCTTGCTGTTATATTAACAGGCAGAGGGGGCAGAATCAGGGGATCAAGTTTCACAGGAGAGATGGTCCCTGAACTGAGCCTTTGAGGGAGATAAGGGTCCTAAAAGTTGGAAATGAAGATGGAATGCACTCTACGAAGCCTAGAGAAGGGGACAGAGGGCAAGGAGATGTGATCAATGGGGAAAGTTCCAGAAGAAGAGACACTTGAAGTAGTGTGATAGAGGGTCAAGGGTACTGAATCTGAAGTCAGTGGAGCGGCATTCAAATCGTCCCTCTGACAAATGCCACCTGTGTGGCCTTGGGCAAGTCACTTAACCTCCCTGGACCTCAGCTTACTCATCTATGAAATGAGGTGGTCAGACTAGGTGGCTTCTGAGGTTCTTTCTGGGTCTGGATTTAAAATCCCATAGTCCTCTGTGACTGAAGAAAAGGAGGAGAGGATAAGTGAAAAGGCAGAGAGATACTGAATGACATAGCAGAGGAAATGAGGCAGCTTCCAGAGGGATGCCCTCATTTTTCTCAGGAAAGCACAGAGTGAAGTCATCTGCTGAAAGAGAGGAGGTTGAAAGTGACATTGGGGGTTTGAGGAAAGAAGAGAAGTTTTGGAACAGCTGCTATGAGAATCAGCCAAAGAAGAATAAAAGGACTGCCCTGGAGCAGGGAGGGTGCAGTTGAGATGAGGCTGCATGAATTTCTAGTGGATCCAGGTGGCATAGTACTGGGACTTGCTCCAGCATCATTTAGAAGCTTGAGAGGGTAGGAGCAACCCAGGGCTATGGAATAAGGAAGTATCAATGATGGAAACACAAGGGGATAGAAGAATCAAGGGTGGAGAACAGAGCCTTACTGAATTACTTACTCTAAAGTCAAGACTGTGAAAAGAAGTCAATGAGATCAGAATAGGGAGGAGGGGCTGCTGGGAGAGAAGTTATGAAAGGACTAGAGATTGAAATGAGGCTAAGGAAGAACAAAGTAGAGGGAGAGATGGAAAGCAGAAAGTGGTGACTAGAGGAGAGGAACCTCAGAGGATAATCATTTGGGGGTCACTTTGATAGCGCAGACTAAGGTATGTCCAAATGTACAGGTGGTTGAGGTAGAGCCGCAATAAAGGTCATTAGAATTGAAGAGGCTGGTGACCTGGAAATTTGGGGTCTTTGCAGCGACATCATGAATATTTAAGCTCTTGAGGATGAGGACAGAAATTAGGGTTGAAAAGTGGGAGGTAGGTACTGAAAGGGAAAGAAAAGAGGGAGAGTCAGTGACCTGGTGGGTGGCAGCATTAATGAAACTCAATTAACTTTTATTAACCACCTATTATGTGCCAGGCACTGTGTTAAGTGACGGGGATACAAATAAGGAAAAGAAAGACTGTTCTTGTCCTCAAGGAGTTTACAGTCTTAATTGGAGGGGATGACAACACATGAAAGAAAACTGAAGTGAGTATATGTGTGTGTGTGTGTGTGTGTGTGTGTGTGTGTGTGTGTGTGTGTAAGCAGACGTGCCCTGAGAGAGGGCCATGATGTTCTGGGAAGACCAAACCAGGCAGAACTATTGATAGAAAGGTGGAGAGTTAGCTGGAAAGTTCAGATACTAGCACTCTACAATGGAAGGTTCTATCCTCTAGCCCTCCAATCAGAGGGGAAAGGAGACTGAGGGAGTTAAGAAGGTGTAGAGGATCTAACACTAAGTCAGTCAGCACAATGATGATGATGATGATATTTCAGGCAATGAGTTTATTCTGAGAGGGGCATGATGTTCTTAGAGTCCAAATCAAGCAGAGCTGTTGATGGAAAGTGAAGTTAGGATCTAGAGAGGGTGGGGTAAATGGGGGGAATTAACCATAGAAGAAAAGTTGATGAGTGAAGACTTACACAGGGAAGTGTGAGAGGGGGGGTGGTGGAGGAGGAGATCAAGGTACACGCTTATTCCTTCTCTGAGTCTAGTGTGTGAGGGGACATGGAGAAAAAGAGTAGTTAGGACTGGAGTTTATAAGAGGAGATAGGGGCCTTTCATGCGAATCTGAGAGTGAAAGAAACAAAGGCATATAAATCAATGGAAGAGTTACTAAGAGAGGGGTCCTTAAGGGGTGAATGGAAGCAGAGAAAGATGGGGAGAGATTAGAGAAGGATATAGAGTACAGGAAGAGGTAAGAGGAGAAGGGGACAGCACAATGTAGGGGGAAAAGCACTGGACACAGCATCTGGGGACTTAGGTTCAGATCTTGTCCCTACTCTGCTAGTATGACTCTGGGTTAGTCGCTTAACGTTTCTGAGCCTCCTAATATATAAAATAGAGGGGATGGTGGAGTAGAAAAGCCTCCAAGAAGCTCAATCAGCAGCCCAGGTCTTTGTACCTTGAGCTAATTAAATCTCCAGTATAGTTCCAGTGCCTTTAAGGAGAAAACTAGCCTAGATTACAAGGGGCGTCATAGTGCTTAGAAGGCTGGGCCTGGAGTCAGGAAGACTCATCTTTCTGAGTTCAAATCTGGCCTCAGACACCTACTTTGCTTTAGTTTCCTCACTTGTAAGATGAGCTAGAAAAGGAAATGGCAAACCACTCCAGCATCTTTGTCAAGAAAAACCCAAGAGGGGTCTTGGAGACCAGGACATGACTGAAAAACGACTGAACAACCAATCACCAAGTCTAGCCTAGAGTGACAGATCTTGCACTATTATATCCTCCCAAATCCCTGCAAGTATGACTATCCCCTCTCTTCATATTTCCTTATATTTATTTATCCATGCATATGTGTTGTGAACTGCCGGTAGAATATAAACTTCCTGAAGGTGGGAATGACCTCATTTTTGTCTTTATCCTCAGGGTCTAATAGTGTCTTGCATAATCAATGTTTGCTAAAGCTGAGTTGATCTGGGCAACAAAGATTGCAGTCATAATCAATACCACCCATAAGCTACCAAAGTCAGGTAGTCAGTTGGACTTCCACTCTCCTGCAGCCAAGTGAGGAGAAAACATTGTCTTTCCTGTTTTTCTTTATTTCTAGTGTATGATCTTTTATTGGAGAGTAAGTTTCTTTACCCTTATTCCTTTCCCATGAGCCACAGTTGAACATGGTCAAGATTCCCCCAGCTGATTGTGAAGATCTAAGCAGGTAACCTGGAAGAGATCTAGGAGAAAGTTAGGAGTGAATGCCTCTATTCTCGAAATTTTAGTCTAGTTCCTTTCCACTTTATTTTATGTATAATAAACTACATGATCACAGTGTGCACAGGGTAGAGGCTCATGAATAAGTTATAAATAGCAGATTTCATATTTCAATATTTTGAGCAATATTCCGTTCTATCCCCAAGATTAATTTTGAGCCCAGTCAGTGAGCCACCACTGCAGTAGGCTGTGGGGCTGAGCAGGGAGTGGGGTTGCCATTGGGCACACAGTTCTTTTGTAAAAGGGATTCCTCAGGCACATGCCAGGAAAAGTAACTTAGAAGACCAGAAGGCTGGTGATTCAAGTGGTGCATCGCTGCATGGACAACGCAGATATTGCACTTACTACATAATTAATGGTGTCATTTTTTTTTTCTGCCCACTTAAGACAGCACTCAAGCCACATACAATTTAACTGGCCCCATTTTAGGGTCAATGTCATAAGTTCAAAAAAGTAATTTTTTTCAACATTCACCATGCTCCTGAAAGTTTATAATAGATCTGAGCAGATTACCCAGGAGTTTCTCTTAATAAGAGTCAGGGAAGAGTATACCTGGCCGGCTTTATCTTGCATTCTTGTAGCTACAGCTGCAAAGAGAAAGAATAATGGAACCAAATTGTTTGGTAGTGGGGCTTCCTAATCCAGATTTACAGTCTAAGACCAAATTTAGGTCAAATCTAGAGTTTCACTTTTTACATTGGTCTACCTCCAAGGAATTGCCATCTTCTCTGAAATAGGGTTGGTTGGAAATGGAGAACAAGAAGGACCAAGGACAAACTGAATCATATGGCCTCTATATTTAAGAGGATGCCTGAAGACAAGTTGAGTCTGACTGGGATTACAGAATTCAAGTTCTCAGATCCTTGCTTAATTGCCTACAAGTCTGGGTCCAGAAATTATTTGCATGATGTAGCAGAATTTCTCTTTTCCTAGCTTGACATTCATTTCCTTCTATTCCCCCATAGCAGCTTTATTTCTTTGGAGAGGGACCATGGCCCCCAAACCTCCTTTAAGTGAACTAATTGAGCAATTAACAAGTATTTTATGTGCCTATGACATACCAAGCACTGTTCTAGGTACTGATCATACACAGACAAAAATGAAATAGTCCTTGCCTTCAAGGATTTTATATTCTATTGGAGGAAAAAATATATACATAGATAAGTACATGCAAAAGAAAAACAAGGTAAGTGAGGGAAAGGGGATAGAAGAGGCACTAGCAGTTGAGTGGATCAAGGAAGATGTTACATAAATAAGTAAATTTAAAGTTTTTATGAAGTAATATCAGAAGGGAGACAGTAATATCTGGAGCTAAGCTTTGAATGGCTTTAAATGCCAAACAAAGGAGACTGTATTTGATCCTAGACGTAATAAGGAGCCATTTGAACCTCTCAAGCAGGGAGTGACATAATCAGACATGTGCTTTAGCAATGTCACTTTGGCACCTATGAGTGACTTGTGTCAGGGACACTAATACTAATACGGAGGCTGATGAGATAGCCCAGGTTAAGGTTAAGGGCTTGAATGAGAATGGGGACAATGTGAGTGGAAAGAAGGGGAAGTAAGTATAGGAGAGATGTGGTGTTAGAATCAACAGTAATTGATAACTGACTGGCTATGTGCTGGGAAGGAGAAAGAAGAGCTGAAGGTGTCTCCAAAGTTGTGAAGCCTAGGTGACTGATTCCAAGACTTTCTTTCAATTATATGTGTATTTACCTCCCATAGCCTTTCCAGGCTCTTTGAAATCAAGGGCAAGGGAGAAAAAATAGGCTTAAATTCCAATAACAGTAGCAACCTCATAAGGAAAGTCTTACAAAGCATTCATTTAACAAACTTCTTATTGAGGGCAGAGAAAGTAAAGCATGGAGACAACCTGAGAGCTCAGAGTAGAAAGGGACCTCAGAGACAGCCGTAAGAGCTGAGTGAGAAAGTTAGCGACAACATGGGGGTGGCACTAAATGAGAAAACCAGTGGAGATACTTAGGACTGAACTTAGGAAGAAAATCACAGGAAGAGAATATGACCTTAGGTCTGGTTGAGGAGGTAGAATAAGGGTCAGAGAGGAAAGAATAATTCAGGAGGAATCTATTTCCTAGAAAATAGAAATATGAAATCTGAGCTTAGAGAAAGTCAAAGACAACATGAGAACTGGGCTTAAGTACCTCAGCTTGGTGCAAATAATGGGGAGATGACTAAGAAAACTACGAGAAATCACTGATTGATTGTTCGGTTTTGGAGGACAAGTCTTCAAAGAGCATAGGAAATGAAGGAGGAATGTTACTGGAGATTAAAACTAGGCTTATGAAGAAAAGCTGAGAGAGAACACAAGAGCTCAAGGACACAGCCTTGGAGAGAACATGAAGGCTGAGAACAAAGCTCTGAGAACATTCGAGACTTGTTTAAAGAGAAATTTCAGCAAATTCCCACCCTGCCATCATACCCCACCATTCAGGAGATCAGTGAATACTATCAGAGCCTCAGATGGGGTCCCATTAGATCTGCTCTCAGAAGATCTTGAGGCTCCTCCCAATCCTAGGACATGGTCTAGCAAAAGCCTTAGCCTGGAGAGAGTTTCTTATCCTAGTTAAAATCTCTTCCAGGAGACTCAAACATAGAAAAGTCAGTAGAATTGTCAATTACCTGCATTATCTGGTGCCAATGGTTGGCAGGGGGGGGAGGTACAATTACACAGGTGCCAGTAACATCCAGATTAATTCCAGTGTTTCCCTGTTTCCACGCATTTATTGGGGGCCCTGATAACTTACCCAGACATATATCTAAAAGGGTGAGATTTTATTTTCATTCTTTCAGGTCATAGGATCACAGGGATCCCTCTCTTCCAGCTTCTCCCCTTTGGCTGACTTCCTGCCATGCCCTTACACAGTCTTTTGCATTGTTCTGTGATGAGCAGAAACTTCTCTTCTGGACTCTTGCTCTTTATGCCTCTTCTTAGAGGTCTCTCCTCTTTCTTCTGTTCTTTTCCTCTTCCTGCTGCTCCCTCATCTTCCATTCTGGTTCTCTCTTTAGCTCCACCTATTCAAGATAACCCATCGGCCTCCTGGAATGTTCTCACATCATCTCCCACCTCCCTGCCTTTCCCCTTCCCACTAAGCTTTATGCTCCTCCCAATGCCCTTTCCACAGCTCATGCTGTCGCTCCTCTTCCACCCTGGCAAGCCTCATTGTGCTGAATGATGATGATCCCTACCTTTCTCTTTCCTTTTTTCATCTTTCCATGTGTGCCATGTGCCGGAGTGGTGTGATGGCCAAGGAGTCACCTTCTTCACTTCTATCTTCCATGGAATCTGCCTTCTTATACAGTTAATTCCTGATTATTTTCTCCATCTAGTGATCTCTCAACTTTCCCTCTTCGGGGGAATTGCACTTAGAATCCCCATCTTGGGAATTTTTATTGTGTTTTCCCTCCGCCTTCTCTTCTTGTTTCTTCCTTTCCTTCTCTTCCTGAAGCATTTCATTTAAAGCTTTCACTTTCTAAGAATTCTTTTCATCACCCATTTGAGTTAAGACACACACTGCACCTGCCACCACCAATACCACAGCTGATGCCGCACTGAGTGCAGAAGTATGTCATGTCCAGTTTGGCATGACCTGGTGATGTCACATTTAAGCTTTTTATCGAAGTTTTAGAGCCGTAAAGGATTTTAGAGATCATTTAGTCCAATCCCCTCATTTTAATAAGAAAACAGAGGCCCAGAAGGAAGAAACCACTTGCCCAAGGCCACAGAAGTAGTATGTAGCAGAGTTAGGATTTGAATCCAGATGTGCTGATTTCTGATCTACAGCTTCTCCCACTACAGCATTTCTGCCACACCCACCTGGGCCCAGACCTGCCCTGAGGCATCAAGTCTGCATTGCTCTTTCTTGGGCCCAAGAAGTAAAGAAGTAAAGGACCCAAGAGGCCATTTAGTACAAACACAACCTCCTCATTTTACGTATGAGGAAAACTGAGGCCCAGAAAGGTTAAGTCACTTTCCCAAGGTCATACAGGAAGTAATAAGAAAGCAGTGTTGTACAGAGGAAAGAGTGATGGCTCTGGAGTCAGAGGTCCTGGGTTCAAATTCTATCTCTTGGTGAGTTACTTAAACATCCTGGGGCTCAGTGTCCTCATTTACATAATGACAGAACTGGAATGGATGACCTCTGATGTCCCTTCCAGCTCAAGATCTATGAAGTTAATAGTGAAAGATGTGGAATCTGGACCCAGGTCATCTGATTTCACATCCAGTGTTCTTTCTATTATACCATGTTAAATTATAAGGTCAGGGGAGGAGCATCTGGAAAATCTGGAACTATTCAGTATGAGTTAGCAAAGGCTGCCCAGGAATATTAACCACTATCACAAGGGAGAGTCTGGTTCTTAGGAGGATTGTGAAGTAGGTCTCCCTATGTTCATAGAGAACAGAAGCTACATCCTGAGAGACTTATAGAGGGTTATTAACCAGTGGAAAGAAAAAAGCTGCCAATTAGTAAAGGCCTTCCCCTCAATCATTTGCTTATGTTCTATAATGAAAACTCACCCTGAAAGCCAGGTCTCACTGTCTTCTTTTATACAGGTGATTAGAGTTTCCTAATCCATTGAGGCTCAAAGAAGACAGTTCCTGGTCAGACACAGCTTCAGGTTCCTACTACTGGCTACTCCTCATGCGAAGAAGCTTCCTCAGGCTCATTGCATCTTCTGGTGGTTCATGGTGAGGAATGGGTACTTCTGATTTGGGAGCCTCATTCCCCCAGTCCTGTAGCACAACACTGAGAGGCTCTAATCCTGGGTCTCCCTCTCAGTGACTGTGATTTTGAACAAGTTTATTCCTCACTCTGAGCCCCAGGCTGGCTTTTTTTTTTCTGCAAGATTTAAATAAATAGACTAGATTTCCAAGAACCTCTTCTATGCCTATATGACCTTGGATAAATCATTCATCCTCTTGGGGTTTCGGTTTACTTGCCTGTAGGATGATAGGATTGGACCAGAGGATCTCTCTCTGAAGTCCCCTTCCACTACTAGAGCTAGATTCTTTCGTTGATAAGATTCTGGATTCTGATCTCGGAGATTCTAGGAACTCTCAGGTTCATCTTCTTTGCTAGGAACTAGCTTTTCCTTATTCCAGTGACAAGGCCATGGCATTTCTGACCTATCGAGGGGAAGCATATGCATGGGACACTTATTACTCATGGTCCCCATGTCCCCAAAAAGGATCACAGGGACAAAACAAACTCCAAATGTAAGTCATTGATACTAAGAGGTCCTTACTTTCTCTCAGTTGGACTACTGCTATGAATTCCTAAACTTGTCTCCCTGTCTATTATTTCTGTTGAACCAGTGTCTAAAACCTCACATCCAGATTCCCCATCAAAGAATCTTGAAATTAGCATTCTAGCACCTACCATATAAAAAGATCAGCTCCACAGTCTTCCATTCTACTACCCCTGTCTTCACCCACTTTCCCAGCCTTATTTTCCATTCTACTGTACTCCGTGTTTCAGCCAAATTGGAATAGTTGCCATTTTCTGGTCTCATCTTGTTCACACCCTCCACCCTACCTGGTTGAAATGTTTCCTTTGCTTTAAAGTTGAATGCAGGGGCCTTCGCTTCTGTAAAGGTTTCCCTGATTCAATCAGCTAGAAGTGCAAGTAAGTATATACAAAGGTCATCTCTTGGAAATGTGAAATGACTGAAGGCACCAATCTTCCATTGGACCACTATTTTCAGTAAGAACTCAGTGATAAAAAAATTTATCCTTAGACAAAAACGATATATATGTTAATAATTCTCATAAATACTAGAAATTTCTGCAAATATTTTTCCCAGCACCCTCTTATTCTATTCTAACTTGCACTACAGTGATATATATATATATATATATATATATATATATATATATATATATATACTTTATCTTCCCTACTGAAAGACTATAAGCTACTTGAAGGCAAGGGACTCTGCCTCATTGACTTTTTTATCCATAGCATAAGTAAGTGCCTTACACTTAGAAAGTATTTAATAAATGTTTGTTGAGTTTAATTGATTGAATTCTCCTGTTAGAACCAGGTACTGAACTGGAACTCCCTCAGGAAGTGGTGACCACAATTGTCTAGTTGGGGCAGGGAGGTTGTAGAAGAAAATAGCTATTTCCAGTAGCCCTAAAGAAGGCATCAATCTACTCTGAGTTTGCCTATTGGCAGCAGATAAAGTAGGGAGATCTGGGGTCTCAGAGCTAGTGCTTCTAAATTAGCCCTTATACAGTGGTTATAGAATTAAGTGTATTGACCACAGGGAGAATAGTGCAGCTGTAAAGCATCTGATTATGTGGGTGGCTTTCCTAATGTGACTGTACTCCCCTGTGCCAGGTGTCCTTGTGAAAATCTCCTACATTGGGCTATATGGCAAGTTGCCTGAGGCATTATGCCTACATAGGCAGGGATTGTCTCTTGGGATGTTGTTTACTGAGTGCCACAGTCTGTATTTCATACATTTGGATTCCATGAACTATTTAGGATGTGAATTCAGGAGATTTCTTCTACAAAAACAGAACATAGAACTGAGGTTGATGCAAATCCAGCCCCAATAGACTGGTAGATCTTGAAACTGGCCACAGAGGAAATATTGAGATGAGATGAGAGAACAACTCACTCTTTCTTCACCGGTCTGTTCATGCCCAGGAGGGATAGCTTCCCACTGTGTAAGCTTCTGCCCTGTATCCTATGAGGAATTACACTCATTTTCATGTGGGAGGGCATGGCTCTCTTGAATAATTACTTCTCCCTTGTTATTTGCATTACTTTTATGTCTTAATTATATACTTTGCTATTTGATTTGTATCTTTGACATGGTCTATGAATAGAAAGGGTTTTACTGGTAGGATTTTAAGTTACAATTAGCATAATTGATTACCCAGACACTGTCATACTAGCCTCAGAAAAGTAGTAAAGGGTTTCAGAGCCAATATTATTAGGCAGCTTTTAAAGGAACTCATTGGTAGCTAGGTGGTGCAGTGGATACAGCATTGGACTTGAAATCAGGAAGACTCATCTTCCTGAGTTCAAATCTGGTTTCAGATAATTACTAGCTGTGTGACCCTGGGCAAGTCATTTAACCATTTTTATCTCAGTTCCTTATCTGTAAAACAAGCTTGAGAAGGAAATGGCAAACTACGCCAGTATCTTTGCCAAGAAAACCCCAAACAGCATCACAAAGAGTTGGATGAGACTAAAACAATTGGATGACGAAAAGGGACTCATTATACACAAAGTATACCAAGAAGTTGAGCCATTATGCATGACTCTACATCACAAGGCCATTGACCACTATATCCTTGACAATATAAATCTGAGCTACCCCTCCCCACCATTCTCTTGGATGAATGTAGAACAAACAACAACAGAGGTCAGACTTATTCTAAGTCATCTAGAGAAGTGAGCAGGGGATATGTCATGCAGTGTGTATTGGAAACATGAGAGAACATACACCTTGGATATATTAATGACTAAACCTCTTTTACTCAGGCCCCACTAAAAGCAATGCTAATCAACAAATATTCATTAAATACTTACTATGTGCTTGGTCCCTTCCTAGGTATGAGTAGGCAACAGTTCTTGCTCACCAGGGCCTTTTGGTCTAGTTGGAGAGACAAGATACACATGGAAAAAATAACATGAGAGTTAAACCTTAAGGACCAGTCTAGGCAGAGACAGCAAAAGGAAAATGAATTTATCTTGAAGACAACTTGCCTATTTTGCAATTTAACGTCATGCCAGGCCACACCCAACTTTCCAAAGGACCAATACCCACAAGGACAAACCAACCATCTAGTCGCTCCCTATCCTAGCCTCAGATTTATCTGGGTTCAAATCTCTCCCATGTGCTAAGCCATCAGAGATTTTTCACTTGTGGCCTGATTCAACCTCAGATCTGTTTTAAATCTTTTCACTTTACTTCATTTAATTCCCCTCCAGACTAACAACTTGTTTGTTATGGTGAAGATAAAAATGATGGCTTAAGGAGTGCTAATGCAGAAGCTTTCATTTGAACTGAAATGTTCTAAAAGCAGATGGATCCAGAAAAGAGAATAAGGAGAATGGGAGGGCAAGAGAAGTTGAAAAGGATCCCAAATCCATGGTCAACCTGAAGAGCTGAACCTCTTCTGTGGGGGAGAAGGGGAAAGGGGTAAAAATCATGTGGACAGAAGCCTTAGGGCAGCATCCTGATATCAAAGTGCAACCCTAGATAAGTCATTTAACTACCCTAATCCTCAATTTCCTTTAAAAGGAGGGGATTGGACCAGATGGTGTTTGATGCCCCCCTCTAATTATAGATCTGGGGTCCTGCATTCATATTTAGTGAACACCTAGTATAAGCCCAGGTACTTAGGGCAATATATGATCTTTTCCTTCAAAAGAGTTTTCAATATATCCAGCAGATGAAACTATCATAGATGAGAGGAAGCATTGCACAGTGAACTCCAAGGGGCCTCTTGAATTCTTTCATTTTGTTGAAATGG
The DNA here is from genome assembly GCA_028658325.1 of Potorous gilbertii. NCBI lineage: Eukaryota > Metazoa > Chordata > Mammalia > Diprotodontia > Potoroidae > Potorous > Potorous gilbertii. The sequence continues at coordinate 302,488,643 of CM053769.1, read as the reverse complement.
CTACATTCCACTAAAGTTCTACTCCATGTCTCCCTGTGGCTCAGAGGCCAGCTTGGGTTCCCAAAGGCTTTACTAACAGGTCCTAGCCAGGCTGGCAAGGCTTTCATTTCAGGACTGGAAATAGACTGTATTGAGGATAAGCTTTGCTAAGTTCAGAGACCTGTTAACAGGTGAGCCACAGTGTGATATATTTTTTATCCACAACAAACCTTAAAGACTTTTCTATGAAGAGTTGTAGACTGCTTTGGTGGAGGGAGAACTCGTGTTAAGGAAATTTTGGACTTCTGAAGCAACGATGTAAGAACTAATTAACGGATTTTAATCTGGTCTCTCTGCTTATTTGACCTGATCTTTATTCTCTGTGGTTTACATTGAATATGTTTGAACAGATAAACAAAACAGTAGGGGCTTATAGCATTTTGTGCTTTGGTGTTTGTATTGTGGTATTTTAAAAAGCAAGATCTTTAAAATTAAATTTTATTTTTTAAATTAATGTGTATTTATTTTCTCTTTCTCCCACCTTTTCCCCAACAAAAAAAAAAACAACAACCCACAACAAAAGTCTTGTAACAAATATGCATAAACAAAATGGTCACATTGGACTCATTCTGCCTCTTGAGCCCACCACCTCTCTGTCAGAAAGTAGATAGTATGCTTCATTTCTGGTCCTCTGTGATCCTAGCTGGTCATTGCATTGGCCAGAATTCTTAAGTCTTTCAAAGTTGTTCATGTTTACAATGTTGTTGTTACAATATGAATCGTTCTCCTGGTTCTTCTTATTTCATTCTATATCAGTTCATAAAATCTTTCATTTCATCATTTTTCATAAAACAATAGTATTTTATTGCATTCATATAACATTCTCTGTTCAACTCTTCCCCAATTGATAGGCACTTCCTTAGTTTTCAGATCTTTGCCATCATCAAAAAAAAGTTACTATAACTATTTTTGTACCTGTGAGTCCTTTTCCCCTTTCTTTGATCTCCCAAGGCAAGAATATTAATTTCCACATGCAAGAAGCTTACAGGCTAAGGGGAGATGAGACAAATGGACAGATGGACACACTCATCTATAGATACAAGAAGAGAGCAATAGAACTGTGTAAATTGAAGAAAGCAGCATATAATTACAACGAGGTATATGTTGTAACACCCCCTTTGAATTATAATGACACAGTGTAGTGAGAAAAGTACTGACCTGGGTTATAGTTAGGAAACCTGGGTTTGATTTTTGACAAATACTTATAAGCTGTGTGACTGTGGGCAAGTAGCTTAATTTCCCTGATTTATGTTGTTATCATTTGATTGTTTCAGTCATGTCTGACTCTTTATGACTTCATTTGGGGTTTTCTTAGCAAAGATACTGAAGTGATTTGTGATTTCTTTCTCTAGCGAATTTTTATAGATGAGGACGTGAAGCAAACAAGGTTAAGTGACTTGCCCAAAGTCACACAGCTAGTAAGTGTCTGAGGCCAGATTTGAACTCATAAAGACGAGTCTTCCTGATTTTAAGCCCAGTGCTCTATCCATTGCACCACCTAGCTTCCCTTCCCTGATCTGTAAAATGAGCATAAAAATACAGTATCTCTCTACCTTACAGGGTTGTTGTATAGAAAGTGTTCTATAAGTCTTACAAAAACCTTACAGCTTTTGTAATGTATGTATAGGTGAGCTATTATTATTAAAAGCATCAGTAATGGTATGTCTGTGGCAGGTGAAAGACAACATTTCAGCCTAGTTAAGGTCCAGGAGGCTTATCACCCACCTGTCTGTGGGCTGGGGAATTATTCAACCATAGTCACACTTGAAGACCCTCTTCTAAGTCACAGAGGGGTTGTAATTTTTATCAGTGGATGGAATCGCTGCACTGATGAAACTCACAGTTCTGGATGTATTGACAAGCTGGTATATTTGGATGAGTATTGATAATTCACAGTACAGAGGACTTTAAGGCTCACAGAATGCTTTCTGACACATCAAAAGCTTCACACACGTGATGAATTTTGAGTTGGATTTTAAAGGCTGCTCTCTGTTGGCTTCTCTTACTAGGTAGGTAAGACAACCGAATAGTCTGACCTTTCAATCTAAGGGTGAGCATCTCCTGGGCATTTTTTTTCTCTATGTGACATTTCTTCTCTCAGGGACCAGAGCACAGGCTGGTAATCAGGCCCAGTTTGTCCAACAGCTTCCAGGGTCTGTTCTCAGCCCGCTTCTTTCCTCACCTCTACTGTTCTGGTCTCTGCTTTGCCTTCAACACCATTGATATTTCACAGAATTCTTTCCCACGTTGATTAGGAGGTGGAAGTTACTCCCCCCTTCACCTCTATCATCCCTCCCCACCCCCAACTGTCCTGAGGCTCCTGATTAATTCCTGTCCATAAACTTTCTGATGAGGCTGTATGCTCTCGACAGGCAGTCCTCCTGGGTCCAGGATTAGCTCACTAAGAGCAGATTTTCTCCACATGGCCCCACTTGCATTTTCTGTAACAAGGTTTGCATGCTAGGGCTGGCTTGGGGCTGCCTCTGAGTCAGGAGTTCCTCAGTGGAAAAGGCCAGCCAAACCTTGGCAAGATGGGAAAGGTCCCTGCTGACCACTTTTTGGCCAAGCCTGATAAACTGGGGATCTCAGTCACTAGGGCAGTAAACAAAGCCATAGCCACAGGGAAGGCCCTCCACATAAGTGGGTAAGTGGCACTGGCAGTTCCCTATGTAGTGTACTCCCTGAAGGTCCATGTATAACCAATATCTCCCCCACTGGGTTTCTATGGTGCCTAAAATTCCCATCATTAGTTACTCTTCTGGATTGACAACCAAGATAGAGCCGTATTCACAGGCCCAGTTGCTTGAAACGAGAGGATTTGGGCCCTCTACCTCTTTAGCATTATTTATTAGTTTATTTTATTATTTTTTATTAAATTATTTTATTCTAGTATTTTGCATTTGATAAACACTAACAAATATGAATATTTCTATAACAAAGAACAGAAAAAAGGGTCATTTATGAAACCAGTTTCATTTTATGAACAGTTTGCTTTTTTTAAAAGTATATCATAAATGAGCTAGATTCCAAGCTTTCCTGATTATCTGTTTCCTGAACTTATTTTGTTCTTTTCTGCACAATTAAAAAAAAATCTCAATGACCCTTTCTTGACAAGACTATTACCAGCTTCCCTTACTGTCCCTTAAACTAAAAGAAAGAGACTTTCCTTATAATAAATAAGTATAAGCCAAGCAAAACGTTACCAATGGCTGAAAATGCCTGTCACACAACACAATATATTTTGTCAGGTTACCTAGATGAAATCTTGGAAGTCACTTAAATTCCCTGAAAGAAATGCGCGTTGGAGTACTGTGTCATCCGGAAAGAGCACAGCTCCAATGAGACTGCAAGGGTCCAGGTGCAGGAGGGGAATTACCGACCTTGTCTCCCCAGCACATAACCCATGCCCAGTCATAAAGATACTTCTCCTCCTCACTGTTCTCCCTGCTAGTATGCTATCAGCCTCCTTGCTTTGGTTCTTGGAATCCTTTCCCCCACTTTCCTCTTCATGACACATTTGTGCCTCCAACGCACCCTTCAAGGTCTCTCTTGGATAGCTCTTCCATGAATCCTTCTCAGACTCTTCCTTCTCTGCATCCCTACCATACTGTGGTTGGACTCTTCATGAGCCTGTTTGGATTTTATTGGCAGAGATCCTGGAGTGGTTTGCCATTTCCTTCTCCACCTTTTTTTACTCATAAGGACACCAAGGCAAACAGGTGACTTGCCCAGGATCATATAGTTAGTAAGTATATGAGGCCAAATTTGAACTCAGGAAGATGACCTTTCCTGACTCCAGACCAGACACTCTATCCACTGTGCCACCTAGGTGCCCTATGAGCCTTAAAACATCACTTAGTACTAAATTCTTCTCCATTTTTCCATATATAAAGATGATAGCCCACATGTCTACAGTGCCTTAAGGAAAGTACAAAGCACTTTCCCCCACAAGAAGACAGTGGGAGAATTATGACTCCCATTTTACAGATGTGGAAACTGAGTCACAAAAAAGTGAAGGGATTTACCATGGGTCAGAGCGTTAGTAAGAGTAGGAGCTGGAGTTTGAACCCAGGTTTCCAGACTCCAAATCTTTCTCATCTACGATGCTATTTCTCTCTCCTCGACTAAGACTGTGGTTTCTACTTCTCTATATCTACTATTGTCTTTCCTATAGATTCAGAACTCCAGGGGATCTTGGAAATCGCATAGTCCAACCCTCTTCTTTTACAGCAGAGGAAACTAAAGGTCAGAGAAGTTCATCTCTTTCCAATATCACACAGGTAGGCAGTAGACAGCAGATCAGAATTTGCATCCAGATCACAGAGAGCTTCCAAGGTGCCCCGTAAGTACTTGTCTGATCTTTCTTGCTTAAGGTTAGTGCTCTTGGCCAATTGCATTGATTTGTGATTGAAGTCTGGACATCCCAAGTTCTCCCTCTTTATATCTCTACTTTTCGGTCTTGTGGTGGGGGGTCCTTGAGTTACCACCGAAACATTAGCCATGTTACCAGCATGAATGACCTTGAGAAGCAGCATGGTGTAGTTTATGGAATCTCAAGGTTGGGTTGGCATCCTGCTTCATAAATTTACCTGGGTGATCATGGGTCTTAACTTTTAAGAACTACATTTTTCTTATCCATAAAGTAAGAATAATAATTCTTGGCTCATAGGACCAAAGATTTAGGGCTAGAAGGGATTAGAGGTTATCTAGTCTAATTCTGGGGCAGCTGGGTGGTACAGTGGATAGAGCATCAGACTTGGACTCAGAAAGATTCATTTTCCTGAATTCATATCTGGCCTCAGACACTTGCTAGCTGTGTGACCCTGTGTGACCTTAATCCTGTTTGCCTCAGTTCCCTCATCTGTAAAAATGAGTTGGAGAAGGAAATGGCAAACCACTCCAGTATCTTTGCCAAGAAAACCCTAAATGGGGTCACAAAGAGTCAGACATGACTTAAAGTGACTAAACAACAACAAATCTAATCTTTCCATTTTACAGAAGAGGAAATTAAAACTTAGAGAAGTTAAATGATGATCCCAAGCTCAGAACTGGGATTTTAATTCAAGTCCTATGACTACAATGTCAGCACTCCAAATTCAACAGTTGTTCCACCACACCACATGGCTTCCCTTGAACCACCCACCTCACAGGATTGCTGGGCAATGTATTTTGCAAATCTTCAAGCACTGTATAAATGTGAATGATTATTGTTGGTGGGGAGAGGGCAGTAGCTGCTTTCATTTTGTCCTAATAAGGCATCTATTTTCACACCTGTTTTTAAGCCTCCTGAAGGCAGTTTATAAATGTAGAGTTTGCTTAAGCTTCTGAGTTGGGATCTCCTGACTTGTAAAACTGACTGTGTTGGAAGGAGAGAGAGCAACAAATTCTGTTGGAAAGTGTTCGTGGCAGAACAGTGTAAAGTAGCATAGGAGCTTTATTACCTATGTAAGTTTTCCTGATTTTTGATACTGTATATATATATCCCTGCCATAATCCTTGTGTATAGGGCCCTGGGGTGGGGTACTCAGGGCTTCAGGCACAGAATACACCCAAAAAGCTGAGCAATAAAGGACTGGATCAAAATTGGTGATCACTATGTCATTGACACATTTCCTCCCATTTCCAAAAGTAGGGCAACAATGCAGAAGTTGATAATATTTCATGTTCCTATCCTTCTAGTCCTTCCTTCTTGTCCAGTTGGCAATTTGGGAGCACATGTGTCTTCATCCTTAACGGAGGAGAGATCTTCTCATTCCTCCCTCTCAGGACTTAACCTAAAGCCATCTCTACTTCTTGACCACCAAGCCTATCCCCATAGCAGAAGAATCTCTTTAGAGAATCTCTTCTGGAGAATAAACTAAACAGGGAGAATTAACTAAACTCATGATTTTTTGAAAGATCCCAGCTTCTTCTGAAATGGCTTGGACACCTTGAGTTGTAAAAAGGCTCATTTTGTCTTCTTGGGACATTTCTGATATTGAAGGAAGATGAGATGGTGACCTGTGGCCTCAGGGTTGACCTTGTTTAGCTCTCAGATGGACACCAAGTATGAACATCTCACCTCACCTTTCCTCTCTGAATCAGCCACTCTCTGTATCCGTGCCTGTGTGTTTCTTTTCAATTAAAAAGGGTTTGATGCTGACAAAGAAATAAGATGTGACAAAAACAAAAACCTTATCAGAGTATGTGTGCATGGTGGGAAAAATAAGAAAAGTGAAAATCAATCCCTCTGTGGATCAGGGTATGTGTCTTTGTGTGTAGAAAACTCCATCTAACAAGAAAACAATGTTCCCTTTGAACGGCTTTCTGTCTGACAAGGGGAGGGCAGCAGTGTCTCTGTGGAATTGTATGGCATGCCAGGCAGGCCAGCCAAGCAGGGGCAACACAGACTTTGTAATAGAGCTGAGCACTTCTTCTAGTTCTCCTCCAACTCCCCTTCTCCTAACACCAGTTGCAGTCCTCCCCAGGATGGATTCTCTTTCTTTTTCTTTCCAGTGATACCTCTGGGGATGCTGCTGCCAAGTGGCTGCCTTCAGGAAGCCCAGTCATCAAGTCCTTTCCATGCTCTCTTCAATTCAATTGAATAAACATCTATTAAGTGCTGTGCTGGATTCTGGGGATACAGAGCAACCTCCCCTGGCAAACCAACAACAGCAACAAAATCGGACTTCATTCTTACACAACTTACATTCTATTGATGGGGGGAGAGGTACAACATGGAAACAGATGAACAAATGCAAGATAATCTGGGGAAGGAGAGAGCCCTAAGAAGGTCGGTGGAGAGGAGGGAGAAATGCTTCCTGGAGGAAGTAGCTGAGCCTTGAAGGAAGACAAGGAGTTTACAGGGTGAGGAGGGAATGCACTTCTAGGCATGGGGACATGGGGCAAGAAGTGGGAATAGCCTGTTCAGGGAATAGCTTGCATTCTCTGGAAGAAAGAGGGCATAAGGGAGCCTAATATGGAGCCAGTCTAGAAAGGAAAACTAAAGCCAGGTTGTGAAAGGCTTTAAAAGCCAGATGGAGGAATGTCTATTGATCCTAATGGCAACAGGGAACCACTGAAGATTTTTGAGCAGGGGAGTAACCTCATAAGACTTGTGCCTTAGTAATATTATTTTTGTAGCTGTGTAGAGAAGTGGTTACAGAGAAGAAGAAACTAGAATCATGGAGAGCAATTATGAGGTTTTTACAGTAGTTCAGATGAGTGGTATTTACCTAGAGTAATCACTTTCAGGATCAAATGAGATAACATTTGTAAAATGCTTAGCAGTGTTTGACATATAATAAGCACTTAATAAATGCTTATTCCTTATTCCCTACAGTAATAGCTATGTGAATGAGAAAAGGAGGTGGATGAAAGAGACATTGTGAAGGAAGACTCAATAGGAATTAACAACTGAACAGATATGGATGGTGGTGATGAGGGAGAATAAAGAGTCAAAAATGGCATCAAAGTTAAGAAACTGGGCGACCAAAAGGAAAGCGGAGCCTTGAAGAGGGACAGCCTTAAGGATAAAGAGAATGAGTTCTGCTGAGTGCATATTGAGTTTGAGATGCCAATGGGAGACCCAAGTGGAGCTGGCCAGCAGGCAGTTGTTAACAAGGTACTAGAATTCAGAATTGAGATTATTGCTGGATATGAAGATTTGGTAGTTTTTTGCATAGAGGCAATAATTAATCTATGAAAACTATGAGTTCACCAATGAGCATACATAGGAAAGTGAAGAAGGCTCATCACAGAGCCCTGGTGAACACTTAGGACCAAGAGATGAACCCAGTAAAAGGCGACTAAGGAGTTATGTTGAGACAGGCAAGAGAACTGGGACAGAGCAGTGTTAATGAAGCCAGTGGAAGAGGGAGTATCTAAAAGGAGGAGTTGCTAAAAGGTATCAAAAGCTGCAGAGAGGTCAAAGAACATAGATAGAAAAGACCAGTGGAAAAACTCTCCTCTCCACCGACCTTCTTAGGGCTCTCTCCTTCCCCAGATTATCTTGCATTTGTTCATCTGTTTCCATGTTGTACCTCTCCCCCCATCAATAGAATGTAATCTTGGTAATGTTATAGAGGGGAGTGGGGGGCAGTTAGATGGTTCAATGATAGAGCACCAGTGCAGGAGTCAGGAGGACCTGAGCTCAAATCTCACCTCAGACACTTGACACTCACTAGCTGTGTGACCTTGCGCAAGTCACTTAACCCCAATTGCCTCATCCTAGGTCATCTCCAGTCACCCTGATGAATATCTGGTCACTAAATTCAGATTGCTCTGGAGGAGAAATGAGGCTGGTGACCTGCACAGCCCTCCCCCACTCAAAAAAAACCCCCAAAACAAAGTCAAGTGCAAGTCATGTCATCATTTCTCTGATGGCATGGTCTTCTTCAGCAATAAAGGACAAACACACACATACAGAGGAAAGGAGTGGTGGAATTAGAAACAAAGGTTTGAGAAGTGTGGGAACAGAGGTAGTTTGTCTGGGAAAGGGAGAAAAACAGTACCATAGCTTAATCTTCCTTGATCTTTCTCCCACCTCTGATACCCTTCCTCTTGGACACTCTCCTCTTTTGCCTTCAAAGATATTGCTCTCTCCTGGATCTCGAGTGCTCTTCAGTCTCCTTTGCTCAGTTATCTTCCATCTCTGACCCCTTAGCATTGGAATTCCCCTGGCTTTGGGTAAGGCTTCCTCTTCTTCTTTCCATTTCTCTCTCCTCTTTTCATCCTCTCCCCTGGTGATCTCACTTGGAACCATGGGTTCAATTATCATCTCTGTACAAATGATGGCCAAATCCGCAAATTCAGCCCTAACCTCTCTCCTGCACTATAGGCCAGCATTACCAACTACCTGCTAACCATCTCCTCCTACATGCTTTGCGGTTACCTGTGCCTAAAACGGAACTCCTCTGATCATCACATTTTGTACTTTCCTCAATTTTCCTAGTGTTATACTTATTTGTCTATAGCTGTTATCCTCCAACATGAATCATTTCCTTTTTTTATACCCCTAGTGCCCAGAATAGTGCCTTACATAAAATAAATGTTTATTAAATTCTATTGAATAAGTTTATTATCTAGTTGAACAATTGTGACTTTCTGTTGGTGTTCAGCACCATGGGTGGTAGGAACTTTCAAGGTGGATGATGGAGATGATCTGGGGTTGAAATTTAAGCTATGAATGATGACAAAGGATTGGAGGGAAAAAGACAGAATGGATGTTGGAGGAGGCAGAGAGGAGATATGGAAAGACAGGAGGCTATTCTATAACCATGTCTGAAGAACTGGGAAACATAAATTAAGAAAGAATGGAAAGGGTAGAATCGTTCACTGAGAGCCACCATGTGCCAAGTACTGTGCTCTTATTCTATGTCAGACACTGTACTAAGTGTTTTATAAATGTTCTCCTATTGGATCCTCACAACAACCCTGTTTCCATTTTACAGCCTAGAATACTGAGGTAAACAGAAGTTAAGTGACTTGGTTCATAGTCACAGAGTGTATGAGGCCAGATTTGAACTTTGGTCTTTCTTATTCCAGGCCCAGTGCTCTAACCACTATACCACCTAGATGCCTCCTTCTGGGAAAACTATAAAGCATTCTGGCAGATATTAGATGCAAACCAACATCTTAAATCATATTCTACAATACATTCTAAATGAGTATGTGACCTTAGTATTAAGGATCCTGCTATAAAAAATGAGAAGAGAAACAGATCATACAATTCTCTTACCTCTAGGTAGAAAAAAGAAGATGCCATGAGTAGAGGGATTTCAGAATTCCAGGCCATGAAAATAATTCAGTTACAGGAAATATTGAGACCTAGGGCATGACCTTCCCTAAGGGGACTGAAGTGTGACGAAGATGCGCATCATAGGGGTTTAGGAGGCTGATGAATTGGGAGATCAGAACTTTGGAGTAGATGGGTTTTGGATGGAGATGCAGGCTGTGAGACAAAGGTTATTAAACTCCTTAAGAAGTCTCATAGATGACTACGACAAAGAACGGGATGGGGAACACAGATGGAATGAATGAACCCCAAACTGAGGGATGGTGGCAGAGGGAGAGTCTAAACGTGTAAGGAGTAAGTCTAGTCTTTCTTGTGGTTAAGTATGTTAAGGGAATATGAGAAAAGGTGCTTTTAATACTAGAGAGGATAGCTGGGGATGCAGCATTTCCTAGGGATGGTCTAGTTCTGTGAATGAAAGAAGTCTAAAATAGCATGAATGAAGTGTCTATTTAGGGCTTAGTGTTATTGCTCAGTCATGTCTGACTCTTCGTGACCCCATTTGGGATTTTCTTGGCCAAGATACTGAAGCCATTTCCTTTTCCAGCTTAGCTTACAGAGGAGAAAATGAGGCAAACAGGGGTAAGGAACTTGCCTAGGATCACACAGCTAGTAAGTGTCTGAGGCTGGATTTGAACTCAGGAAAAGGAATTTTTCTGATTCCAGGCCTAGCACTTTATCCACTTGCTGCCTAGCGGCTTTAGGGCTGAGTATATATGTACAGATCTCTATCTAAAGCACTGGAAATACAAACAGGAAGGTAAGACAGTTCCTGCTCTCAAGGAGCTTATATTCTGTAGGGAGAGACAACACATATATAGCATATCATCACACTTTTAGACATGGAAGGAACCTCAGAGACTATCTAGTCCAATTTCATTTTACAGATGAAGAAACTGAGACTGAGAGAAGTTAAGTGATTTACTCCCTTGTTGGACCTTGGGTGAGGTAAAACAGGAAGTAAATGGCAGAGAGTGGATTTGAACTCAGACTCAGTGACACTACGCTCACCACTTCTTCCACCATGCCTTATTGGGATGATGGGGCAGGGAAGAAGGTGACGAAGTCTAAGATGAGGGGAAGTTTCATTAATGACAAAATAGGGGAAGTGGGTGAAATCAAGAGGGCCCAATGGAAAGAGAAGGCAGAGCAGCAAAGAGGGCATGAAAGGATAGGGTTATAGATCCAGTAATTTTCCTATGAAGGCTGAAGTCAACTCAAAAAGTCTGGCCATATTTTATGAACTATTTTCCCCCCATCATTTGATCCTGGGGCTTGTGTCTCCAGAGAACTGCCCATTGGTAAAGGGCATGATTGAGTGATAGTGTGGCTGGGGAGTCTGGCCCTGATTAATAGGTTCCTGTTTATCTGGGGAGAATTTTGATTACCAGTGGGTCAGCCAGCAGCAGCCAGTCTGTGATCCCAACAGGCAGAACCCAGACAGCCAAGGCGCATGGACTTTAAGTCAGCAACAGGTAATCCCAGAAAGAGAGATCTCTGAAGCAGCAGTGATTTGTCACTAATTAACATGGACTATTCTTATAAAGATAAGTGCTTTGGTCTACATGAGACATGTCAAACATGATGCCTGCCACATCTGGCCCATAATACTCCCTAGTTTGGCTCAAACCAGATTAAAATGTGATTAGAAAATATTTAACAAAATAAATTAGAATGAAATAAATCATAGATAATATTAATACTTGATTTTCTAAGTCAATATGCAACCCATAAAATACTTATGTATGAGTTAGTGGCCCCTACCGTGTTGGAGTCTGACTCCACTGGTCAATAGTCCTGTTCTCCATGTTGCCCCTTGGTTGGTAAAAATTAGGGAGTGAGGAGGAATTTATTTTAACTACAGTTGTTCTCTTACAAGGGGGAACTTCTCCTCTTTAGAAAACATCACTTTAAAAACCCTAAACAAACAAGGAAAGAACTCTGTGAGTTGTGAGAATGAAGAAGCCTGAGGAAATCTTCCACGAGAATTTTTAAAACATGATGTATAATATGTAATGTTCTCTGTTCCCCGAACAAGTCCCCTCACTTTCCTACCTCTAGGCCTTTGCTCAGGTCATTTCCTATATCTAAAATATCTTTCCCTCTACCACCTCTTCCAGCTCTACCTGCTGAAATCAAAGGTTTCCTTCCTCAAAGCTTTTCCTGATCTCCCAGCCATAAATGATTTATTTATACTTGCAGCTCCTTTCTCCATACCAGATTGCCTCTTGGCCAACCCATATCTTTGAAGCCAATGGGGTGACAGAGATCAGTTAATCCTGTATCTAATCTAGCTCTTTATTTTGTACCCTGATGCTGGCTATGAGAGTGACTTTGTCTTCTGAGCTTTTAAAGACCTTTTGCCAGTATCATTCACCTTGGCATTTTTCTTTTTAGCACTTCTCCAGGAATGTTATATGAATGTGTGTGTGTGTGTGTGTGTGTGTTTTGTCTAGACTATGAACTCCTTGAATGAAGACACCATTTTCTATATTTGCCCCCTTTTCACACAGGTGTTGTGCTCACAATAGACACTATAGACATATCTGCTAGTTGAGGTGGGGTAGAGTAGGATAAGAGAATCATGTAATGATGGAGGAGGAGTGGAGTTAGCACTAATCTAACCTCCTTGTTTCACAGATGGGGAATCCAAAGGGCAAGTTAGCTTGTTCCAGGTTACACAAGCAGTGGCAGACTTGGGGCTGGAAGGAATCCTGCTCCTGAGGCTTCCAAGCTCCACAGTACGTGTGGTCCCCATTGTTTGCCCAGTCCTAGTCCAAGGCTCTTTTCACAACGCCAAGCTGCCTCTTGGCCAACACATATCTTTGGAGACAATGAGGTGGTGTAGATCAGTTACTCCCGTACCTCATCAGGGTTGGAATTCTTAAAGCTCCTTTAGCTTCAAAGTATGAATTAGCAGTTCCCCCTTGTGGTCTGTTCTAGGAACTGCAAATGGTGGTGATGTTGAGAGCCAATGCTTGCCCATGGCTCAGAGCCTCTGAGAGAGGAGATTCCATTTTCCAATGGTGGTGACAATAGAAAGAAACAACTGCATTTTTCAAGAAGCTCAACTGTCACCTGCACTGTGGTCTGCATAGTCATGTGCTATTAGATGCTAAAAAGGACTTTCCAAAAGAACAATTAGCTAACCACTTGAATTTCCAGAGAACTTCAAGGTATATGAAGCAAGGGGGCGCTAACACAAGAATTAGATCCGAAAGGAATCGGCCTCTTGCAGTTGTTTTGCCAAGGAAAGACTCCAAAGCTCAGAGCTGACCCCCCACTCCTTTTCACACCAGGCAGGAGAGGTTGTGTAGGAATGGCAGGGGTGGGGAGAGTTTACTCATGCCCTAGACAAGGGGTACCTGATTCACTGGCAGAGAAGTTTGTAGGGTGCCAGCTGATGAGCAAGCCACACCGAACGGGTTGGTGAGAATGGGGGACAGGACTTGAAGAGCACATCCTGGCACCTGGGATCAAACAGAACTTCACTGCTAGGTCTTTAAAACTCTTTGAGGTGGGGGGGGGGGTGGCTCCTCCTTACCTTGTGCCAAAATGAGTTAGGAGATTTGAATTAAGCACTTATTAAGCACTGTGTACTGTATTCTGTTCGATCTTGAGATGGAAAGGAGTGAGGGGAAAGCTCTACCCGGGTGGGAGATGGGGACAATTGAGGTCACTGTTGTTGATTCTAAAATGCATGTTTACTGCTTACATCTTATTACCATTCCATTAAATTCTCGTTATAACTATACATGGAGGCTTGAATAATTGAGAATAACATTCTTAGAAAGGGTGAGACAAAAGAGTTTTCTGAATAGGATGGCAGCTGAGCCAAGATTCTGATTGGGTAGCCCACAACATGTCTTTAGACTAACATCCAAGTGATAGCACCCAAAAGGGGAGAAGCTGCCAGCTCACTGAGGAGCAGAGAGCTTAGCTATTGTTCGCCCAAGGTGCTCCCTACACTGGGGAGGACAGACGGACATAGAGGACGTAGAACAGGTGAGTATAAGAATTTTACTAAGAGCGCCTAATCCCTACCATTGCACAGGCATGACTACCATCACTCTTTGCTTGCTCTGTGAATTATTATGGAACATTAACAGAAAAAAGGCGGTCAAGTAAGTAGAAACAAATGTGTTTATGAATCCTGGAACTTAGTGCAATCAGCTGCTCAGAAACCAAACCTTCAGGAATAAGGAGGCCACAAATATCTGAGGTAGGTGGTAATTTTCATATCTCATCTAGTCACCCAGGCGGCACAGCAGATAAACTGCCAGGCTTGGAGTCAGGAAGACTCATTTTCCTGAGTTCAAATCCAGCCTCAGACACTAGCTGTGTGACCCTGGGCAAGTCACTTAACTCTGTTTGTCTCAGTTTCCTCATCTGTAAAATGAGATGGAGAAAGAAATGGCAAATCACTCCAGGGTCTCTGCTAAGAAAACCCCAAATAGCGTCACAAAGAGTCAGAAATGACTGAAACAACTGAGCGATGACAACAACAGTGCAGTTGTCCACTTGTCCATCCAGGTCATCTGGTCATCTGCCTATCATTACACCAGCACCTCTTTGTTCTACCATTTCCCCAGCCCTCCCCAAACCACCCTCTCTTCATCTCTTGCCCTGGGCACAGTAATCAAATCCATCATACCTTTACTTCTGGAAATGCCAGCTGGCTGCCCTAAACGTCACCAAGACCCTCCAGACCAAAGCTCTCTTTTCCTGAACCACTCCCCTCAGTGTTACCTTCCTTTATTAGAATGTATGCTCCCTGAGGGCAGAAATTAACTCTTTTTGTATGTATATTCTCAGGACTGGTACAGTGACTGGCACATACACTTCAATGCTTTTGTATTCATTCATTCATTCAAATCTCTTGGCTGATAGAAACCAGGAGACCTAAAAGAAATAAAGAAGTAGAAAGGAGATGCACAGCAAAACCAACTTAAATGACAGAGGTATCTGCTATTTCAGTTTGCTTCCTTCTTAGGGAAAGAGCCAGTTCCCTGGCCTGGCTAGCCTCTTTATTGTGCTTAAGGTAGAAGCGGGCAGGTGGAAGTCAGGTATAAGGAAGTATGCAGATAACATCAGACATATCCTGATGTCACCCTTCAGAGCCATGGAAACATAAAGACATATAAACAAATTAATTATAACAAGTTAGGATGAGAAAAGTATTAAAAGGTCTAACAGTCTGGGGATGGGTGGTGGTAGAAGGGGCTTATTTATATAGCACCTACTATGTGCCACCTTTTAACAAATAGCATCTCATTTGATCCTAATAATCACCTTTCTAGGTAGGTGTTATTATTTTCACCTTACAGTTGAGGAAACTGAGGCAAACAGAGATTAAGTGACTTGCCTAGGATCACACAGCTATTAAGTGCCTGAGGCTGCACTTGAGTTCAGGTCTTCCTGAGTCTAAGCCCAGCACTGTAGTAGCTTCCTCCAGAGAAGATGGGAATGGAGGGGTTGAGACAGCGGTAGTTGGGGTGGAGTCAAGGAAGGGCTCGTGGAGAAAGCAGTACCTAAACTGGGCCCATTTTAGAAAAGGAAGAATTTCAATCCAATCTAGTAAGTGCCTCCTATAGGTAAGGCACTATGCCAGGTGGTGAGGATGCAAATTAAATAATAACAAAATAAACCCCAAACATAAAAAAGAAACACTTCTTGTTGCAAGGAGTTCATGGTGAGGGATACAACACACAAAGATCAGGAGACTGTTAGTTTGAGAAGGGAAAGGGCTGCAATGACTAAGGAGGGATGAAGAGGCAGTTGAGTTTATACCCATGTAGAATGTGTTTTCTATAAATCGAGTCTTTAAAAAAGCTAGAGATGATAAGAAGAGATGGAAGGAAGGAAGGCAAGGAGGGAGGGAAGAATGAAGAAAGGAAGGAAGAAAAGAAAGAAGGAAGAAAGAAGTACATTCCATGGAGAATTAGGAGAACATTTCCTACAATAACAACATCATTATAAGGACAAATAAGTTTGAAAGTCTTAGAGCCTCCAGTCAGGGCAATGATCAACCATATTCCAGCGACCTCTTGCTAGAGGGGTGATGGATTCCCCATGCAGAGTGAGACATACATTTTTGAACATGACCAATATAGGGATTTGTTTTGATTACCTATATTTATTATTATAAGAGTTTCATTTTTTTTTCCAACAGGGGTAGGAAAGTGGAGCGGATAGGGATAGGCTACCAAAAATAGGAGATCATTAAAGCATTTTTATATACACAGAAGAGAACAGAAGGAAGACAAGAAACAGTCACAAACAAGTTGGACAAATTTGAAAGTTATGAAAGAAATTGTACACAATAAAGATTTGCAGTTTTATGCACAATTATCTTTTTATGTTCTACTATACCTACAAAAATGTCTATTTCTGGTGTTTGCTAAGTTCAGAATCACATAAATTTTTAAAGAGTATATTCTAAGTGTGAGGGGCATGTTACGCAAAGAAATAATGGTGAGAGGTAGAATGCCAAGTGCAGGCCTGTTTGGTTAGAATATAGAGAGTAGAATTTCAATGGGCAACAATATGGAGGATGTTTATTCTAGGCTTGGGGAATGGCCTACAAAAAATGTACAGAATAGGAGTGGGCAGATGAGGGGAAGGCAAAGGAATGGCTGCTGGTCCAGTTTGACTCCAATACATGAAGAGAAGTCATGTGAAATACTTCTGGAAAGGTAAGTTTTTTTAACAGTATTTTTTCCAACTAAATGTGAAGACATTTTATAACATTCTTTTTTAAAAATTTTTGAGTTCCAAATTATCTCCTTTACTCCCTCCTTCCCTCACCATCCCCTCCCTAAGATGGTTAGCAATTTAATATAGGTTATGTATGTGCAATCATGTAAAACATATTTCTATATTAGTCATGTTATGAAAGAAGAAACAGGCCAAAAGTAAAGAACCAGGAGAGAAATGAAGAAAGAGAAAATGATGTGCTTCAATCTGCATCCAGACTCCATCAGCTCTTTGTCTGGATGTGTATAACATTTCTATTATGAGTCTGGGAATTGTCTTGGATCATTGCAGAGCTAAGTCATTTGTAGTTGATTATCACACAATATTGCTGTTATTGTGTACAGCATTTTCCGTGTTCTGCTCATTTCACTTAGCATCAGTTCATGTGAGCCTTTCTGGGTTTTTCTCAAATCTGCCTGCTCATCATTTCTTATAACATACAACAGTATGGAAAAGGTAAGTTTGAACCACACTGTAGAAGGCTTTGAATACAGAGTTAAAGAACTTCTATTTTATTTTATGGACAATGGGGAACTACTGAAGGTTTTTTGGGGAAGGTCTGCTAAGTCATGAATTATTTTGCCATCACTATTTACTCAGTTCTTTAGATCAATTATTTATTTTTCTTCCTGATGTGACAGTTTCAGAGGTATCCAGGAGAGTCGGTGGAAAGAGAGAGATAGTGATAGAAAGACAGACAACACAGAGAGAGAGAGACAGACAGAGACAGAGACAGAGATGGAGAGACAGACAGACAACACACACAAAGGGAGAGACAGACAACACACACAAAAGAGAGAGACAAAGATAGAGAGACAAAAAGACAGACAGACAACACACACAAAGAGAGAGAGAGACAGAGATGGAAAGACAGAAAGACAGACACACAGAGACAGACAGACAGAGATGGAGAGACAGAAAAACAGACAGACAACACACACAAAGAGAGAGACAGAAACAGAGAGAGACTGATTCTGCATGGGAAGGCAACATAAGTTAAGTAGATCAGACCAAGGTCAGGAGTCCTGGGATCAAGTCCCATTCTGTCACTAATAAGCTAGATGACCTTGGTCAAGTCACTTAATGTGTGCGAGTCTCATCTCTCAAGATAATGTATACAAAGCACTATGTAAATATCAGTTAATTAATATTGCCATAGTTATCACCATCACTGTATATAGATAACAATGCCCTGGCTACCTCATGGAATTGTTTGTGAATGAATGAAAAAGCATTCATTGAGGATATCCTATGTGCCAGGAACTGTGCCAAGTGCTGGAGACAGGAAGATATAGAAAGAGATCATCCCTACCCTCAAGGACTGATGGGAAAGAGTGCATGTGGGGAGAGGTGACCAGGGAGGGGGTTTTGTTCTGATGAGGTGACAAGGGGGTGGAGGGCTACTGGTCTAGCTGAGGAGTAGATACACAGGTGCAGGAAGGGGAGGGAGGTCCAAGTTTCAGTCCCAATATAAGAGGGGGTCAGTTAAGATGAGCAGTGGCAGGCAGATGGTGGAATGGTCTGGATGAATGGCTGGATAGGACGGGAAACTAAAGCAAGGATGTTGTCAAGATGTAATGTAGCTGAAATTAGGAATATTTTCTGAGAGCCGTGGGGGCAGCAGTGCAGAAGAAAGCCCTATGAGAGATGCAGCTGGAGGAGGAAGAGCAGCCTCTCCCCCAAAAAGTGCAGCTGTAGGCCCTGTGAGTGTAGTAGAAGGTGGCCTGGGAGAGGGGGAGCCTCGTGCTGAACATCTCTGGGAGCTGCTGTGTCACATGTAGGCGAAAGAACGAGGAAAACAAAAACATCTACTAAGCACTTCTTAGGTGCTGCCAGGCACTTTGCTAAGCCCTGGGGATGAGATATTAGCAAACAAGGCAGTCCCTGCCCTCAAGACCCTTGAGTCTAATAGGGGAGGACAATACACCTCGAGAGAAAGCCAAGCAAAGGTTCCTATGAGGAGATGCGACCTCCTCTGGGGCTAGCTGCCATCATTTCTTCTGTATAATAAAAGTATCTGGGATTTCATCAGCTGAGGAACTCTCCACAAAGACAACATCCCACCTATAACTTAGTAAGTAAGTTTTAGTGAATGAACTGAGGCACACAGAGCTTTAAAGTGACCTGCCCAGGTGCACACAGCTAGCAGCAGGTAGGATTTGAACCCAGGTCTTCCCGACTCCACTCTGAGGACTTTAATCACTACATGACCTTATATTCTGTCTATAATTCGCTGAAAAAACAAAATCAAATACCTTCTTGTAAAAAAAAAGACTAAGGGCCTTTTAACTGAAGTCAGCACAACAGAATGACAAGCTCATTAGACTGGAAATCAGGAATCCTGAGTAACAATTTCCAGCGAACCCCTTCTACTAGGACTCACTGTGAACTGTCCCTTCCTTTCTTGGATCCTCAATTTCCCCTTATGAAGAACAAAAGGGGTGGCCTTAATGAATTCCCAAATTTCTTCCAGCTCTGAAATGCAATGCTTGGCCATCCTAAATGTTCTCCTTTTGGGTGGAAAAGGACAGCAAACACAACTTGGAGGGAGGGGTTGCCCTTTAGGTTTTCAATCAACCCAGACTATCCATAGGCTACAGTGAATCTGGGAACCATAAGCAGAATGTGAGATCAGGACTTTGATTAAAAAGGTGCTTCCCTCCCCCTCACCCTTATTCTTGAGCAATGATTTCCAAAGCAGTCAGAAGTGGGCGGGGCTCTGAGCATGGTCTGCATCCCAACCCTAGGCAGCTCACGCTCCCTTGCTCCCCCTCCTCCTGCTTTCCTTCCTCACAGGCTTCAGAGACACCTGCAGTGCACATTGATTGCCTGATTAAGGAGGGGGTAAAATTGATTGGCTCTTGATCTGATTAGCATATAGTTAGCAGTGACCTCCTCAGCTTGGCCTCTTGAGCTGCCAGTGACCTGGATGGATCATAGCACATCCTCAGCTGAAGAAGGACAGGAAATCAGTAAGCAAAAGGGGATAGTGATTGAGGCCCAGCCTGGGGAAAACAGCTTCCCAGGAATACCTAGAAAGAGCACATTTGCTGCCGTGAAGTCACTGCAATGTAAGGGAGGTCTGAGATGTGGAGTAGAGTCCAGGGAGTGTTGAGTTTTCATCTGCGCCAGCTTGCTGGGTGATTTTTGATGTGTCACCCCATCTTTGGGGGTCTTGGTTTTCTTTTCATTAAATGGGGAGGCAAAGACCAAGATCTTATGGTCCTCCCTATTCTCTCCCTTCAATCTTTCTCACGGAAAGGGAGAGAGGGAGAGAGAAAGAAACAGAGAGAAAGAGAGAGGAGAGGAGGGGGGAGAGAGAGGGAGAGACAGAGACAGAGACAGAGAGACCCTCTTTTGGAGATTTCTGCTGTAACAGAAGGCGGAGGAACCTCCTCACATTGCCATCTTTAGTATTTATCTTCCATAGTGCCTGGCACAAAGCTAGGCACATAGATATTCAATAAATACCTGCTGAATTAGTTTGTCATGTTCTAGCCAAAGAATGGGCAGAGCAAAAACGACAGTGTATTCCAAGGGTGGAACTAGGACTGTGGGTGTGAAGATATGGAGAAGTTTTTGGTTAAACACAGGGGAAGAACTTCTATCAGAAATGAGATGGCCCACAGAAGTAAGGAGTTATCTGTTACTTGAGGTCTTCAAGCACCAGCTGGAGAGCTGCATGTCTCAAAGGATGCAGAGGGTATTCTAGGCCTCTTCAGGGAAGGGTTCGAGGTGTGAACATGAGGAGTACCCTGTCTATTGCTCTTTCCAGCTCCTGAAACATGGTTTTCACCAGAACCTTGTAGAATAGGAAGTTTAGGTTCTATTATCTTAGGAAGACACAGAGGTGAAGAAGGAGTCAGTGACTTACCTACAGTCCTGTGGCTGGGAAAGGCAGAATCAGGATTTCCAACCTTGTCTCTGACTTTGTAAGTCCAGTGCTCTTTCCTTTAGATCACACTGCTTAAGCTTCTTACCAGGCCTGAGGTTCTAGAACACAAGTCCTCTATCCATTTGTTGTTGTTGAGTTGCACCCAACTCTCCATGACCCCATTTGGAATTTTATCGTCAAAGATACTGGAGTAGTTTGCCATTTCCTTCTCCAGCTCATTTTACAGATGAGGAAACTGAAGCAAACAGAGTTAAACAACTTGCTCAGGGTCATACAGCTAGTAAGTGTCTGGGGCCAGATCTGAACTGAGGAAGAATGAGTCTCCCTGATGTTAGACCTGGAGCTCCATTCATTACACTACCTAGATGCCCTTCTCTTCAAATAGCATTCTAATCTTTTATGAGCAGCATTGTAGAGTGGGAAGAACATTGCATTTGGAGTTAGTGGACCTGCATTCAAATTCTAACTTTGCTATTTATTCTTTGTTTGACCTTAATTCAGTTAACTTCTCTGGGTCTAAGTTCTCTGATTTATTAAATGAAGCAGTTGGAAAAGATTATCCCTAAGATCCCTTTCTTGCTGAAAATTTTATATATATATATATATATATGTACATGTATATATGTATGAGTATATGTGTGTACATTTGTAAGTATGCATATTACATACTTATAGATGTATGTATATATAAACATATATTCACACACACGTTTGTGTGTATATATGTATATATACACACATATTCACATACACGTATATGTGTATATATACGTGTACATATATATGTATATATACACATATTCACTTACACGTATGTATGTATGTATATGTGTACATATATATATATATATATGTTCATCTATCTGCTGAAGGGTCTCTGTGCATGATAATTAGTGCAATCCCACAGGGTGAGGATAAAGCAAGAGAACTCTACTCTGGCTGACAACCATGAAGCAGCCCTGTGAGCTGCCCTCTGAGCTGAAAAAAATGCCTCTGGCTTTATGCTACATGCAGGGCAGCATTTCAGGAGCCAGACCTCATAGTGATAGATGCCAGCCTGCTTAATGTCCCAAGGTGATGGCATCATAGAATTCATGGAAGTTTAGCAGCTCCCCTACTGACAGTACTTGTTAAAGGTAAGATCTGAACCCGAGTCCTCTGACTCCAGGGCATGGGCTTTTTCTTTTTATATTGTGTTGGAAAATGAAGCCTGGAAACTTTAACTCTCTTAGAAAAGGCAAATGGCTTCTGGCCTTGTCCGACCCTTGCTGTAAGTGGGATGGACCCTCCCCTAGGGAGTGTGGGAAGAGAGTCCCCAGGTGTGAGCCAGGCTGGCTATCACCCTGTGGGATGCCTGGGCACTGCAGCTCCAGGCAGGACCAGCTGCTGAGGGCCTTTGATAAGTGGGCCTGTGAAAGCTTCCTGCAAAGTCGCAGCCCTTTGAAACGTTGACTAAAGAGTTTTTTTCTTCATAAGTTGAGTGAGTCAGTAGCTTCATATAGGATTCCCATCTGTTTGCTCCCATCCGTGCCAGCCTGATTTCAGGCCTCTGGCCAACTTAAAAACCAAACTAGTTTGATATGAATTTATGAATTTGCTTGGCCAATGGTTCAGGGAGTGGTCTTTGTTTTCCTATGGAGAAGGGGCCTCCTCCGTGTTTTGTTTTGGGTTCTGCCTTTTCTTGTTAAGAGTTGGTCTCTAGAGTAAGTCTAGAATCCTGAAGTGAAAAGTACAGTGGAACAGGTGTCTGGTTTCAGCTGAGTCTGTGGCTGCATTTCTGGGGCCAGGCCTCACAGTGGGTGATGCCACTCGCCATGGTTCCCTCAGCAGGTAGATCAGAGGTAGGGTGGTAGAACCAGACATGGTGAGGCTAACTGTGATAACATACAGGAAAACACTCTGAAAACCAAATAAGTCAGAGAACTCTTTACAAACAGAGACCAGGGCACTGATGCTGTAGCTTCAGTGACTCTTTTGTGCCTTGTGCCAACAAAGGATAGAATGATCCTGGCACCCAAGGGCTTCCAGTGTCAGGCTCTACTCATCACTGTAGAAGACTACACTCCCTTCCTACCCTTTCCATACTCTACGGTTTAGTCAAGACAGACTTGCTCTCCATTCCCTATTCTTATCCATGACACCCCCATCCCTGCAATGGATTCTTTTGTCTCTTGAAACCCATTCCCTCCTTCAAGGCTCAGCAGGGCTGCCACTTCCTACAGAAAGCCTCCCCTGATGCTCCCAGGTAATAGTGATCTCTCATCAGACCTTGGCCAGACTTCTCCTTTGGATCTCTCTCTGTCTCTCTCTCCATAGCTACTCACGTACTTTTCTTGGTGACATTTTTTCTCCTCCACTACGCTTTTCCTTAAGATTCTAAGTTCCTAATGAGCAGGGGTATATCTCTGTGTGTGTGTGTGTGTGTGTGTGTGTGTGTGTGTGTATGCTATCTTTATATCCTGAGAGTCTAACACTGAGCCCGATATACGATAGACACATAGTAAATGTTGGGTGAATAAATTTTCATATTAGAAAATAGGGAGGCAGTGAAAAGACAATTGAATTTGGAATCAGAGGATGTTTGTTCTAATTCAAGTCCTACTATTTGTTCCCCCATGTGATTCCAAGCAAATCACCTCACTTCTCGGAGCTTCAGTTTCCTTTTCTGTAAAATGAGTGGGTTGGACTAGACGCCCTCTGAGGTCTGTTCCAACTCCAGATCTAGACTCCTACAATGAAATATTATGAAATCATACTACAAAAGACCAGTTGGACAATCCTCTTTGGAACCCTCTGAGGGCACTCAGCTTCCCTAGGCACATTCCAGGGCCCCCAAGCTTTCTGATAGAAGGACTGGGCTAGAGTACTTTTTGTGCCTTTTTGTTTTTACAGGTCTAGAAACCCTTCCCCTTCTAAGTTGGGTGGCTTCATATTCTCTGTGCAGAAGAGATGTCCCAAGTCAGTATTTTCCAAAGGCAAGTAAAGAGGAGGGGAGTCCTGTGGGCACCTGGAAAGAGTCAGTGAACTGTCAGACATCTTGCTGCAGGGAACTCTCTCCAGCCCGTGTGACCTCCAGGAAGGGATTCTGCTCTGCTGATGTCAGCTTGACCCACACGATGCAATTTCTAAACTGCAAAGGCAAAGTGTTTTGAAAGAACTTAGAAGACCAAAACCCTTATTTTTTCTGCTCTTTTCACCCTTTCACCAAAGCTCTTCATAAACCACAAACTGTAAGAGATCCCAGTGAGTTCAACTCTCACCTGAAATGTTGCGACCCTGACAAGTCCTTGTGGTAATACTGCTAGTGATAGGGGAAATCAACATCTTCCATGGAAGCTCATAGTGCTGAGAAGTCTGTATACTGAGCTGAACTCTGTGATTTATAAATAGTTAGTCCTAGTTTTGCCTCTAAAGCCACAGAAAACAAGATTGCTCCCTTTTTCAAATGGCACCCTTTCAAATATATCAAAAGAGTGATCATATCACCTTTCCCCTCCAATCTAGTATCCCTTTCCTAGGATAAACAATCCCCAGATCCCTCACCTGGTCATTGGATTTGAATTCCTTCACTATCTTGGTTGCCTTTTTCTGCTTGTCAATGTCCCACCTAAAAGACAGTGCCTTTTAGATCCTTCAATCATGAACGGACCAGGGACAGTGGTTATCCTGGAGGCCAGATTTCTCGTAAGGCAGCATAAGATTAGCAGCCCTGCTTTAAAATTGGTGCATATTGAACTGGTGGTCAACTACTCATAGTGACAGGTCTTTATTAGTTCCTTTCATCTTCTGGCCTCATCATTTCCCAATGTTATCCCCTCCCCCAAAGGATGAACCCTTATAACAAAGAAAAACAGTGAAGCAAAATCAACCACAGCAACTGTGTCAAACAGCAGATACAATATTCCACATTTGTAACTCTACCATCTCTGCACCAAGAGGAAAGAAATGTGCTTCTTCAGTCCACTGGAACCAAGATGGCTCATGGTATTTAATCTGAATTCTAATGTCTTTTAGCATTGGGCATATTGTTCTTTGCATCGTTACTGTCGTCTTTCAGTTGTGTCCAACTCTCCATGACCTCATTTGTGGTTTTTTTGGCAAAGATACAGGAGAGTTTTGCCATTTCTTTCTCCCACCTATTTTAGAAATGAGGAAACTGAGGTCAAAAGAGTTAAGTGACTTGTCCAGGGTCACACAGCTAGTAGGTATCTGAAGCCAGATTTGACCTCAGGGAGATGAATCTTCCTGACTCCAGGCATGGCACTCTCTCCACTGTGCAAAAGCCACCCAGTTGTATCAGTTCATATTATCTTCCTATGTTTCTTTGAATTCTTCATTTGTCTTTGCTTATGGTACAATAACATTCCAAATCCCTTCACATATTACAATTTGTTCAGTCATTCCCCGATTCTTATTCTTCTTTCTTTTATCCCCATTGAGTTTTCTGAGTTTCACTCCCATGAACATGCTTCTGTGAATATTTTAGTACATATGGGGCCTTTCTTGATGTTATTAAGCTCTCTGGGATAGATAACCAACAGTAGGGTCACTAGGTCAAAGGATATAAATAGTTTACAAACTTTTCTTAAGTAATTCCAAATTCATACGTCTTTTTTAAAAACGTGCATTGCTTTCTAGTCCCAACTTCCCTATCCTATAATCATGGAGTTAATTTTTTGATAGCATGAAATGGATTGCTCAATGGACTGGAATTTCCCTTTTTCTCCTCGCCTTAACTAATTCTTGTGGGAGGAACTGATGACAACACAGGAAAAACAGTAAATATTCTGAACATTCTCTCCATTCAATCAAAATTTACTTCCTAGAAAGGATTTAAGACTGAGAACATGTGAATGGTTTCTAAGGTTTAGTTTGTTTTGGATTTCAGGGGGATTTCTATTTGAGTAAGGGACAAGAAACTTTATATCCATAGGAATTATCTAGCAAGGTAGAATTTCAGGCATGAGTGGTAGGTATAGGAAGTTTTTGGTAGGGGTAGGCTATTTAGAATTAAGAAACAAAAGGGGTCAAGGACTTGTACCCTACAAAAAAAAGCACATGGATATTTTATTTAAGAAGAGAATGGTACCGGATATGGTGAGCACTAAATAACAAGACCAAAAATGAAACTGACTACATAGTAATGATAGCTAGCGTTTATATAGAGACTACTGTATGTCAGGCAGTGTGTTAAGTGCTTTTTTACAAACATTATCTATTTGATCCTCATGACAACCCAGCAAGGTAGGTGTTATTGTCATCCCCATTCTACCAGTGAGGAAACTGAGGCAAACAGAGGTTAAGTGACTTGCTCAGGGTCACACGGCAGCTAGTCACCATCTAAAGTTAAATTTGAACTCAGATCTTTCTGGCTCCAGGCCCAGGCGCCTCTAGCCACCTAGCTGCCTTACAGATAGGAAACATTTCAGCATCAGACGTCTGTGTGCAGTCAGGCTATCAAATAATTAGAGGAAAAATCAAAATCAACACCAACTCTGAAGAAAAAGTAAGAAGAAAGGAATACATTGAAGTATGTAAGCTGCTACCTACTCTGCCAGTGCATAAGACTGGTCCTGCTGATGAGAAATAGTCATAAGTCAGAACAAAAGAGAACAAGGGAAGAAGCTAGAATCTGGGATAACCAACAAACGAGATAATTAGGTTCAGTATTGGCTACAAGTTCAAAAAGTTAATAAGCATTCAGCCATTCCTGTGCCTTCCCATTTATACCAACTAATGACCTGAGGAAACACTTAATGTAGGTAGGAAGGCCTGCGTTCTCCACTTTGATTCAAAAGCCTGCTGTACTCAGGCTGGCCTGATTTTTTTTTTTTTGAGAACCAGTTTCTCTCTCTCTCTCTCTCTCTCTCTCTCTCTCTCTCTCTCTCTCTCTCTCTCTCTCTCCCTCTCCCCCCCCCCCCGCCCCACCCTCTGTTTCTGTCTCTGTCTCTCACATACCCACCCACAAACACACACCATATGATCCAAGTGTCCAGGCACAGAATGATAGTGAATTAGTTTCCACAGAAGCAAATGGAGGTCCAGTCATGTTAAGTAAATTAGCTAGGGTCACACAGTATCTTAGCAGATTAGAACTGATATACCCAGAGCATCTTTTGAAACCACACTACTGCTCCTCAGGACTTGCCCTAAGGCTCAGAGGGTGAGGATTATTCTGTCCTTGGGACATGAGAACACATTAAGCCCAGGCTGTAAACCTATCAGAAAGCCTAAGGAACAGAGAGAGGGGAAGAGGCAGGGTTTCTGAAGCCAGAACTCAATATTCTGTGTACCAGTAACATTTTTCAGGACTTTTCAATATGCCTATACAGGAGAGCTCTTTTGGTCAAATAACTTTAGTTGAGACATACCTAACTAAAACCATGAGAAAGAAAAGAGAGGGAAGAATGAATCTACTTCCCTAAATTGCTTTGGGGGACCTTAGCATATTGGGCCAGTTGGCTAGGTTCCAGTGCAGACTGGACCAGTTGGCCTCTATGCAGAGCCCTTCCTCAGAGTAGGGGTGTGGCAGGAGGCTTAATGAGCTGACTAAAAGGACCATGTATAACTCTTGGAAGGCCAGCTGTCCACTTTGACCCTCAGTGATTAAAAGCCAAAACTGAACTTTCAGCCTTCCAAAAAACTTCAGCATAAAAGGGATAAAGTAGAGGGGGGGACAGGTAAAGAGAGAAGAATGAGAAAGAGGAAAGCAGAGAGGCAAAGAGAGAGGGAAGGAGGAGGAGACAGAGAGGAAAGGGGCAGAGGGAGGAAGAGAATAAGGAAAGGGAGAGAATGAGAGGAAGGAGACAAAGAATATATCTTTTCCAGTTGCCCTCCCCTTAGCAATTAATTAGTCTCTGTGTGAAGTGGCTGCTAACCATGTACGTGTAATCACTGTGAGGAGGAGAAAGTCCTTTTCTATTAAACAGCACAGGCTTCCTCGATGCCATTTTCCGCTGGGGTTTGCACCACCATTTCAATGTGAGAAGTAATTAGTGCAACTAAGTGGCAGCTGTTACTGAGTCTCTTCATTTCCTCCTACCTAGGCAGCTGCCATTGTCTGTGGCTGCGCTTAACGTTCCCTTGCTCACCACTCACCACTTCCAACATGCCTTTCCCCCTTTTAGCCCCCTCAGATCTCTGTTCTGGACTCAAGCAGCTCAGCACTTTCCTTTTCTGAGCATCTAGCCCTTGTCTTCTGTCTGCAGCTCTCTCTTAGAATTCCACGCCCACCCTCATCCTGACAGGGGTTCGGAAAAGGAGCTCAGATAATCCCAACTTTGGGTCCTGATGACTGGTGTTTGACAGAAGTAACTTAACAGGAGGAGGCAATGTGGCCTAATAGAAATGTGTGTGTGTGTGTGTGTGTGTGTGTGTGTGTGTGTGTGTGTGTGTGTAATCAGGGAGATTAAGTCAGTGGCAAGAGGTCACATGGTTGGTGAGTTCTGCTGGGAGACCTTCAGTGAGTCGCTTCCTCTGTGGCCCATAACTTTATCTTTATAGTGAAGGGTTGGACGAGGGGGTCTTTAAGGTCTCTTCCAGCTCTCAATCTTTGAATTTTAGGATCTCTGAAGAAGTTGTCCTCAGCTTTGGTGCTGGCCTTGGTCCTGGCCTGTTACAAACTTTAGCTGCTTACTTCCACACCTCACACTGGATCCTACTGCTGGCTTCTGCCTGCTCCTCTAAGCCGCATTTAACTCACAGGCCTAGCGTGTCCTTGGTTTCTGGTCACTGTAAACTCCTCTCTATAGTCTGCCCAGCTTTTTCTCACATTTGACTTCCCCAGGGGCTCCTCCCCCAATTGACCCCAGTGTGACAGCAGGGGTGACACGGTTTGGTGAGGGTATGTCTATCTGGCCTCAGCCTTAAAGCTTTCTAAAATATAGCATCTTCAGGGATTTACAAAAGCCCCGAGATGCTCCCCAGGTTTATCTGATGGGTGCCCAGCTTTGACTCTGCCTGTGGGCTGATGACATTGCTGATATATTTTGTGTTCTAGGGCTTTTGAGTGGATGGTTTCCAGAGGAGCTGTGGCAATGGAGACCCTAGGCTTTTTAATAAATCTTTTCTTTCTTTTCTTTTCTTTTTTTTTTTGCAGCAAACATTCTTCTGAGCTGGTTTGTATTATTGCTGGATAGATCCCTCTGGATTTGGATGCGAGTAGAGACATCCCAAATCTATTGCACCATTTCCATAAGTGCCAAATTTAATGCAGACTTCAACTGCCTCTGAATTCCAAAGCCACAACTCCTGTCTACTTCCATTCCTGAAAACTGGGGTAATTAATTTTTCTTGGAAAAACATGTCAAGGTGTTTCTCAGCCACTCTTTGTGGCTGCTTGGAATGCCCTTTGGTTGAAATAATGGGTGTAGGGCCCCATTTCAAATCACAGTACAATACAGACTATTATAATGGGTGGGGACACTAGAGAGAACCACCTCTTTCCCCACGCCCGCATTTTATGGAGAAGGGAACTGAGAGGGAGATTAAGTCAGTGGAGGCAGGGCACATAGCTAGTCAGTGGTGAATCTGGACTGATGTCCAGGTTTCATGGCTCCCAGGCTGGGGCTCTTTCGACCATACCACTCAGCCTCTCTGGCTGTGTATCAGCTCTTAGGAGATGATTTATATACTTGGAAACTTGTTTCCTCACTTCATTTACAGCTCAGAGAAGATAATTTCAAATTGTGTTCAAGGGTGCAGGAAAATCACATTTACAGATCTCAGCATGAGGGGGTCAAAACTGGAATGGAGATATGAGTGAAATTGCATCTAATTTATATGCTTGTATCTGATGGACAAGGAGGCTGTTCTACCGTTTTTAGGACCTAGCACCTTGTGGATGTCCTCCCATTACCTTTTGTTGACTGACCTTCCCGACAACCTGTCAGTTATGTATTGTTATTGTTAGTAACATGATTGATTACCCCATTTCACAGATAAGGGAACTTGGACCAGGGGAGCTCAAAGCGACTCAACTAAGATCATACAACCAGTGAATCACAGAGGTGGGACTCAAATTTAGGTCTTCCAGCTCCAAGTCCAATTATTTCAGTGTTCTACCACGCTGAACTTTCTTGGTTCTTTTCAGTTGCTGCTGTTGGACCTGTGATCTCATGTATCCTGGTCAGGAGGTTACCCGTGCAGGTCAGCAGAGTCTCCCAGGTTCATGAAGGTGGTATGTGTGGGTTGGAGGGTCACCATGAATTCAGGTCTTCCAGCCTCCAATGCCATTATGCTCACTGTTCACTGTCATGCTGACTCCAGAAAGATAAAACAGATCATATTCTTAAGTAAGAATTTTCAAAAGTCTAGGACAGGGGTGGGGAACCTGTTGCCTCAAGGCTACATGTGGCCCTCTTGGTCTTCAAGTGCAACCTTTTGACTGAATCCAAACTTCACAGAACATACACACATGCACACACACACATATATATGTATATATATATGCATAAACAGTCTATATATACATATGTATATTATTTACATTGTAGAATCTGAATCAAATGACAAAGCTATACCATCATTTGCTTCTTAGCCCAGTTCTTGTTATACTTCGGAACAAATACAGTACAACAGGGTGATGATGAGAGAGTGTAATTTGGAGATGGAAGAAGAGGATGAATTGAATTCTAGCAATAATATCTATCCATAAGCTGAAATGTGAAAAAAAAAATCTTTAGTTTCACCAGAAGACCTAAAGCATGATTCCATTTTTAGGTAGCCCCTTGAAGCCCTAGCAAGCACCCACAGAGCTCAGTTAGAAGGTTCCCCCAAATATGAAGTTGTGAAAAACCCAACTGAACTAGCTGGCTACAACCATTTTAGGAAATCTCCATATCTTTGGTAATTCAGCTCCGAGAATCTGTGGTAAAGTATTTCTAAAAAGCAAGAGATAGCCTCTGCTCCTCGAGAGGTTGAGGGGAGAAGACAAAACAACCCACCATTAAATCCATGAAGAGAAATCTCATTGCCGTTAGAATATGCCTTGAATCTCACCTTCCAGGTTTACTAGAGGATTAGACCAAACTAGTCTCTCCTCCCAATGTTTCCATTTCCATCCAGGGCATCATCATCTCTTGGGTCCTGCAAGTTCCAAACCTTGATGTCTTCTTCAGCTCTTTCCTCTCCTTCACCCTGTCCCATCCTGCCCCTAAGTCTTATCAAGCCCATTTGCATACCATCTCCTGCATCTGTATGCCCTTCTCTTGGCTCCTCAGACTTTCTCCCTTGTTCAGGTCTTCCTCTCTCCTTTACTGTGACATTTCAAGACCCTCTAAACTGGACTTACAGTTTCTGGTTTCTCTTCTCTCCAGTTCAGTCTCCACACAGCTGCCAATGTACCCTCCTGCAGATGTGCCTCTCTCCCCTGCTCTCAGGGGCTCCCTCTCATCTCCAGGCTAAAATATCAACCTCTCTGCTTGACATTCCCTCCCCAGGTTTACTGTGTTCCAGCCACCTTGGTTCACTCACCATTCCCCAAACTTGGCTCCATCTTCTCTTTCTACCTCATTTTGCAAGGCTATTCCCCATGCCTGGAATATACTTCCTCTTTACCTCAGGCAGCTATAGGGGCCTGGAGTCAAGAAGACATGAGTTCAAATCCACCCTCAGCCACTTACTAGGTGTGTGATCCCGGGAAAGTCATTTAACCTGTTTGCCTCAGTTTCCTTAACTGTAAAATGGGGATAATACTAGCACCTGCCTCCCAGAGTTGTTGTGATGTAAATAAGACAATAATTGTAAAGCTTTTAGCATGGCATTTGGCACATAGTAGGTGCTTAATAGATGCTTATTCCCCTCTTTTCCCCTCTCCCCTTAAAAAGACTCCAGCTTCCTGCAAGGATCAGCTCACATGACATCTCCTACAAGATACCTCTTTTGGCTACAGATCTCTACTGCCCCTTTAAACTCCCATGACTGTCCTTATTTATTTTTTTACACTTTGAAGCCTTCCCAGTAGAATGTAGGGGTGAGTACATGGGCATGTTTGTAGGCTGCAAGGAATGAGTCGGTGTATAGGATAGAGGCAGACAAGATTAGAAATAGGGAAAATTTAATGGAAAAGACAGAAGGGGAAGGGATCAAAGGGGTAGGTAGGGTCATTCAACTTGGCATTGGAGAAGGGTCAACTCATTATCAGAGACTGGAGGAAGAGAAGTGGGGGTGAGAAGTTAGGGAGATAGGATATGAAGAGCAGGGAGGGAGCACTGGGTCAGTACCTTCTTTTTTTTGACGAAGTATGAGGCAAGGTCCTGAGGTGAGGAGAGTTGGGGAAGGAGGCTTGAAGAGGACCAGCAGGTGTGGGACAGATGCTGTGGCAAGGATAGAGGATACATTAAAGAAGATGAACCAGGTAGGCAGGCACAGGGACAACTAGCCTTATTGGCCAAGATGGGGACCCAGTTCTAAGACCAGCCCTACTGCCAGAGGATTGGTCACAGGACTGCAAGCTGGAAGGTACCTTAGACATCAGTAATCATTTACAGCCAAGAAACTGAGGACCATATAGGAAAAGATGTTTACCCAAGGTCACCATGACAGGGAGGAACAGAGCCAGGATTCAAACCCAGGTCTTTGGAGTCCAGATTCTTTGGCCCTTCCACCATGGCATGCTGCTGCTATGTATTGTCTGGCCATAGAACTTGAGTGCCCCCTATGTGGGAGGCATGGGGTAAGCTACTGTGGGTTACAGTCCTCACCGCTAAAGGTATCAGACTGGATGACCTTCAAGCCTTCTTACAGCTCTAACTCTATGCCCCTATGATGCTGTGTGTCCTAGTAGTCATAAAGGGGAGTGAAGGAGAGCAAATGCTTCCAGGCAATTCCACCTTTGTCCCTAGAAAACCAATCCAAAGCTTCCCACATGAATCTCAAGCATGACTTTCACCTATAAAAAGCAAGAGCCAAATAGGTAGACCCTAAGCCTTTAAAAAGATCATTTTCCCAAAGACTCAAATTTTCCCTTTGGAGCTGATCTGATACCCCTTGAAGAGATACCTTCCTAATAGGAGTGACTCCTAGGGCCTCTGATTCCTAGCCATCAGAGAACAGGCCAAAGCCTCCGGAGGCAGGGACCCCAGCAGAGGCTGTGAGCCCCCATCTCTCACCATGCCTCACCCTTCTAATAAAAACCACTCTCCTCAAACTGTTCTTTCTCTTAGTCCCATAGTCTGTTGTGCGGAAACTGGCTTTTCAAAATTCACAGCTGCTCGAAATCTCATGAATTATTTATCAGCGCTCAGATCAATCCTTCAGCACCCTGTCAGGGAGAAATCAAAGGCCCAACCAGCCAGGCGGCTGTCTCCTTTAGGTGAGGAGAAGGAGCTGCTTTCAAACCCCTCCATGCAGCCCTCCCCTGCCTGCTTTTCTGTGAGCTGTAGAGGCCAGTGGCTCTCAATGCTCTTTCCCCCCTCCCCAGATTCCCCTACTCTCTGTTTCTTTGCCAGGAGCAGATTTGACAAATCTCTTTAAAAGAGGAAAGAAAAATCAAAAAAGCAACCCCCTCCTCCTTTTTAGTGTACTTCAAGATTCTATATGTTAATAATTTATGCTAGGGCCCATTTTGTCATGGGAAAGTCACCTTGTGTGTAGGACAAGTTTAACCACAGAATCACCAACTTGTCTGTGTGCAAATCCAACTCAATTTTCAGCTGTGAGCCTGCAGAGCTGATGAGGTGGCCTCCCCCTCTCCCCGGCCCGCTGCTCTAGTGCCAAGACGGTAGGCCTGTGTTTTGACGGCAATCTCTCCCCTGTGAAATGATGTTCTGTCTTGCTGTGCCCAGAACTTGTTTCCCCAATAGCTATTTTGGTCTGAAAACAGGAGGAACCATAAAAGAGAGATTGAGGCCAAATGGAAAGAGCAAATGGATGAGCTGTCACTTCCACAGACCCTAGGTATAATAATTGCCTTTAGGGGAGAAGTCAGGTAAAGAGTTGAATGAGTAGATGGGATTCAATGGCCTTGGCTTAAGGAGTCAGCTGACTCAAGAGAAGGGTTGACCTTACAAAGATAATCTCTGAGGGAGGGCCTGGGCCCTAAGGAGAGGCAAGATTTAGATTAAGGGGTGAGGGAAGATGGGGAAGAGAGCATTTCAGGCAGTCAAGACTTGGAGTTGGGAGTTAGTGGTGCATATTCAGAGAGACTTCACTGGAATGGAAGATGGAATGGTTTCTAGAATAGTGGGTAATAATGTAGACTAGGTAATATAAAGCCTGATTGTGAACGACCTTAAATGGCTGAGGTCAGACCATTCCTTCTCTCTTCACCTAGCCATACTATATGCTACTTCCTACAAGCAGATATCCCTAATTCCTCCCTCTCCCCCTTATCATGTAATGTTATATAGTATAGTTATCTGTGTGCAATATTTCCACCTCAGACTATAAACCCAATGAATGAAAGGACTACATCTTACCTAGAGGCTGCTCAGTACAGTGAAAAGACTCCTGGCTCTGGGGGCATCATTTCCGCTTGGCCTTGCTATACTTTACAATTCCTCTGGTTTCAGATCATGGCTTTGCCAGTTCTACTTGTCTGACCTGGGGCTGGTCATTTAATTTCTCTTCTTCATCTTCCTCATCTGCAAAATGTGGGGGTTGGAAGTACTTTCTAGTTCTAGGTCTATGGTTCTAAATCATTTTTGTCTAGTTTTAGTGGTCCACACCAAATAGGTGCAGCATAAACGTTTGTTGACTTCAGTTCAGTAGAATTTGTACCTTAATTGTACTTCACTGTTTCAGGGGCTCCTGGTGTACATAAAACTTCCCACACCCCTATAAGGTGACTGAAACCCCCAAACGCCTGATGAATTTCATTTGAACTGAATGATATGTCCTTCCATTTGAAAGTAGTGTCTTACCTCCCTCCCTCCATTTTCTCAGGTACCCACAGTATTTCACAAACAGGATTCTCTTTCTACTCCTACTTCAATGATTCCTCCTACTTCCCCAACCTGCATCATGGACAAGGTAAATGACTGCCCCTTGGAAAACCAAAGGCTTTCATCCAAGAGGGTGTGCTTGCTTTGCTAAAATCCACTGGGTATCCACACTCCCCACCCTAGAAGGAAGGCAGTCCCATTGTTCTATTTCTCTTAAACGAGGTACTATGCAGGCTTGGTTCCCAGACACAGCTCTTCTCTCAGAGCCATTCATCATGGCATGCAAACAGCTTGCTTCCTAAAGGCCACATTATGAGAAGATGCCAATAAATATATTTACATTTAATATGCTTCATAAAGGCAGCTATTCAAAAGCATCTGCTGAATCTGGAGTTTCATTTCAAACATCCCACTCTTTTATTCCATCCTTCTTCATTGATTGCTGATTGATTCAATTTTCAGTGGCCAATAGCTGGTGGTTGGGTTGTTTTTTTAATTTTCACCCTCAGGTTTAATTAAAGCAAGGTGTTCCTGACCCTGTCAAGTGATATCAAAGCTGGTCTCTCCACTGTAATTGGGAAAACATCAGCATAAATTATTGATTAATCTTCATTCAAACTAATCTATCAATGACTTTCTCTGGCTGGTGGGACATGGGGGCTGGGGAGGAGGCGAGGGGCTCTTAGAAGTTTCCATGAAAACAGTTATTTAAAAGCTCCACTCCAAAGTTACTCACAAAGTATGAGCAACTCCAGCTGCCAGAGTGGGGCTGTACCTGAACCAAACTGTGTGCTTTGTGTTTCTTCTCTCACCTTCCTGGGCTGCACCTTCTTTCAAAGCCTCCTCCACAAGGCCTTCCTAGGTTGCCCAAAATCATCAGTGCTCTCTCCCTCCTGAAATGACTTTGTATTTCTTTGGATCATCTTGGTGTTTACTAATATATATACACCTATGCATGCACACATGTTATTTTAAAAAATATTATTGGCTTTTGTATTTAGATTGTTTCTTGCACTCTGTCCTCCTGCCTCTCCCCTTTCCCCCAGTAAAATGTAAGCATCTTAAGGCAGGGCTATTTTGTGTCTCTTTTTATAGCTCAGGAATCAGGTTCAGTACCTTCTATGTGATGGGAGTTTAAAACTTTTAAAAATCGAATTGAATTCAAATGGATTTGGAAATAGTGGAGTAAGAGTAGCTTAACTTACAAAGAAGCCTTCCTTTCCATGGACCCTTTTTAGGTTCTAAGGACACATTTGCCTTAACTGTGTGTATAATTAAAGTGAGTTATGAATTTAGGAAGCCACTTAGCAGGCAAACCCCACTATCTGGAACTCTAGCAGAGAAGGGAGTAATCTGAGCAGCCAGGAGTGCTGTCACCAAAGTCTCCACACTCAGGCTCATGCACTTCATTCCTAGGGGAGCCCCTCTAGCACTTCTGCATTGTCTCCTGACTCTTACTTTGGACCTAATTTTAGCAAGTTTGATGACCTGATTTTCCATTTCAGCAATTACACGTTGTGTGTGAATGAGTTAGGGGAGTTTTTAGAGGCAAGTAAACAGGCATAACCTTAGCAGGGAGAAGAAAGAGCTGCTAAGGAAGAGGTAGCACAGCAAACACTCAATAATCAATCAATAAACACTTATGAAGCACCTACTATGTTCCAATCACTGTGCTAAGTGATGGGGATACAGAAAGAGATAGAAAACAGTCCCTGCCTTCAAGGAGATTATATTCTAATGGGAGATGACAACACACAAACAAATATATACAAAACCTACATACAGCACAAATAGGAAAAAGCTAACTGAGGGAAGGGGCTAGAATTGAAAGGGATTGGGAAGGGACATGAAAACAGAGACTGGGCCATTTAGCATACAGCCAGCATCCCTTGAGGCAAGACAGGATGATGAATGATGCCGACTCTTTCCCAAGCAGTAGGGATGTAGGTGAGAAGGCTGATGTCATGATGCCAGAGCAGGAACTCCATTGACCAAGGCGGGCCCAAACACTTCACCAGGCATCTCTAACTCTTACCGTACTATTGTTGTTGCTCAATAGTGTTTCCCTTTTGGCAAAAGTACTAGAGGGTTTGCCATTTCCTTCTTCAGCTCATTTTACAGATGAGGAATCTGAGACAAATTGGGTTAAGTGACTTGCCCAGGGTCACACAGCTAGAGTCAGAGACCAGATTTGAATTTCCTAATTCCAGGCCCAGTACTCTATCTGCTGCATCACATAGCTGCCCAAGAGTCTGAGTGTCTGAATTTGAATTCCAGCTCTGACACTTTGTATCTGTGTGATTGAGATCATGTCATTGTACTCATTTCTGGGCTTTGCTGTAACATTCCACTGTATGTACTTGGGGAGGACAATATCACTGACCTGACCCCAGGAGACCACATGGCTGTTTCTTTCTGACAAGGGGACTGAACCTCTTCCTCCTGGTGGGCAGGAAGTGTCATGTTCTAGTGGTAGAAAGTGATGAACACTTCCCAGGGTTAGGTTCCCTATGCTTTGGTCAATGGGTTACCCAAAGTGGATCTCCCACAGTCTCAGCTCCTCTAAGGGATCCAGCTCCACATTTCAAGAAGAAAGGCGCCAGGTTAACTCTACAGAAGGGCCTCAGTGACAGGACAGTGTTATCCATGTGGTCCAAAGCTTACTTTTCCTAAGAATGCTACAGAATTGAGCCTGACTTTCTACCTTTGCAGCCACATCTTCCTCTAGTGCCCTGGCCTAATCCTTGCTCTGGTTCCCCCGATCTTCTCATTGTTTTCTAGGATGATGTGCACAATCCTGCTTTGGTGCTTTCTCACACTTCCCCTGCCACCACCAATCCCACTGTCCGAAATGAATCCTACAGTCAAGGCCCAGGAAACTTGGACAAGTCACCTTCTAGCTCTTATCCTCAGTTTCCTTTTCTATAAAATGAGAGTATTGAACTCTTGGATCTCTATCATACCATGTCTACATTATAAGATCTCCCATTTAGTGCTAGGGAGCTCAGCCAACGTTTTCATATCCTAACAGTCAATGAAGACAAGTCTTTTCATGAAACAATAAGACTTGTGACTAGATGTCAAAACAAAAGTACAATCTGTGAATTTTCCTAAGTACAGATATTACTCAGAGTCCCTTCTTTATGACACATTTTCTTCTCAGTCCTTTAAAGCATATTTTCTCATCTCCTTGAGTGACTTTAGCTCTTTCCATCAACCACTTTTGTGCTTGGCCTCTGGAGACAAGCAATCAGTCCCCACCCTCGTCCCCTGGGGGATTATTTGTCCCAGCCACTACTCCCTCTCAACTCCTGGCAGAGGACAGGATCCTTTGATCACAGAAACATTTTCAGTCCTTTATGCCTGTAGCCCTTATCCCATCCAATACCTGGCAGGCCATAGGATCTCTGAGAGCCAGAAGATGAAAGGTGTCGCCTTTCCAGCTCCTCCTGCAAAGTGGCAGGATCAATAGAAACTTTTGAGGGGGAAGGAGCCCTGTCAAGAAAAACGGTGAGGTAAGATGCAGGGAAAAAAGCAAAAGGAGAACCACTCGAGGTATTTTTGGCATGAAGCTTTAGGAGAAGAAAAGGCTGACGCAGGACAGGGAGGAAACAGCTATATGTCACTGGGTACTGAGGGCCCTCAGAAAGAGGGTGAGGAAACCGGAGGAGAGGTTTAAAAAGCAATCAGCTGCCTGTGGGTGGCTTTTCTTTCCCACCCAGGCTTCTGAAGAATGTGTGAAAGTGTGCTGGTGACTCAAGGAGATGTGATTTCTTGACCTTTTAACTTCTCCAAGTGTAAAAAGCAAGCCTCTCTGCTCTGTACCACCAGGCTTGCTCCTTAGTCATGGATGATCTAAAATCCAGATGGTCGCCTGGAAACTACCCCCACCCCCAACTCCCTGGGGTAGGGTAGCCCCAGTGTCAGGCCCATGGGATCGGGGAGCCAGCAGACCTAGGTCTAGTCCCAGATTGTCCACTAACTTATTATGGTGGACAAACTGATTATTTCCCTGGGCTTTGGTTTCCTCCTCTGTAAAGTGAAAATCCTGTATCTCTGACATAGCAATACTCATTCATTCAACACAACAAAGAGGAAAGAGTTCTGGGCTTTGTGTCAGAATCAGTTCAGATCCCATCTCTGCCACTTCCTAGCTGTGTGACACTTGGGGAAGTCACCTCTCCAGACCTCAGATTTCTTATCTGTAAAATAGATGACTCCTAGGGTTCCTTTCAGCTGTCGCTCTATGATTCTATGTCTATTTATTAAATACCTACAGTGGCCTTCAAATGGTGACAGAACTCCATGCTAGTTACTAGGGTAGATGAAAAATTTAGAGAAGACATACATAGTCTTTGCTCTCATGGAACTCACAGTCTAGTAGGAGAAAACAATATAAGTATAGGTAGTATATTATTTACATTCTATCTATATCTATCTATCTATCTATATGTATGTATTACATTTAATATACATACACAACTAGGAGGCACAATATATAGAGCACCAGGCCTGGAGTCAGTCTGCCTCAGACAAATATCTATGTGACCCTGAGCAAGTCACTTAACCCTATTTGCCTCAATTTCCTCATCTATAAAATGAGCTAGAGAAAGAAATAACAAAGCACGCCAATATCTTTGCCAAGAAAACCTCAAAGGAGAACATGAAGAGTCAGACACAACTGAAAAATGACTAAATAACCACAATGTAATACACACAAACACACACCCATACACATATCTCAATATTATACAATACTGCTCAGTGCTACATGGTAAGTGCATTAGAGAGGTGCAGAACAAAATGGTGGATGGGGTATGAGAAGGCAAATGGGGGATATCAGTTCCTTGGTGGAAGAATGTATCTTTCTTGTCCTTCTGGCTCCAGTGTCTAGTAGTGTCTTGTGCATACCAGATGACTAGACAAATGTTTGTCGGATATAGTTGCTGATCAGAAAAGAATTAGGGAGATCATGGATGTGAAATGTCTCTGGAAGGGGAAAAACCAGTGACATTGTTGTTTTGTTTCTTATTTATTTCTGTCTTTAGCATTTTCTGTCTTTGGCAGCTGGGGGAGCTTTGTGAATGGAATGCTGGGCTTGGTGTCAGGAAGACTTAAGTTAAAATCCTACCTTAGACACTAGTTGTGTGACATTCGGCAAATAACCTTTTGAACTTCAGTTTCCCCTCTGTAAAATGAAAGAGTTAGACTTGATGGCCTCTCAGTTCTCTTCCAGCTCTAAATCTATACAATCCTATAGCCTTGTGGAAGTTCATTCCTCCTGTGGTTCCCAGGAGCACACCCATAGTGCAGGAGTTTGTTCTGCTTGACTGCTCCTTTGGGGGCCATAGAATTCATCTGGTCCAGTGCCCTTATTTTGTGGATGAGGAGCTGAGGCTCTGAGAGATTAGGGAACTTGACCACAATCACACTAGTTCTGAGTGGCCGGAGTGGGTTTTGAATCAAGGTCCTCTGATTCCACATCAGTCACTCGTTCCATTGACTCAAGCTGTTGTTTCCTTCCTTTCTCCAGCTCCTGGAGGTATTAGTAGCAGTCTTTCAATGTCTGAGTTAAGGACTGACTGCATCTTTGGACAAAGACATCCCGCTGCTCTCCTTTTGTAGACAGTTTCAGAGGAGTCACCTTCTCTCTACGTTGTGAATTTGTGGGCCATTTATAATGATGTCTCTTGTTTTTCTATAAGGAGAAAAGTGTGCATTTTGAGCAGCTTTCCAGAATAGTGACGATAGCCATTTGCCATTGCCTCCTAAGGCTACTGGGTCACACTTCAATAATACTGTGATCTTCCTCCACTAATGTCTTTCTCCTCTGATGCCCCATCATAGTGGAGTAGCAAGCCTCAGTCAAAAG
This sequence comes from Potorous gilbertii, assembly GCA_028658325.1. NCBI lineage: Eukaryota > Metazoa > Chordata > Mammalia > Diprotodontia > Potoroidae > Potorous > Potorous gilbertii. The sequence goes on along the minus strand of CM053769.1, from coordinate 302,448,426 downwards.
CTGCGTCAGTGAAGTCTGTGCTCTGGAAGTGCCTATCAAGCTAGAATGGTTTCAACCATACACCTAATGATTGTTTCTGTTGTCCAAGGAACAGACTAGCTAAGCGTGGAGTCACCACTATATTATCATCCATAGCATCTCATGAAATCCACATCAAAATGGAGGGTGCTGATGCTGTGTGTAGAGAGAGTGTGAAAGTTGTTATCACAATCTGGAAGGTAGGGCAACTGATTTGTGGGGCAGGAAGGCAACAGCTGCAGCTGTAACCCTGACATGAGCACCAGTCTCTTCCTTTTTGATTTTGCCTGTAAATAATCCATAAAGCCAACAACTAGCACAAGATTCCAGGTTGGAATTGGTGAGCGGGAGCTGGCTGCAGAGCTGAATCCTCTGCGAGGAGAGCAATGTATCCAGATGAGCTTTATGCATGTAGCTCTGAGCACCTAGGTGACCTTCCTCATGCCTGTTCTGTACTCTCTTGTGTTCTGTATGTCTCTAGGGGGAGTCTCACACAGGAGGCTATTCTGCAAACTGCTGCAAATCCTAAGACATAACATACACCAAAGCCAACACTGTGTCATAATGTAAGGAAGAAGTTGTGCACAGTTTCAGAGTCCTTCTCTTGGCTCTTGGCCATTGCCTTTGTGGAAAGTCACAAGATTCTGACACTTGCCAAGGTGGGTCAGAGCTCTCTTTGAAGAAGAAGTTGGTGCTGAAGAGGAAAATGTAGCAGAAACATTGTAAGCTGTCTGAGGGCAAGCGTGTGCCTTACTGCTCTTTATCTCCCTTAAGGCACAAGGGCCTCTCCATAGTGGATACTCACTGAATACTAACTGAATGAATGAGCAGAACGATGCTTCACATGGGATGTCTGGGGCGACATGGAGTAGAACTGCCTTTGGGCTCCAACACTTATCCCTCCTCAGAGCTGTTAATCTTTGCTTCAGTAGGAAGTTGACTTGGAGTGACTAGTATCACAGGGTCATTAGTATCACTCATCCTCTGCATTTTTTTTTTCTGTGAGTTTACAGGGAGTGCAGAGTTGTGCATTCAAGCATCTGGCCAGGGAGGCTGTGTGGTAGAGTGAAAAGAGCACTGGATTTGGAGTTGGTTCAGAGTCAAAAGATCTGGGGGATGGGAGAGTCCTGGCTCTTCTATTTAGCAGCCCTGTGATCTTGGCAAATCACTTACCCTTCATGGCCTCACCTTCCTATAGTCTACTTGTCTTTGTCCATCCCCTGCCCCCATGCCTTTACGCAGTCCACACAGTCTGTCCCCCTTCCTGGAACGCTTTCCTTTCTTATCTTTGCCTCCTGGGATCCTTCCCCAGATGAAGGGGTGGATGAGAACAAATTTTTCCAGCCATCACGAAGGCACCCAAAGCAGCTATGGTCTACGGAGGCTTAGAGTCTGGTCAGACATGAAAGACGCCAAGGTCATCCACTACGCCCCAGACCATCACCAGTCTTCTTGACTTTTGTCTTGCCGCTGGACTTCAATGATGTGAGGAGAGAGCGGGGCTGACGACTTTGTGCAACTTTGCCTCACCTAAATCCAGCTCACAGGCAAGTCGCCATGTGATTGGTCCTCTGAAACAACAGCAACTCCCTTCAAGACTCAGTCCAAGTGTCATCTCCTATGAGAGGCCTTTCCTGATTCTCCCAATTGTTAGCGCTCACCTTTGTACCCCCCAAATTACTTTGTATTTAGATACCTGTGACTGCACATGTTGCTTACCCACTGTAGAATGCAATCTTCTTGAGGGCAAGGACTGTTTCATTTTTGTCTTTAAATCCCTAGTGTTCAGTTCCTGGCATGTAGTATGCACCTAATACATGTTTATTAAATGAATGACTGGGTCCTTTCCATCTAGAGGTCAGATGACAGTGCTAAGCATCTCAGTCCTGCTCCTTGTACAATCTTAGGGAAGTCCCTGTGGCTCAGTTTTCTTATCTATAAAATGAGTTTTCAGTAGATCAGGCCTGCCACAGCCTGCAGGCATACCAACAGGCTGCTCCAAATCCTTTGGCCAGCTGCAGGTTGTGCAGGCCTGTATTAGATATCACTGAGGGCCCCTTGAGCTCTAAATCCTATACTTCTATTCTTTGCATCTTTTCTACTCATATTTACTAGCCAGGCTCCAGGTGTTGCTTAAAATATTGAAGTTCTCAGTCCTTGCCCTTTCAGGGTTTAATCCACTCTCTACACTTTCAAGTAAAAACATGAATCAATTCAATACTTATCCAGCTATGACTATGGGTATAATACTATACTAGGCACCAGAGAAAAGACAAAGATAAGTAAGATGTGATAAAGTCTCTGCCCTCAAAAAGCTCTTAGTAAAACTGAGGAGACAAGTCCTATGCCCCTATAAGATAACTAACAATACAAAGCAGACCATATAAGGTGCCAGATGAGTGGTCAAGTTATTTAAAACCTGATGGCTTCTAAGGAAGGAATGATCAAAGCTACTTGCTGTGGTTAGAAAAGTCTTTTCACAAGAGCAGGGTTCAAGTTCACAGGATCATAGATCTGGGCTTAGAGAGACCTTAGAGGTGATCTAGTTTAACCTCATTTTACAGATGAGAAAAGTGAGGCCCATAAAAAGGAAATGACTTGCCCAAGGTCCCTTGAATATAGGGTCTGACCTGAAAGGAGGAAAATTATTCCCAATGGTGGCAACGTGTGTAAAAGTATCATAGCTTGACTGTGCAAGTCTTTTTTGGGGGATAAGGAGCAGACTGAGGAATAAGGGTAAGGATTAGGAGAGTGGAACCAATGAAACACAAGGCTACAAAGGTAGCCTGGGGCTTTGGAAGTCAGGTTTAGGAGTTTAGATTTTAACCTTTATGGATCTGGAGTTGCCGAAGATTTTGAACAGGTGACGTGATAAAATCAGTGTTTTTGGAAGGTGACTGGCAGTTGTGCATCACAAGATGGGATGAGAGAGGAAATATTAAGAGATAAGAAACAGAGAAATCAGTTAAGAGGGTACTGTAATGATCTAGACATGAAGTAAGGAGGTGCTGAGCTACAGTGGTGACAGTGGGAATGAAAAAAAGGGACAGATGTCAACGACAACCAAAAGAAGAAATTGCCTGGGAGGCTAGTAAGGGGGGTGGGGTCATAGAAAAAAAGAGTTGGATGCTCTAAGCTTTCTGAGTCCAAATGACACCGTAAGGATGAAAAACAAAGAGCCTACCACCTTTCCACCTTTTGTTTAGAGATGGGCTCCAAGACTTTAAGTCAGGGATGTAGATTAAGACAGGTATCCCAGTTATTCTGAAACCCACTCCCACGCCTCCCATACTAAGCTGCTTCTCTCGTTGAAAAGCTGAGCTTTGGAAAGCTGCTAACACTGTTAGGAGATGTTCTCCATGCTAAGTTTCTAACGCTTCTTTCTTCTTAAGCATTTATCCTCCTGCATGCCCTATTATAGTTATCCTGGGAAAACTTACCTCTCCTGAATTAAGTTTGGAAGATGGAATGCATAATGAAATGCCATTGGAAATTGTCAAACTTCTTTGTCTTCTTTTGGGTTTCCTTCTTCTCCCCCTTTATGCATCACCTCCTTCCAAACTCCCCACCCCCAATCTTAAAATGCAAACGTGAAAATTCAGTGCTGCTGTTTTGCTATCTAGATGATAGAAAGCAAAATGATAAAACACTCTGGCTTTAGCAAGGAACAAACTGAGACCTCGTCGAAGGTTCATTGCTCTCCCGGTTTTCACCAGCAGCCAAATGGGAAGCTAGCTTTGTTTTGAACACTAGTCTTTAAAAGGAAAACAAATTCAAACAGCTTCATGAAAAATTCTGGCTTTTATGACAACTAATTATCCGGTGTCCAAAACAGACTTAGAATCTCTTTAAAAAAAAACCACACAAAACGTTTCAAAAAGCAGTCTCATCTCCCAGAAACCATTCACATTGAGAGAGAAACTGAGCTTGCTTGGGGCGCATTCTGGAGTTATACACAGAAAGTGGTCCTGACTTTGCCAAGGACAAGTGAGCCTTTATCTAATCTCTCTGAAGGAGACTCCACCATCATTCCAGCAACGAACTGGGGGAGGGGGCTAACTCCAAGAGCTTTGCATTCAACACACACACACATACACACACACACACACACACACGTGTATATATGTATACACACAAATATATACACGTATATGTACATGTGTACATATGTATACATGTGTGTATATATACACAAATATATACATACATGTATACACACACACACACACACACACAACTTTTCACCTGAGTTGAAAGTCTGGGATGGAAGTGAAAGGTGTAAGACCTAGATCATGACTCTGAGTATAGAAATGGGATGTGTTGGACAGAGGGGTAGGGATTTTTCTTCCCAGAAAACCATTAACAAAAGATGAGATGTCTCTCTGGTATGTTTTATATGCAACCTTATGGGGAGGTGCCATCCTCTTTTTATCATGTCATTCCCCTGGTTTAAGCAGCCAGAATGGATCTGTATCATCTCCTGTATCCAGCCAGATATGGATAGTGATGGATCCTTGATGAGATCTGTTTGTCCCTCTCCATAACCAGTGTTGTATTATTTTGCTTTCTATCACTACCACATCCTCTGGCCAGCTTTAAAAATCCCCCATAACCTGACATTTACCTTCCGTTTCACTCAGATACAAAGGCTCCATGTCAGGTAGGATGACATCCTTCCCTTTTCCCTGCACACCCCAGGCTCATTTGCCTGCCAAATGGTAACTTCCATCCTTTTTGCTTCTGATTGTGTCCTCTGAGGTCAAACAGAACTAATCCAGTCCCTTCTCCACATGATAATACTTCAGATACTTGAAGACCATGATCATGTTTCTCCTCAAACCTTCTCTAAACTAAATATACCCTATTCTGCCAATTGCTTCTCTTCGGTCATAGATTCAAGGCCCTTCATCGCTCTGGTTGCCCCCCTCCTACCTCCCGCGTATTCTTCAGCTTATTAATAACCTTCTGAGCATTATTAATGCTCCAGATCAGGGCAAAACGCATCTCCCTATTTCTGGAAGCTACACCCCTCTTAAATCAGCCCAACACTGCATTAACATCACCCTGCTGATTCATAGTGAGCTTGCAGTCCAGTAAAACTCCCATCTCTTTTTCAGAACAACTCCTATCTATCTCTGCCTCCCCAATCTCATATTTGTGAAGTTGATTTTTTGCACCCAAGTACAGGACTTTACTTTTTAGTTTTATCTTATTAGAGTCAGTCCAATGCTCCTGCCTGCCAAGATTCTTTTGAATCTTGACTTTATCATCCTTTGTGCTAGGTCTCCCTCTTGGCTTTGTGTCATTTGCAAATTTGATGAACATAATGTCCATGCCTTTAATCACGTCACTGATAAAAATGCTGAATAGAACGAGACCAAGTACAGATCCCTGGGGCAATCCACAGGAGACCTCCTGCCAAGTTAACGGTTGAATCATTTACAACTATTCTTTGAATTCAGCCATCCAACCAGTTCTGAATCCAACTGATTGTATCATCATCTAATCTATGAATCTTTTCCACAAGAATCATATGAGGTGCTTTTGATAAAAAGCTCACAGGCCTATAGTTTGCTGACTCTTTTCTCTTCCCTTTTTGGAAAACTAGAAAATTTACCCTTTCCTGATCCTATGGTACTTTTTCTGTTTTCTATAGTCTTTCCAATATCACTGACAGTGGCTCAACCATCTCAGCTATAGGTTCTTTTAGCACTAAAGGAGGTAATTCAGCTGGTCCTGAGGGTCTGAATGTATCGAGAGCATTTAGGGGGTCTCTTAATAACTCCTGATTTACCTACGGTATCGACAACCTGCTAGTCATCTTTATCCTGTAATAACCAGTAAAAAGGTCTCCTTTTCAGAGAAAGCAGAAAGAGGAATTGAGCATCTCTGCTAGTTATCACTGTCCCATCCAACCAAGCAAAGGTCTTCTCTCTTCTCTGATCCTCCTTTTTCTCACCACATGGCTAAAATACCCCTCTCCTTTTTATTGTTTTTCCCTTCCCATACAGACTGTAGTTCATTCTGAGCTTTAGAAATCCTCACACTAATTTGTAGGACCATGCCATTGTCTTGTATTTATCCTCTGTCACCTGGCCTTGTTTCCATCTTCTGTATGTCTATTTTTAAAAGTTAAATTGGTTGGTGAAGTTCTCTGTGTATCCACATCACTCTCTTCAGACAAGTCATCCTTTTCATTCTCAATGCTTTTCTCCTGCTTTGCATCTTCAGAATTTCCTTGTAGGTTAACCTCCCCTGAAGCATTTACTCTATGTAATCCTATCTTTCCACTGAACGTTTTGAAATCTGCTTTCTCAAAATCCAGGATGTCTGTCAGACAGTGAGTCCAGACTTCCTCTATTTTTCTATTACAGACTCTTAGATGGAATGGGCATGTCCCCCAACGACCCCCATCTTTTCCACCCCAGAAACCAGTACCTCCTTGTTAGTGACAATCAAATCCAGGATAGACTCTCCCAATGTTGCTTCCTTTACCTTTTGAAGGAAGAAATTATCACTAGGGCAAGACAGGAAATTATTAGTTGTTCTGCTTTTGGCGGATGTCTGGAGATTTGAAGGCCCTCATCCCTACTAGATCATGCCTCTGTGCTAGGCTTGAGTTCTAGCATGGGGGAGTTTCCCAAATCTCTTGTCTGTTCCTTTTTTGTCCAAGTGATCTGCAGTACATTTCAATGAAAAAACCACTTCTGTTTCTCTTTCCCTTGACCCCTGCTCAAATATTCTCCATTATGCTTTCTCCCTCTAGTTTCTGGATTTCCTCACATTCTTATCTCCTCCCTCCCCTTCCTTCATCTCTCTCAAGGAAGGTAAATTTGGATGGCTAGAAGATGCCCAGTTAACTTGGGTTTTACTGGTTAGATTCTTTCCTTCCCCTTCCCTCTCCTCCCCACCCTTTACTTTCCCTACCCTTCCCTTCCCACCTGCCTAAGGGCTGTCTTATGACTTAAGAGCAATTATCAATAGTAACTGTAGCTATTTCCCTCTGGGTCTGATGTCTTTCTTTTTCTTAGCCCCATTAAAGGGGCCATGCCCCGACTACTTCTTAAACAGGTCTATTCAATGAATGGGCGTTACCTCACCCTAAGTGAGTACCTGCATAGACCTTGGCCTAATGGGGCCAAGGTCTCCCAGGGCATCCTGGGCCATCTCCAGTCATCCTGATGAGTATCTGGTCACTGGATTCAGATGGCTCTGGAGGGGAAGTGAGGCTGGTGACCTGCACAGCCCTCCTTCACTCAAAACAAAGTTGAGTGCAAGTCATGTCATCATTTCTCTGATGGCATGATCTTCTTCAGCCACAAAGGACAAACACACAACAACAATAACATACAGCGCTATATTCCATTCTCTTCCCTTTTACCTATTTCTTTCTTACCTATTACCTTTTACCTATTTCTTTGCAATAAGGTATGCCCATTCATAGTCCAGTTATGGATTTTGTTCTAATTCAAATCCTATATCTTCTATGAAGGCTTGTTGGACTACTTCCCATAGTAAGGCAGGCTGACTGAGGTGCAGAGTGTGGGGCAGGGGTGAGCAGCATATTGGGTGATCAGTTCTTATACCCTTACATTTATTTACAATAAATTATTAAATTAATGAATTGGTCCATTCACACAAATGCAAACTCACCTCTCTTCTTTTATGTGAGGAAGAAGTGTGGTGTCAGTGTCAGAAGACCTGGGTTTGACTTCTGGCCATACCCACAGCTTTGATGACCAACCTTGAACAAACTGCTTCAACTCCCTTAGTCTCAGAATGAGGGCATTGGACCAAATCAGCTGTGAGGTTCTTTCCTGCTCTAATATTCTATGATTTTGTTGCTGGCAGTGAGACTGTTTACCAAGCTGCAGATGTAGGGATATAGAGGAATAACAACTTTATTTTGGCTATGGCATCATACATGTAAAATTATTTCGATGAATGACAGTGAGTTTCCCTGTGACCAGTGGTTAGTGGTCCAGAACTCAGGGCTTTGTCTTCCATTGTTCACCTCAAAGCATTACACTTGTCTTTATATAATCGCTTCCAGAGATACAGCCTCCAAATCTGCAAAGTTGCCAGTCTCTAGGTACCATCATTTCCATTCATTCATTCCAACCTCTCAGTAAAAGAATTTCTTCTCCATTAAATTTCTGTTTGCTTCTAATAGGCCTGTCTTTTTAAAAAATGTATCAAACAACAACTCTTATATTGTGTTTTGTGGTTTACCAAATGATTTATAAATATTATCTCATTTTTCTTTCTTTATAAAAACCCTGGAACACCACTCTAAGCACTGGATGCTGTTATTTTCTCATTTTCCAGACTGTATGCCCCAGGAAACTGGGGCATACAGAAGTGAAGCGATTTTCCCAGGGTCACACAGCTAGGCAGTGTCTGAGGTCAAATTTGAATTCAAGTCCAATCCTCTCCAAAATGGCCAATTTCAAGGTGTCAAAGAAGATAGCAGAATGAAATCTGCCTAAAATGTAAGTTTCCTTTTAAAAGAACATTCAGTGACATATTTAACTGTAAGTTCTCTGGTTTTCCAGCCATGTCCTTTCTCACCATTGTTAAATACCAAGATATTTCAGTCTGAATTTAAACTCCCCCATGTCCTGATTCATGTGGTTATACATGCTGTTAAGAGTATGAGACATCTACCACAATCCTGGTTATCAACTTGGATAGGCAATAGTGTCAGAGAAAGAAACAAGGAATTGGATGATACTTGAGATAAGAAATTATGTAGTTTTACAAGTAAATATCTCCCTTATGCCAGGTTGAAATGACTCAAAAAGATTATCCAAAGGAATCTTAACAAGCTAGAACTTTGGATGAAATCTAATATTATGGAATATAATAAGATTAAAATAAAGGTTTACATTTTGGGTCAAAAATCAACTGCAAAAGAGCATGACTAAAAACAGTTTATATAAAACTCCCCCACTAAACCTGTGAGTTTTAGAATATGTAACTCTTACCTCTAAGCTAATGCAATCTCAGGTTGAATTAAGAGAGGAATAATGAGGGAGATGGTAGTCCCACTGTCTTCTGTCTTGATCCGACCATATCTGTAGCATCACATTCAGTTCTGAGTACTAAATCTTAGGAATAGCATTTCTAAATTGGAGCACTTCTAGGGAGGGTGACTATGATAATGAAAACATTAAGAACCACTGCATATAAGGATAACTCGAAGGAACTGGTGTTGTTTAGTCTGGAGAAGAAGAAGTTTAAGGAGATCATGACAGCTATCTTTGAGTATTTGTGAGGCTGTCACATGAAGGAGGAATCTGAATGGTTCTGCTTGACCCCAGAGGACTGAGTAATGTGGAGAAGATGGAAGTTGACAGATCTAGTTTGAGAGAAGGAAAACTTTTTAAAAATTTATTTATTTTCAGTGTTCCATAATCACTACCACACAATCTAGGTTTTTTCTTTCCCTCCCTCCCCTCCTTCCCCCTACCTTTTCCCTCCCTCCCATGATGGCATACAATTTTATATAGGTTCTACACATACATTCCTATTAAATACATTTTCACCATAGTCATGTTGTATAGAAGAATTAAAATGAATGGGAGAAATCATATAACAAAGCAAAATGTAATACGAAAGAAAATGATCTGGGGGGAGGAGCCAAGATGGTGGAGTAGAAAGATACACAGATGCTTAGCTCTTACCCTACAGCCCATAAAATACCTGTAAAGAAGAACTCTCAACAAATTCTAGAGCAGCAGAAGCCACAGAGACCTTAAAAACTGACAGGAAAGGTCTGTTGCACACCGGATGCAAAGCAGAGCCCAGCCCTGCCTTGACCATGTGGCACCAAGAGGAGCAGATCTGAGCAGGTTTCAGAAACAGAAATTCCAGTGGCAGCTCAGGTCCCTCAACCCACAGCCACCAAAGGTCAGTGAGAGGGACTTTTTGGCTGGCTGAGAGGGGAGTGGGGTATCCCCATAACTCAGGCCACCTCAGGAGACAGCAGCAGAGGCAGCAGCAGACAGGGGCTCCCAAAGCAGGCAGTGGCCCACATCGTTGAAGATCTCCTCATAAACCCCCTGAGGGAACTAAACCACCCTGCCTTTACCTGAGCAGCTGAACTTAATCTAACACTGAATAGCAGCCCCACCCCCACTGAAAGCCCTGAGGCTGGGGAACAATATTTGAATCTCAGCCCCCAAGGGCTGGCTGGGCAGAACTGGAGGTGAGGTGGGTGTGGAGAAGAAAGTCAGAAGTCAAGTAACTGGCTGGGAAAATGCCCAGAAAAGGGAAAAAAAATAAGACCATAGAAGGTTACTTTCTTGAGGAACAGGTGTCTTCCCCCATCCTTTCAGATGAGGAATAACAAGGCATACTGCCAGAGGAAGTCAAGGCCCATGTCTCCAAAGGGGACTTAAATTTGACTCAGGCAATAGAAGACCTTAAAAAACAAGGTAGCAGCTTACTAAAGGAGAACCAAAAAAATGCTGAGGAAAATAACAGCTTTAAAAAGAGGCTAACTCAATTGGAAAAAGAAGTCCAAAAAGCCAACGAGGAGAAGAAGGTTTTAAAAAGTAGAATTAGCCAAATGGAAAAGTTTCAAAAGCTCACTGAACAAAATAATTCGTTGAAAGAGAGAATTGAGTCCAGGGAAACAAATGACTATGAGTTAAACCACGAAGTTAGTAAACAAAATAAAAAATTTGAAAAAATAGAAGATAATGTGAGACAACTCATTGGAAAAGCAACTGACTTGGAAAATAGACCCAGGAGAAATAATTTAAAAATTATTGGACTACCTGAAAGCCATGATCAAAAAAAGAGCCTAGGTATTGTCCTCCATGAAATTATCAAGGAAAACTGCCCTGATGTTATAGAATCAGAGGGCAAAATGGATATTGAAAGAATTCATCAATTACCTCCTGAAAGAAACCTGAACAGAGAAAGTCCTAGGAATATTGTGGCCAAATTTCAGAGTTTCCAGATTAAGGAGAAAATACTGCAAGCAGCTAGAAAGAAACAATTTGTGTACTGTGGTAATGCAATCAGGATAACACAGGATTGGGCAACTTCAACATTAAGGGATTGAAGGGCTTGGAGTGGGATATTTCAGAAGTCAAAGGAACTGGGATTGAAGCCAAGAATCACCTGCCCATCAAATCTGAATATAATACATCAAGGGAAAAAATGGTCATTCAGTGATACAGTCGAATTTGAAGATTTCATGGTTGAGGAAAAGACCAGATCTGACTTCCCAAGACAAGAATCAAGAGAAGCATGAAAAGGTAAACAGAAAATAAAAATCATAAAAGACTCTCTAAAGCTGAACTGTTTACATTACTACATGGAAGGAAAATATTCTTAACTCTTGAATCTTTTCTTAGTATTTGGGTAGTTGGAGAGATTGTACATACACACACACACACACATACACATAGATAAACAGAGAGTATAGAGTATGTTATATCAGAAGAGATGATATCCACACACACACAAATAAGATAAAATAAAATAAAATAAAAATTTAGAGGTGAAGGAGGAAAATTCCAGGAAGAAAAAGGGAGTAATGGAATGGGGCAGGCTATAACTCATAAAAGAGATAAGAAAAATCTTATTCAATGGAGGAGATAAGGGAGAAGGGGGGGCAGAAATAAAGCTACTCTCTCCATGTGTGGCTGAAGGAGGAAATAACATGCTCACTAAATTTGATATGAAAATTTGTATACACCACAGGAAAGTAGGAGAGGAGGTGACAAGTGGAGTGATGGGAATGTTAGAAGGGAAGGCAAATGGGAGAAGGGAGTCTATAAATAAACACTTTTGAGAAGGGACAAGGTCAATTGTAGGGGGGAAAATAAGGAGGGATAAGGTAGGTCAGAGGGCAATATAATCAGTTTTACACTAAATGATTGCTATGGAAGTCTTTTGCAAAACAACATATATTTAGTCTGTATTGAATTGCTTCCCTTCTCAGTGCGGCTGGGGGGTAGGGGGGGAGGGAGAGAAATTGGAATTCAAAGTATTAGAAATGAATGTTGAGAATTTTTATTGCATGTAATCGGGAAATAAGAACTGCAGGGATAGGGGTATGAAAATTTATCTTGCCCTGCAAGAAAAGAGAGAAGATGGGGATAGGAGAGAGGTGGGTTGTGATGGAGGGGAGGGTACATTGAGGAAAGGAGTAATCAGAATGCAAGGTATTAGGAAGGGGGGAGGGGAGTGATGGGGAGAAAAATTGGACATGTTACAAAGTGAGGTAAAAGCAGTTAGTATTAAAACAATAGACTGAATTAATTACTGAGAATAAATCAATGACATCTTTAGTTTGGAGAAAAGAATTTCAGTCTAAATTTCCTAGAGGAAGGTAACCTCAGGTAAAATTTGGCATTGATGGAAAAGTCAAGGTTTAATTGGTAAATCTGATTTTATGATTGCCATTTAAAAAGGAACTATAACATGTATAGAAAGACATGTAAGTCACTTATGACTTACTTCAAAAGATATTCCTTAGCCAAAGTGAAACTATAATCATATTTGAAACCTGGTTATTGGAACTTGCCACTTTTAGATGCTATGGGACTATTACGTGACTGTTCTTCTGAGTCTAACTCCAGGTATGGGTAGCAAGAAAGGCCATCTGAGCCTCCAATCCATGATGCCAGTAAGCTGATGAGATGCTGGTATGAACTGCAGAGGTGATCTCAAGGGAAGGGTGGGAGAGCAGCTGTTCAGCATGGGCTGAGGTGGGATTCTCCTGACTCAATTTCCTCACAGACACCTGGCAGACTTTAAGCCTGACTGAATGCAAGTGGGTAATCTAATCCTGCCTGGAACTGACATGAAGTTGGGGAGATATTGTATCCCTGCAATGTTCTTACCATGGTGGCAATTTCCTATAGTCAAAAGGTTTGTAAGCTTAATACCAGATCTATTCAATTATAGATTATGGATAGAGGAACATCCGATGTTATCTAAAATTAGGCATAGGACTTTAGACCAACAACATTAAGTTTAATTCTTAGTAATACTGTGGAGACAATTAGGTCAAGAGCTTGTGAAGTTAGCAACATAAATATTATCTATGTATCAGTTGGTTAATGTTTAAAAAAAAATTCTTTTGTGGCCTATATTGTAAATGCTTTAAAAAGATGTAACACCTGACCAAAAGTTGGAATTGCTTTATCTGTTATAAACTGTGTTAAAAAATAAATAATAAAAAAAAGAAAGAAAATGATCTGCTATAATCTGTAATTGAATTCCATAGTTCTTCTCTGGATGTGAAAGGCATTTTGCCTTAAAAATCCAGTGGGAATTTTTTAAGTCCTTGCATTTGCAGTGAGGTTCTAAGTCTACCAGAAAAAGTACTTGCACGCTATGGTTGTTGCTGTGTACAAAGTTCTCCTGGTTCTGCTCCTTTTGCTCAGCATCAGATCATGTAAATCTTTCCAGGCCTCTCTGAAGTCTTCCTGTTCATCATTTCTTACAGTGCAATAGTATTCCATTACAAAGAGGCAGATAGGTGGTGCAGTGGATAGAGCACCAGTGCAGGAGTCAAGAGGACCTGAGTTCAAATCTCACCTCACGCACTGGCTGTGTGACCTTGGGCAAGTCACTTAACCCCAATTGCCTCATCCTGGGTCATCTCCAGTCATCCTGATGAATATCTGGCCACTGGATTCAGATGGCTCTGGAGGAGAAGTGAGGCTGGTTACCTGCACAGTCCTCTCTCACTCAAAACAAAGTCAAGTGCAAGTCATGTCATCATTTCTCTGATGGCATGGTCTTCAGCAACAAAGGATGAATGCACATTCCATTACAGAAGGAAAAATTGATCGAGCAGACCAAAAGTGGAACAGGCTGCCTTGGGCAGCTGTGGACTCTCCATCATTGTAGGTCACTTGTTGGGAATTTGTAGAGGGAATTACTTTTTAGTTATGGTTTGGGTTAGATGACTTCTGACTCACCTAACTGATAACAATTCTGTGTCAATGTGAAAGATACATACATCACAAACCATGTCAATCACCGTTTTATAATGCATCTCTCTTTCATTCATTCTTTTTGTACTTCTAATCCCCCTCTACTCCCTCTTAAAAAAACGAACTTCTATCACTAGGTTATTAAAATTAGACTAGTCCCTAACTAACTAAGGCCCTAAATTTTGTGGGGCAGTGACTCAGGGAAGCAGAGGGTGGTGCCAGAAAAGACCTGAGGTTTATATTTATATGGTCAGCCTGAATTCCCTCCCATCACAAGGGCAGTGATGGGACTGTGCCTTGCCCCTTCCCTTGCATCACTGCTCCCTGCTTCCCACCATCTGATACTTCATACCCTGTCTAGGGTATGATGACTTGATAGTCATTTTAAACTCATCTTATATAGATGATTAAGTTTATATGGACACAAGATAAAGGGAGAAAACACTATTATTTACTCCAGATCCATTTCATCTTAGGGAAACCCTAAAACACAATTTGGAATGCACCATGAAATGCTCAGATAAAATAAACTCTGTAAGTAAAGATACTCAACTCAACTGAACAATCAACAACTATTTATTAAGCACCTGATACTGTGCTAGGCTCTAAGGATATGACAGAAATAGAATAGCCCCTGACTCAAGAAACTCACATCCTACTAGCGGATCATAACATATTCACAGATACTTAAGGTAATGCAAGGCAATCTAAGGAGGGGAGGCTGCTAGTGACTGTTATTAAGGAGAAGGCTGCACCTAAGATGAGCTGTGAAGGAAGATAAAGATTCTGATAGGTGGTGATGAGGAGGGGGACTCTAGGCATGGAAGATGGCTTAGGTAGGAGATGCAGTGTTGAATTTGCATTAATACCTCTACTTCTAGTAAACACCATTTGGTGAATGACACCCCAGTGCTGCACAAGAAGGGCGGGGGCTCCAGAGACAGAGGCTGAGGTGGCTTCCACATTGCTTTGGCAGTGGGAGGTGAAGTCGAGATTGGGCTGGCATTGAGACCAAGGCCATGACTGCAGGGCCCAAGAAGGACAGACCAAAGATAAGGAGGAGGTTCCTGTCACTAAGTTGGGTGGAATAGTCAAGGAAATGAAGATCAAGTCTTTGGAGGAGATGTCTTTTTTCCCTTCCTATTAAGGAGTCTGAGATTACAGATTTTTTCTTTTCTGGGGCCCTTATTGAAGAATGAGGTTCTGAAGATCAGACCTGTTCAGAAACAGACTAGAACTGGAGAGTTTACTACTTTCAAGGCTTTTATGGCCACTGGCAACTATAATGGCCATGTTGGCCAGGGTGCCAAGTGCTCTAAAGAAGTGGTTATAGCTATGCATGGTGCTACCACTTTGGCCAAGCTGTCCATCGTTCCTGTAAAACATGGCTAATGCAGGAACAAGAATGGCAAGCCTCACACTGTGCCCTGCAAGTCACTGGGCAATATGGATCAGTTGTGGTGCCTTTAGAGGTCCTGGCATTGTCTTAGCTCCTGTGCCTAAGAAGATCCTGATGATGGCTGGAATTCATGACTTCTACCAGTGGCTGTACTCTTGTGGTTTGTACAACATGGCTAAAGCTATCTTTGATGTTATCTCCAAAACATACAGCAACATAACCCCAGACCTGTGGAAGGAGACTTTGTTCATCAAGTCTCTCTATCAGGAATCTACCAACCATGACATCTTGTAAAGACTCACACTAGCAGATCTGTCCAGAGGACCAGACAGCTATGGTGGCTACCACATGGATGGATGTTTTGTGTTGTTAGTTCGTTTGTTTTTTAAATAAAGACTAAATTGAACTATGCTTGCTAGGAAAAAAAGAGTTTGTATAACAGCAAATAGTTCAGTTTGGCTGGAATATATAGTATGTGAAAAGGAACCGAAATAGATTGGAATCATAATTATAAAAGGACCTCAAATGCTGGTTAAATGGGTTTGTATCCTAGAGGTGAAAGAGAATCAATGAAGGTTTGTTTGCATTTAGGGAACAATGTGGCCAGACCTGAGCTTCATAAAGTTAATGAGCATTTATTAAGTACTTGCTGAGTGCCAAGCACTGCACTGGGGACACAAAGAAAACTCTATATAGTTCCTGTTCTCAAGAACTCCCAATCTAATGGAAAAGAAAACCAAGCAGGGGAAGGGAGGAAGTGGGAATGACCTCCTGCAGAATGTGGACTTTGAAGGAAGCCAAGAGGCAGAAGTAAGAAAGACAGCATTATAGCATGGGGAGACAGTCAATGAAAATATACTTTTTGGGGAACGTTGTGTGGAAGATGGATTGGAGACAGGAGGACTGGAAGCATGGAGAAAAATCAGGAGGCTGGTGAAAGAGTCTGGACTAGAGATAATAGGTCCCTAAACTATGATGCTGGTGGCAAGCAGAGAGAAGGAGATGGATGAAAGAGATGTGGAGCCACAATCAACAAGTGTTGGCAAGTTGTACATGTGATGTGAGGGTTAGGGAACAGTCTGAGATGAATTTAAGGTTATGAACCTATATGATCATGAGGATGGTCGTAATCTTAATAAAATAAGGAAAGTTTAGAAGGTTGGGTTTGGGTAGGAAAATGGTGAACTATGTTTTGGACATGTTGAGATTGAAATGTCACTGAGAAACCCACGTGAAAGTATCTTTTAGGCAGGGAATGGGGCTGGAGTTTGGGAGAGAAAGTAAGGAGTAAAGGTATATAGATTTGGGGGTCATCTACATGGAGAAAAAGTCAACAAGTATTTGGTAAGCAATTTACTATGTGTCAGGCACTGTACTAAGTGCTGGGGATACAAAAAAGTCAAAAACAGTCCCTGCCCTTGAGGAACTTACAATCTAAGGGGGAATATAACATTCAAACAGCTATATGCAAACAACATACATGTACGTACGTATGTATGTATTGGAAATAATTTTAGAGGGAAGGTACTAGAAATTAAGGAAGGCTGGGAAAGGCTTCTTAATGAAAGTGAAATTTCAGCTGAGATTTGAAGGAAGCCAAGGAAGAGAGGTGTCAGTGGTAAGAAGGGAAAGAATTCCAGACATGAAAGACAGAGAGCAAAAGTGTATGGAGTTTGGAATGAGGAACAACAAAGAGGCCAATGTCACCAGGTGAAAGAGAGTGTGGAGAAGATCAGCATATCATGAAACTGAAAGATATGAGGAGGGCCAGCTTATGCAGTGTTCTCAAAGCCAAGTAAAGGAGGTAATAAGTAAACCCATAGAAACTGGTGAGATTACCAAGGGAGAAGGGAGCCAAGGACAGAGTCTTAACGGACAGTCATATTTTGGACCTGGAAGATGTAGGATGATCCAGTAAAGGAGACTGAGAAGTGTCTGGACAGATAGGAAGATATCCAGGAGACAGCAGTGTCCCTAAAGCCTAGGGAAAGAGTAAGTTTCTAAAAGTAAAGGGTGGCTAAGTTAAAAATTCTGTGTGAGGCCAAGAATGAAAAGGCCATTTTAGTGGCCGAGATCATTTATAATCTTCAAGGGCAGTTTTGGTAGAGTGGTGGAGATAGAAGTCAAACTGCAAGGGGCTGAGGAGCAGGTGGTACCAAAGCAGAGGCAATAAATGGAAGATATAAGGGAATAGCCTAAGGGATTTCAGGTTCAAGTGAAAGTTTTTTAACTTCTATTTTTTAAGGATGAAGGAAGGAATGTTTGTAGGCAGCAGGGAAGGAGTCAGTGGATAGGGAATGATTGAAGATAAGTGAGAAAAAGAGAATAATTGATGAGCCAGGCCCAGGGAGAAGGCAGGAGGGTTAAGGTCAAGGAAACAAGAAGAAAGGTTAATAATCAGTTAACACTCACATATCTCTTTAAGGTTTGTAAGAAGCTTTACATATGTTATCTCATTTGATCTTTATAACTATCCTGTAAGGTAAGTGCTAGTATGATTCCTATTTTACAGATGAGAAAACTGAGGCTAAGAGACGTTATATGACCTGCCCAGGGTCACAACAGATTGTATCTGAGGAAGATCTTCTTAATCTAAGTCTAGCATTCCGTCTAGCTAGATTGCCCAGCTGACACTAGTAAGGAAGAAAGGGAAACTCCCTCTGAGACTGGTACAAAAGAATAGGTAGATAAAGAGGCAGAGGGGTTGTCAGGAGTAGAAAGGAGCTCACAGTCAATGGTTTCAATTTTCTGGGTAAAGCAAGGAGTGAGATCATCCTTTTGAGTGACACTGTGGAGTGGGATAAAGGTGGCATTAGGGATATGAAGAGAGAGAAAATTTAGTTAGATCAGTTGCTGCAGGAATTGTGATAAAGCATCAATCAAGGAAGAGGAAGTGAGGTCCATTTGAGATTAGAGAACATGACTGTTGCATGGGGATTCAGTGAGTACAACTGCGTGACTTCCTCCCAGAATGTTCAGCAGTCTAGGAATAGTAGTGGAAAAAGCAGACAGTGGTGGTGACACAAGGCTGACAACGTAGAGGCAGGATGTGAACAACACAAGGACAAGGGGGCAAGTAACTGGGCGAAGTTCTCAAGAATGAGATCCTGACATCAAAAGGGAAGACAATTCCAATGAAAAGGAAAAAAAGAGGTATCTAAAGAGATTGACACCATGAAGAGATAACTTAATAACTTTTTTCTAAAGACCTGCATGGATATAGGAAGCAAGCACAGGTAACAGGATAAATATGAAAGTCTAGCTCGGTTCAGTAAGAATAGGAGCACAAAAGCTCAGAGCAACCTGAAAAAAGGAAAGCCAAGGCAAGGACAGTTAAAGACAATACAGAGCTCTCTTGGGGAAAATAAGACTTAGGCTTTTTTTTCAGTCATTCTCAGTTGTGCCCAACTCTTTGTGACCCCATTTGGAGTTTTCTTGGCAAAGATACCGGAGTGGTTGGCCATTTCCTTCTCCAAAGACTTTGGCTATCTTGGAGAAAAGTGGATGATCACCAATAACAACAAAACTCAGCTGTTTGGAAGTAGATGGCACAATGATGAGGGGCAGTGGAGAGAAGGTAATGCTGCTCAACTCTTATTTCATGTTGTTTTTGTCTATCAAGGGAATGATCATTAGAGTTGAAAGACAACAAAAATGCGGAATAGGGAACAGGTCCCAAAGATAAGTAGGCAGATGGTAAGAGAGGTGGAAGTAAGATGGAAGGCCAGCCATTCTTCTCTCAGGTACGCCTCCATCAAAACGCCACATGTTGTGTCCCTGAATAATTAAGGTCTTCAGCTAGATGAAGACATCTAGATGTGAGATGGAAAAAGGAGAAGACTTTGTCTTCATGGTTAGCAGTTGGTGGAAGTTATGAGGAAATATTTTAGCTCAATATAAGGAACTATATACATGTATGTATGTGTATATATTCATAGGTTGTGTTCATTCTTCATTTTTGAAGAGGACCATGACATCAGAGAAATGATGACATGACTTGCACTTGACTTTGTTTTGAGTGAGAGTGGGCTGTGCAGTCACCAGCCTCACTTTCTCCTCCTGAGCCATCAGGATCCAGTGACCAGATATTCATCAGGAAGACTGGAGACAGCCCAGGATTGAAGGCTGTGAAGTTTCATGATCAAGCCACATTATCAGCAGGAGGAGCTGAAGATTTTTGTAATGGCAATCAAATTAGGATCTTTTACTGTTTTTGTTTTACTAAAAGTGCACTGATTGAATAATGTGATTGGGGAGGATTTTTCCCATCCATTGATGGGACCACCCATTGTGGGAAGCTTGATTAGGGGAGGGTCCCAAGTACCTTTTGTTTTTTATGTTGAGGCATGGGTCAGAGAATTATGCCCTCTGGCTCTAAAAAATGTATAAGTACTTGGAGGGAGAGGTTTTACCATGGGGGCTTAGTTTTTGGAAAAAGTTTGAGTGTCAGGTGAGACTCTGCGAAGTCACTAAAGCAGCACCCCCCTCCCACCCCCCAGCTTTTTGAAAACTCAGATGTTGGTGCTTTCCTCTCTGGTAAAGATGTATGTATGTTAGTGGTCAGGCCTATGTGGGTATGTATATACGTACGTGTGTGTGTGTGTGTGTGTGTGTGTGTGTGTGTGTGTGTGTAACAAAATGAGCTGTCTTGTGAGTTCCTCAACACTGGAAGCTTTGAAGTGTATGACAGCCCATCAGTGGTGCTGTTTAGGGGATTCCTGCATTAAGTAACTCTTAAGACTCTATATAATACATAGTATTATAGTAAAATAGTTAACTGTCCTCAGCCTCTTAGTAATGGAATGAAGACTCTAATGGTTACCAAGAATGCATAAAGACTTGCTCCTACTCTGACATCAAAGAACTGATATTGGGGAAGAAAATAATTTTAATCTTCAAAACAAAGATAACATCAACTGATTTGTTATTTCCAAATCAATCAACCAGTAATCATTTATTGAACACATACAATATGCAAAGTGTTAGCCAGTGTTGTGGATGATACAAAAAGTATAAGGCACAATTGCTGACTACAAAGAGTTTACAGATGGACTGAGATAAGACAGGCAGCTAGTCCACATCCCTAAATATCTTGGAGTAGTCTGTGACTCTTTTCCTCTCCTTCATCTTACACATTCAGCTGATCCACAAGTTCTGTTGTTGCCACATCTGGGATACTGCATACATGCTGTACTTCTACCTTCTAATGGCAACCATACTCCAGTTCAGGTTCTTATTTCTTCTTAGCTGGACTCTTATAATAGCCCGCTAAGTGATCTTCCTTGTCTCTAGTTTTTCCCCTTTCTGATCCATCATCTTATACTGATGCCTGAGTCATTTTGGACCAAGTGGAATAGACTCTTGCCATCATCCTTATTTTCCCGCACTCCAAACTCGACAAGTAGCCAGGACTAGCTTTTGCCTAAGTAGGCCTTCATATCATTTCAGAGGCCTCCCGTCACTGTATTATCTAGCCTGGCCATTGCTCTCATTTTCTTTATACTGCAACCTTGGACTCCACCCCTTGTTTCTCTAATCCTGAGAGATGAACTTTTGCCTTATCTCTGCCTCCATCTCTGTTTGGTACCAAAAGCTAGGAGCAATAGCCAAAAGCTGCAGAGAGACAGTAGTCAGCTTAATAAAAGTTGAATTACTCTATTCAAAATGGGGAATGGGCTGTCTTGGGGGAAAAGAGTTCCACCTTACAATAGGTTTCCAATTAGAGGCTAGATAACTACTAAATGATAGTGTGGAAGGGGTTCTTGGGTATGAGTTGAACTGGATTATCTGAGATCCCATGGTAATACACAGTTATCATTCTATTCTTATACTTTCAACAACTGCCCATTGACTAATTAATAAAAAAACCCATTTGACTAGCATCGAAGGCCCTACATTATATGGCACCCAGTGTATCTTTCTAACCTTATCTCAGACTCTTCTCTTTAGGTAGTCTACTTACCAACCAAACTATATCACTTTTCTCTCCATGATATCATTCTATTCTTTCCCATCTCCATTCTGCTCACACTTTCCTGCATACCTGGAACAAACTCCAAACTTTCTCTTCCCTCCCTCAACTATTTCCATCCATTGAAGCTTCTCCTTTCCTTCAAAGTTCACCTCTGATACCAGCTCCTCCATGAAGCCTCCCCTGACAGCTTTTCTGCTCCATCCAAGTCAAACAGAAAAGATTTTTTCCATCTCAATTTTCTTCTAGTATTTTGCCTGGACCAATGCTATGCATATTTCTTTCCCTGTGCTAAGGTATTTGTCTCCCAATTAGATCCCCTCTCAATTAGACTGTAAGTTCCTAAAGAATAAGGCTTGGGTCATATTTATTTTTATATCACCAGTGCTGAGCACAGATTCTCATACACAATGCACCCTTAATATATGGTTCAAATACTTTGTCATATACATAATTTTTCTTTCTGTCATTAACTTCCATAGGGCATACTGGGTGTTGCCTCAGTCAAACTGAGACCTGCTAAAGACCTTACTTTTAAAAGGCCAAGCTCTTCCACCACATATGGGACCATCTTCAGTTGTCCTGAAGTGTATCTTGCCACTGGATCTAGATGGCTTGGGAAGGAGAAACTAAGGCTGGTGACTTTGCACAGTTCTCCATCACTTAAATGCAATTCACTTGCAAGTCATGGAATTAACCATCCTGAGGTCATGGTCCTGTTTGAGAACAAAGGGCAAGCAACAACAACCCTGTGAAGGTATATGTCCAGGAGTGCTACTGTTGGGTCAGACTGTGAACAGTTTAGTGACTTTTCTTCCATGATCCCAAATTATTTTCCAAAATGGTTGAACTTATTCATAGCTCAACCAGTAGTACATTAGTGTTTATATCTTTCTAAAGTCTATCTGTTGTTCCTATGTCATCATTTTTGCCTTTTATGTTTGAATTAAAATCCAAATGTTTTCATTTGTATTTTTCTCATAACTTGGAACATTTAAAAAAATATGATTGTTGATCATTTGCACTTCTCCTGAAAATTGTTTATTCACCTGCTTTGACAATTTTCCTATCAGAGGAATATAGATCTGTGCTCATTCCTTCATATATTTTAGATATCAAGTTTTTATCAGAGATATACGACACATACTTTTCCTACTCAATCCCTCTTCTTACTCCACTTGTATTTTGTTTGTGCAAAAGCTTTACAATTTTATGGTATTAAAACAGTCTGTTTTATTTTTCACGATTGTTTAGTTAAGACTTCTCTTCCTAGCCATAACTGTGAATGGACCTCCTTTCACTTTTTTTTTAGTGTGTGTGTGTGTGTGTGTGTGTGTGTGTGTGTGTGCGTGAGTGCATATGTGTGTGTGTGTGTGATGCAAACTTTTATTTAAGTTTGGTATCCATTCAGGGCTTACAAGGTATATGATGTTCCTCTACCTCTATTTCCTAGCAAATTGCTTTCCAGTTTTCCAAAATGCTTTCATTGAATAAGCTATCTTACCCCTAGCAGTTTATATTGCTGAGCTTATCAAACCCTGGCTCCACTTTTTTTCAGTTGCTTTTGACCCTTGCTTCCCTGTCTGTTCTATTGATTTACTTTTCCATTAAAAAAAACCCACCAGCAGATCAAATAATTTTAGTTATTACTGTTTTGTAATATAGTTTGAGACCTGGTAATGTCATCCCCCTTCATTTCTATTTTTCACCCGTAATTTCCCTTTTAGATACTAAAATTTTGTTATTATTTAACCTGGCTATATATAGTTACTACAGAGTAACTCCCTGGTAATTTGATTGGTATGGTACTAAATATGGAAACCAGTTGTGCCTGATTTTTCATGACCCCAATCTTGGGTTTTCTTGGCAAAGATACTGGAGTGGCTTGCCATTTCCTTCTCTGCCTCATTTTACAGACAAGGGAACTAAGGCAAACATGCCTAAGTGACTTGCCCAGGGTCACACGACTAGGAAATGTGTGAGGCTGGGTTTGAACTCAGATCTTCCTGACTCCAGGCCTGGTGCTCCTCCATTCACTGTACCATGTAGCTTTTTTTTTTTATAACTGAATGAACAATGACTGTCTCTCCAGTTACTATCTTCCTTTATTTCTAGAAAGTGTTTTTGTAGTAGTGTTTATGTATGTCTCGAATATGTTTTAGTAGGATAACTGACAGATATTTTATAAATTTTGTAATTGCAACTTTTTCTTGTTTTTGTAAAGGCTGTAAAGAAAAACTGATGATTTCTGTGGATTTATATTATATCCTGCTACTTTTCTGAAGCAGTTAACCATTTTGGTTAGTTTTTCCACTGATCTTTTTTTTACACATGTGGAAAATGAGACCCCCAAAGGGTAAGTGACTTGTCCAAACTCACCCACGTAAGAAATGGGAAAACCAGAATTTGAACCCAGGTCTTCTGACTTTTTAAATCCAGTGCTCTTTCCACCAGAAGCATGATTCCACCCCCACCCCCTCATCCCCCTTTTTAGGGAGCCAACTGAAGGATTTTTAGCCAGGAGATAATAAGATCAATGATGCATTTTAGCAAGATGAATCTGCTGGTGGTGTGAAGATGGATTACAGCAGGGAGAGAGCAGTTAATATTCTCTTTATTTATCACTATTATTGTCTATGTGCCTAGTACTGTTCTGCCATGCAGTGCACTAAGAGAGATAGAGTAGGAACATTGTTATCTCTTGTGTACTGTGGTATAACTGGTTTCCTGTCAGTTCTTATCAAAGAGGGAGTCCTTCCAGTAATTTATGTTCTTGGGTTTATCAAAGTCCAGATTAGTGCTTTCCTTTGCTGTTTCTTGCTTACTTGGTCTGTTTTGCTGATCTACTTTTCTGTTTTTTAACCAGAAGCAAACAGTTTTGATGACTATGGCTTTATGGTGCAGCTTGATATCTGGTAATGCTATGCTTAATTCCCTCATTAGAGTATAGACTTCTGTTCTTCCAAGTAAGTTTTATTATTGTTTTATCTTGTACAGTGGAAAGAGCATTGGGTCTGGAGTCAGGGGATCTGGGTTCAAATTTTGCCTCTGTTGCTTAATATCTATGTGACTTTAAGCAAATTATTTCAGCTCCTTAGGATTCAATTTCCTTACCTGTTGAATGAAAAGGGGGGGAACTAGACAGATTTGAAGGTTCCATCCAGCTACAGATCTATGCTCCTATGATCCTACAAAGTATTTTTTTGATAACCAGATTGATATGACACTGAATTGGTGATCCACTGAAGTATTTTCATGTTTATTACATTGGCACAACATGGTCTAACCATGAGCTATAAATGGCTCTCCAATTATTTCTATAATGTGCTTTGTATCTATATTTACTGAAATCTTGTATATGTCTTCATCAACTCCATCAACGTGCATATGTATACACATAAATCATTCTGAATGAAATTTATTCTTACTTGCCTTTGTCAGTACTATTTAGAAATACTGATGATTTTTTGGTGAATTTTTTTATATCCTACTATTTTACTGAAGCTGGTAATTATTTTTGATCAGCTTCCTCTCTGACCCCTCATTTTACAGATAAAGAAACTGAGACCTAGGATGGGGAAGTGATGTGATGAGGAATCAGGATCTGAACTCAGGTTCTCTGACTTGCCAAATCCAGTGCTCTATTAAACCATACTGGCGTTGACTTTTTTTCTTTCTTTTTTTCTGGAGGCAATGGGGACTACTGGAGGTTTCTTTTCTTTCTTTCTTTTTTTTAAAGGAGGTAATATGATTGAAGATACTTTTAGGAAGACAAATGCAGTGGTGGTGTGAAGCATTGATTGCAGTGAAGAGGCATGAAGAAGGTAGCGAGACTAGTTTAATATTCCCCCTCTAAGTGATCAGTTATCTGTTATCCTCTTTGTGCCTAGGCAATGTGCTACTTGCACACTGCAAAAGAAGCCTAAGATAAGGAGCTTTTCTCAGGAGGAATTCAAAGAATATAAACAGGGTATCTTTGGGTTCCTTGGAAGAACAGAACTGGTATTCAAATTAATATTAAATACAGTTTGTGGATGAGAGATAACATGGCCTTCCTGGATGTGGCTTCTCACTGGTCCACAACCTGACGATCAAATAACAAAGAGAAAGGAAAGGAAGCATTTCTCCTCCCGCTCCCTGCAGAGAGTGGGGAACAGGGCTACTGGGAGAGGAAGAGAACTATGGGGTTCGAGTTAGAAAATTAAAGTTGTTTGCTGTGACTTGATGGCTTAATCAGCCGATCAATACTGTTCACAGAGCAGAGGGAGTGAAAGAGCTGCAGGTTGTGATGAAAAATGCATGAGGGAACAAGGGAGACCTGGGAGCAGAAAATTAAAAAGTTGGTCCCTTACATTTGTCCAATATTGGCCAAGAAATTAAATTGGTACTGGGGGAGAAAAGGGGCACTCGGAGGAGCTGACTGAACACAGACTGCACACTGTGGGGCAGGTCCTCTTATGAGGCGGAAAAGCAGTAATTAAGTTGCTTTTCTCTACTAAAGATGGATCCAACAACCTTTCGCATTGCTAAGTAACAGTAAAAACAAGGACTGCAGGACTCACAATAAGGCTGGGTGAAAACTGGATATTAAGTATTTTGGAGAAGGCACCTAGTGTCCCAGAGACTTGAAGGACAACTTGTAATGCTGGTTGGAAATCAGAGAAATGATAGATTTGCCCATCCAATGGAACATGGCTTCTCAATCTGGGGTCCTTCAACTTCTTTTTTCTTTTGATAACAATTTCAGTATAGTTGTTTTCCTTTATAATCCTATGTATTTCATTTCATGCATTTAAAAATGTTATTCTAAGAAGAGAGCAATAGGTTTCCCTAGACTGCCAAAGAGGTCAGTGATACAAAAAAAAGGTTAAGAACTCTTGCAACAGAACCTCAGTTAACCAGAACAATAAATTCAAATTGAAGTTTTACAGAATTTGGAGCTCTCTAGGCAGGGAGATTTTGAGAATTTACAATACACATAGCTGTTTTGTGTTTTATCCTCAAGAATATTTTAACTAAAAAAATCCATGTTGATTAGAAAAATAAAGTCCTACTGGGTATGGAGAGCATTGTATTAGGTGCTGGGGGAAATAACATTTAGCTAAGGCACAGTTCCTCTATCCTTGTGGAAGAGCTGATATAATTTCCTTACAGAGAAGTGAAAAAACAGATCATTCAAAATTCAAAATCATGACACACTGTTGTAACCAAAATAATGCTTCTGATGCTCAGGAGCTCATGGAATCTCAGCATCTTCTGTTCGTTTAGTCCAATCTGACCTTAACCAAGAATGCCCTTTCACACACCTGACAAGTCACCATCCAGCTTTTGCTTGAAGACCGCCAGTTAGGAGAAGTACCTTATTTCTCATGGCAGGCCATTGTGGTCAGCTTTAGTTGTGGGGTAGTTTTTCACCTCATCAATCTCTGTCTTTTGAGAATTTCGACCAACACTGCTTCTAATTTTCCCTTCTACTAAGCGTAGGCAATAGCCTACTCATGGGATACTGGTGCTCACTGAAGCAGTATAGTGTAGGGCTACATGGAATGAGGAAGAACTAGATTAGAGTCCTGCTTCCAACTAGCTGTGGGAACACAGACAGGTCACTTAATCTTTCTGGGCCTCAATTTTCCCACATGTAACACAGGAATTATACCTCTGAAGTACTTGCTTTCAAGGTTGTGATGAGGAGATGAGTAAGATAAGATATGCAAGGTACTCCATAAAGCTTTAAATGCTATAGAAACATCAGCTATTATTACATGTAGGATTCTGGAATTTGGCGTGTAACGTGGTATAATCAAAAGATCATTAGATTTGGAGTTACCAAGACCTAGGTTCAAACCTTGGTGCTGTACCTTACTTCTGTGTGATTCTGACCAATTCATTTAATTTCTCTGGGACTGAGCTACTTTATTTACGTAATAAGAATGTTTGAATAGGTAATTTTTGATAATAAGGCATCTTTTGGCTGCTGGGTAAGGTGTGTCAATTCCCCTGGGCCTCAGTTTCTTCATCAGTAAAATTTAGATAATATTTAAGGATCAAGTGACATCTTAGAAATAATAGTATTCTGAAAGCTTCAATTGTTGTTTTAATTCATGACCCCATTTGGGGTTTTCTCAGCAAATGTATTGCTGTGATTTGCCATTTTCTTCTCCAATTCATTTTACAAATGAGGAAACTAGGGCAAACTAGGTTAAGTGACTTACCCAGGGTCACATGCTAGTAAGTATCTGAGGCTAGATTTGAACTCCAGGGCCAGAACTCTATCCACTGCGTCAGCTAACTGCAAGGCACCATACAAGTGGGAGGAGTGTGATACTGTGATATTGTGAGTATGATATATGATAATTAGCATGCTTTTAAAATGATAGCAGGAGGTTCCACCCTCCCCCAACTCAATTAATGTAATTAACTAATGAACCCAGAATGTAATCATAAAGTGTAAAGTGGGTATTAAGTTATCCTATAACACCACAATAAATGTCAGTAAGTCTTTAATCAACTTGAGAGAATTAGAGGGCCTTGGCCATTGGAAATGTCTCATATTGGCTGAAATCAGTCCCATTTCTTCGGCCTACATATGAAAATGTGAAGGCCTTCAGCAGTTTTGGATTTCAGAGGCAGATTTGGGGGGGAGGGAGTGGTTTTCTTTTCTCTTCTCCATGCCACTAGTTACTGGAGACAATCTATCAAGCCAGGAGTAGACACATACTGCAGACAAACATTAGACAGTCAGCCAATAAAGATTAGGGGCAGCTAGGTGGTGCTAGTCAGGAAGACCCAAGTTCAAATCTGGCCTCAGACATTTTGAGCTATGTGACCCTGGGTAAGTCATTTAACCCTGTTTGCCTCAGTTTCCCCATCTATAAAATAAACTGGAGAAGAAAATACAAACTACTCCAGTATCTTTGCTGAGAAAACCCCAAATGGGGTCACAGAGTCTGAAACTGATTGGACAGTAATAAATGTCAGGTGCCTATTATGTGCCAGGCTTTGTGTTAGGACCTGGGGAAACAGACACAAAAGCAACAGTCCTTGCCTTTAAGGATTTTACATTCTCAGTTAAAACAGAGGCCATTTGCTATGAGTTCTCTCTTCTCTACATCTCAAAATCTTTTGACATAACCACTTGTTCTCTCTGCTTTTCTTCTAGTATCTGACTCTTCTTTGTGGATCCTTGATACCATGCCCTCTGGCATACTGTCCCAACATTATGTCTCCAATCTTTCATCCTTTCTTGTACTATCTCAATTCTTGTTGCTTCCCAATATGCCCAGGTAACCTTTAGTATTTTTCAAAAAACAGCTTTGAAATCAAACTGAAGGTTTCAACTTAAATCATAGAACCTATCTTACCCTATGGTTAAGTGTGGATGTCTGGGCCCTAGAGCAAACATTTTTATCAAGTATCTTTGTACCTTCAACTAATTTAAAAACAGACTTCCATTCCAATGGTCACGTCATGGTGTCCAAGCCATTCATCATCCAGGTTGCCCTTTCTGGAGGCATTCTAGTTTGTTTGTTTGGTTTTTTTTTTTCCAATTCGAAACCTAACAAACACCAAAGAAAATAGGCATTTTCATATACATAGTATATGGAATTTACTTGTATAAAGGCATACTTGTGCAAATAAATTCATTATAGTAAAACGTAAACTCTGTGAAGTGAGAGACTTTTGTGTCTGTACCCCTATCCCCTACATGGTGCCTGTTTCATAATAAGGGCTGAAGAAATGTTTGTGGACTATTTCTGCCAGACTATTTTCCCTCTCTGTGGCTCCCATCGACGTAGTTCAAATGTGGCCTTAGG
This sequence comes from Potorous gilbertii, assembly GCA_028658325.1. Taxonomy (NCBI): domain Eukaryota; kingdom Metazoa; phylum Chordata; class Mammalia; order Diprotodontia; family Potoroidae; genus Potorous; species Potorous gilbertii. The sequence continues at coordinate 302,419,260 of CM053769.1, read as the reverse complement.
TACTTACTAGCAGCGTGACTCCGGGCAAGTCACTTAATCTCTAGTCTCAGTTTCCTCAGCTGTAAAATGGGGGTAACAATAGCATCTACCTCTGAGGGCTGTTAGCAGGATCAAAACATAGTAGGTACATGTTAGCCATTATTAACCACCCATTACCTAAGGCCTAGGCATTTTAAAAAAATGCTAACTCCAACCATGATTTAGAATTATGCAAGTGTTTCCTAATCAAATCCACCCTCTTTTGTACACAGACATTGTCTTGAACTTTGCTGGCTCCACAACTAAAGGAAAGAAATACGAATGAGAGCAAATTAACTGTGGCCTTTTTGGCAATCATTAATTTAACCAGCTACCCTTTGGAAATGAAAGGCCATTGCCTATTAGCTTTAGGGGCCTCAAGTCAGAGTCAAATATCAAAAGGCCACCTCTAGAAAGGTAATGGTTTTCTAATAAAGACCCAAGATAGCAAGTACTCACAGCTATGCAGATAGAATCATGAAAATGGGGCTATTGCATGGATTTTGAGTAACAATGCCTTCCTTTTCTAATGATCTTTCATGATTCATTTATAGAGCCTCATGATTCAATGCCTAAAGCAGACTCAAGGCCACTTAACTCTATTTTCGAGGCAGAGTCCTCCAGCTGTGGCTCCTCACAGTCTTATCAAATTCTTTTTCAGTTACACATAAACATAGATTCCATTTTTTTTTTTGGTAGGGGCTGTAAATTAATTAGTGTGGAAACTTCCCTTACTGATGCAACTGGCAACTTGTTTGTAAGTTATACTTTTAGAGAAATGCTTAGGTCACTGAGAGTTGTGACTCTCATGTTAAGTGACTCGCCCAGAGATACAGAAATAGAATAATTTAAAAAAAAGACCCTGGACCCAGGTCCTTCCCGACTTCAAGTCCAGTCTTCATCCACTATACCATAGGGTTCCCTCCTAGATTCTTTCACATAAGGATAAATACCCAGCACTCAGTAAAAGACTCTGAAAAAACTCTGCACTCCTAAGATGGTTAATAAATTCATGGTGAGACACTTGGCAGGCTTACATCCATGCACCAAAACAAAGCCTTTTTTTTTCTTCCAGCTAACAGTAAAGGCATTTGTCCTGTTTCCATCAAGATGGCAAAAAGAATGATATATTCAGTTTGCCAGAAGAACTCTTCTTTCTGTTAGCACTGAGCAAAAGCACAAAACCATACAAAAGACAGTTAATCTGTGGCTAAAATTTCAAACCCATTTAACACAAATAAGCTGAAGCCACTATTTACCAAAAAGCTACTAGTCATGGACTTCATCTGAGACAGCTCCATAAACTTTCTGAGATTTTATTAACTTAAAAAAAAAAGGTTGGGGCAAATTTGGGACTAAGGTTGTATTACCTTCAAAGCTACTTTCTAAGATTCCTCACCCCAACTTTAAGTTAAAAGAAAAGGATTGTACTAGATGACCTCTAAGGTGATTGAGCTCTAGGTCCTATGAATGCTAAAGGTAGGGAAGTGGGGAGGAAAGCTGACTACACTGGAAAATGAAGGTTTCTAATTATTCACAGACCAGGTGGACTGACTGCAGGACAACTTCTCCCCAATAACATCTCTCTGCTTACTCTCATCTCTGATGCACATGCTGTTCAGTCTTGAATGAGCTCTGTATACCAATATCAATATCAGCTGAACTAGACACTGGCGAAAGAGCAGGTGGAATTGTAACTGTCAAAAGCAGGACAATTAAAAAGCACTAAAATAGCCAGCACGATGAAGAATGAGAGGCTCTGGCAAGAAAGAGGAGTTAATATTTTGTCCTCCCTTCTCCAGACCTGATGGCACAAATGAAGCCTGGACAGATTCACTGACCTCTGGTGGATCCTGGTGGATGAAGCTGTCATCTCTTCTATCAGCTCTAGTGACCTTAAAAAGGTGTCCAATAGAGCATCATGGCCCATATTTTAACACAACAAATGCACTGGAGAGTTTGCACATTAACACTGCAAGATCAACATTTGAAATCTGGGTCTTACACATTAATGGTGTGATACATAACAGAATCAATCAGTTCTGAGAGCCAAATCCATGTTCAGCTTAAAAAAAGTCTAGACATCTTCTCCTAGACCCACTTCTCTATTTTATCACTTGCCTATTATCCTTGTCATCTCACTGAATACTAGTCACATAACAAATATTTACAGGCTCCATCTTTTTGTAAACCATATTAAGGTCTATACAGAATCTGCGTCATAAAATAAGGTCTAGGCCCTGACTGACCATACATCCAATCTTAGAGCTGGAAGGGACCGGACAGGTCATCTAGTACAACCTTCTCATTTCATAGGTGACCAATATCCACCTTTTTGAGCAACATTTCATTTCATACAGTACAATTTCACAACTGATGAATCGACAGACACTTGAAACCTGTATACCAGCAGCTGAGTGGACTAAATATCCACTCTGATAGAATACATAATCAGTGAGTATTCTTACAGAGCTTACACGATAAAGTTAGTATTTGAGCATTTTTAAATGCTTTTAAAAATGCTGGTTTCAAGAGGGGGCTGCAGTTACACAAAACACCCCTTACACTTTTTTTTTAAATGATAAAACTGGCTTAAAATAACTTTTTATATACCTGACTGTGGAGGCATTAGCATTTATATAGTATTCTAAGGTTTTCAAAGCATATTAGCTAATTTTTATCCTCCCAACAATCATGGGAGGTCAGCGCTACTATTGTGCCTATTTAACAGATGAGGACTCAGAGGCAGACACAGTTCAAGTGATTTGCCCATGGTCCCACACCTAGCAAGGGTCTGAGGCGACATCTGAACTCAAAACTTTCTGACTCCAGGTCCAGCACCCTAATCAGTCCACCACTTTGTAGAGTATGAAACAACAGTAACAGTCACAAATGGTCTGCTAGGTGTATTCAGAATACATGCATGAAGAAATGATGAACAGGAAGACTTCAGGGAGGCCTGGAAAGACTTATATGAGCTGATGCTGAGCGAAAGGAGCAGAACCAGGAGAACTTTGTACACAGCAACAACTACAGTGTGTGAGGACTTTTTCTGATAGATTTAGAACCTCACTGAAATGCAAGGACTTAAAAAAATTCCCAATGGTCTTTTAAGGCAAAATGCCTTCCATATCCAGAGAAAGAGCTATGGAATTCAGATTGTAGCAAATCATTTTCTTTTGTATTAGGTTTTGGTTTGTTATATGATTTCTCCCATTCATTTTAACTCTTCTATACAACGTGACTATGGTGAAAATGTATTTAATAGGAATGTATGTGTAGAACCTATATAAAATTGTATGTTGTCTCCGGGAGGGAGGGGGGAGATGGGAAGGAGAAAGGGGGAGGAAGGGAAAGAAAGAAAAAATCTAAGTTGTATGGTAGTGATTGCGGAACACTAAAATTAAAAAAAAAATACATCCATGGATCCTAAGTGTTCACTTCCATGTAGTTTCCCCTATTGCTCTGCTAGACAGTCTCTATGGCCTTTCTGAAACATAGGGTTATATTTAGCAATCAAGGATGAAATCAATCAATCCATCCATCCATCCACTCATTAAACATTTTTAAAGCACCTGTGTGGGGAAGAACATGTTAGGTACTAATAGAGATAAAAAGTTTAAATAAGGCATAATTCCTAATACACCCTAATCATTGCTGGCACACATCCACACATATATACACATACACAAACATACACACAAATGCACACACATATGTTGCTATAAAGATAACAAGAACTTAACATACTTTTTGGGGTCTATAACTGATTTCATCCATGTAAGAAACTTTTCATGAGGAAACTTGCTCTATCAGTGAAAATCCACAAGTGTCCTGAAACTTAAGAGTCTTAACGAGTTGCCCAAGAGGGACACTGAAATGTTCAGTGACTTGCTTGCAGGCCATATGGCCAGGACATGTCATAGAAAGGATCAGAGCTCAGGTTATCTGACTCCTAGGCTGGGCCACTACCCTCTAGGCACCTCCTATGTGTTATGGTACTGTGCTAAGCGCTTAACAAATATGATCTCATTTGATGCACTTATACAGGTTATACATGTGTAATCTGATATAGGTTATACATATGAAAGAAGAAACAGACCAAAAGGGAAAACCATACACAAAAAATCCCCTCAAAACAAACAAAAAAGCAAAAACAGTATGCTTTGCAGAAACTTTATTTTAATATCCCTTTTTCCTACTTACTCATTTTAGATGAAAAGTGATAAAATTCACACATCAACTACCATGCTCTTTTGAGTATTTCAGAATACATGCATCTTGCTTAAAACTCTCTAAAAGAGTTATGTGTTACTTAGTATAATAGTTATTTGTGTACATATCATATCTACCTACTAGGCTATAAGGTCCCTGAGAAAAGTACATATGATTATGTGAAGCATGTCTAATTCAAACTTGGAATCCCTTTCCTTCAGCACCTAGGACAGCATTCTGCACCCCGTGAGCTTAAGCCTCCTGTAGTGGCCAGACTAGCCTGGGAATCAGAAAGATTTGGTTTTGAATTCTGCCTGTGATATTTACTGGCCATGTGATCAGAAGCAAATCGATTAAAATTATGAAAATGTTTCCTAATCTGTACAACGGGGATAATCCCTATCTCACATGACTAATAAGACTTCTGTGAGGCTTACATGAAATAATATAAAGCTCTTTGTAAATCTCAAAATGTACATGTCAGGTATTAGTATTAGTCATTTATAATTGTTCCATAAGATAAGTTGTAGAAGTTGCCAATTTGTATCAGTAGAGGGAGTTTCCCTCACTAAAATGCTTCCTATGCCAATGGAATTATAGGTCTAAACTAAACGATAAAAGAAAAAAGAAAGACTCCTCCATAATGATATAAAAAGTTCTTGCTGAAAGACAGTTGGATTTGGAGTAAAGGATCTGAGTTTAAATCCTGATGTTTCCAAGGCAATAAACAAGGAGATCTTGAGGAAATCATTTACTCTCTCTGGGCTTCCTTCTCCTCATCAGTAAAATAAGGAAACTGGCTGTAAGGACCTCAAGGTCCCTCTTTCATTTCTCATTCTATGATCATATAATGATCCACTGTTTATTGTAAATGAACTATTGTTTACAATACAGGCTGCTTTACAACAGCATATGAAAATGATCCCCCATTCCCATCAAAGTCTTTATTAGATCATTCATTTTTAATTTAGTGTAATTAGTTACTGGTTTGAAACTTTTGCATTTTAACTGGTAGATTTAAATTTCATTTTAGAATGACTTTTGGGATCAACATTAGGCTAACACAGATTTATGGATACCTCTCAGGCATCTCCTAACTGGTTAATAATGTATATTCTTTTCCTTTTCTAAATGTTACAGTTAGAATAAAGAGAAACATCTTTCAAGTGGTCACATGCCTTTGACATTTCATGTTTGTTAAAACTGCCCTCTTTTTTCAAAGTAAGCCACACTGATATGGATCCTTAACAAAATTTTAAAAAGTGAACACTACTTTAGGGTTTTTGTTCTTTTTTGTTTCCAATAACAGAGAAAAGCTCATATGTTAAATGAAATGGAATATGCAAGGCATTGCAAGAAAACAAGACAGAAATCTTCACCTTGAGTACAAAGAGTTTATTGCTTATAAAAATAAGTTACTTAACAATGTAGATTTCTGGCACCATGTGTGACGTTCTCATTAAAATGACAATAGCTCCTGAAAATGACTTATGAGACTGATCCAGAAGGATGAGCTCATCACTAACAAACACAGAGCACG
>CM053769.1:302339745-302412987 GCA_028658325.1 Potorous gilbertii | reverse complement strand
TGAATGTACTGATGTTGAGAAGAGGGTTAATTACTGAGCCATCAATATTGCTTAGGTTGGTCTGGAAAAGTTTTGGGTGCTGGGTTTATTTTTCCACCTGCTTGTCATCCTGAGGGTCTGAAAGCAGGGCAGGGTTACTGTCTGCAGGTGTCATGGAAGGCTTCAAGGGTTCGGAAATCCCTCCATGTGGGAGGAAGGCCATCTTGCAAAAACTTTCCGCAGCGCTGGCATGGAGCCTGGAACAGCTTTATGTAACTTCTTAACCAGGTCTAAAAAGAGAAATGTACAGAGAAATGAAAGAAACTGGATCTGGATGCTTCCAATGTCATCCTTCCTGTCAAGCATAATGATGCTGAGGGCAGAGAACTTAAGTTGGCTTTGACCCAAAAAGATATCCTGTGATTGTACAGAAAGAGAAGCATGCAGAAAACCACAAGGTCACAATATTGCTGATTTTCAGTTCTATTAGAATCCCCTCACTTCCCCCAAACTAGGGACCTTGTGGATAGGAAGTAGTGCTGGAAGAAAAACAAGAAGAGAAACAAAGCGGGTGTTCTCTCTTAGGGGTTATGATGATCCAAGGTCTCATGTATCATCAGGGACCCTACATAACCAGTTTATTTCCAAAGCTCTGCATCTTTGTAATGTATGCAATGATTCCCTTTTTCTTCTACTGTACCCACAAGTGGTCACAGGCCTTCAAAAGGAAATCTTTGAATAAATCAAGACTTTGGAATTCTCCCAAAGAGGTCAACATACCCTTCTTTCTAATGTGATTTCAGAGGTCACATCAGCCTCCATAGTCAAAATAAGACATAAAACACTGAGGACACAACTACCCTGACACCACCAAATAAGGTGATAAGAGGCAACTACTAACACATTTAAGTGTTTATGAATACAGCTCTCTCTAGTGGGTTCCTCCAAGCATCATAAATAAGGATGAGAATTGTATAACTCAATTCTAAGCTCAAGGAGATTCACTATTTTAAAAAAAATCCAGGCAAGCGAGTTCTTGCTGTGAAGGGTGCACATGAATCTCGTCATTTCAAGTCCTATTGAATTAAGTTGATATGAGAAAATTGTTCTCTGAAGTGGAGGTCAGCTGAGTTTATTGATATAAATCCTTCCATCTTCATCACTGCCTCCTCCAGAGGGGTAAAGCTTGGACAGTCAATAGCTCTCCTTCAAAAGGACTAGATCTTTGGAGATCAGCAACAGACATGGGGAAAAGGACAAGCTGAGCTGCCCTGTTTAAGTGCTAAAGTTTGCTTCAGTGTGAGGAAGCTTATCTTCCCTCACGTAAAAATTACATTTTCTAAAAGCCCAAAGGCAGGTCACTTAAGGAAAACAGTGAACTTAGACAAGCCAGGCTTAGGGTTATCACTCACATCCGTCCAAAATGAAGTTTTCACTTCAGACTGTCAATTCTCTGCTTTAGTCAACTTGATTAAAGGGGGTTGTGACTTCTTAAACACACCACTGGTTTCCAAACCTTAATTTCAGGCACAAATTTTTATATGAACTAGACAAAAACCACCCCACCCAGCTGCCAGCATTTATTTAGAGATGAAGAACCTCATTCAAAGATAAGAGCTTGGATAATGTTCTTTGAGGGACAATTTTTCTAATACAAAGGGAAAAAAAGAATTTAACTATGCTTAAAGAGGAGGCCAGATACTGTGGCAGTGAGGCCAAGATGTTAGAACAATCAGTCAATTCAGTCAAAATATCAGTCAAACTAGTTGCTTAACATCAACCAAATAGCAGGTACTTAAACATTTAGCCTATCAAATAGCTGTTTTGCAGGCTAAGTTTTGATTCTTTGTAAAATAAAGGCTTAAAATGTTCCTGGGAAATTGTAAGTTAGCCCCTTGGAAAAGCTATCCCAATTTTCTTTCTTATTCAGAAATTATGGGAAAGACTTGGAAGTTGTACAGGTAATGGTTTCTCATCAGTGGTAAATGAGAGGCTCCATTTTCTGGTCTGAGATTCACCAGCCGTCTAAGGATGGAAGGGAGCCACAAAAGCTACTTTTCAAGCTACTCTCTTATTATTGCTGTCATCAATCTGGAGGTGTCAATGGAAGGAACTTTACGCTAAGGTCACTTACCATGAAGGACCTGACCACCACATCTGGCATCTGGGGTAACTGATAGTGGAGGAGGGCAGTAGTGGCATGATCTGTCACCTGAGTAAGAAAGAAAAAAAAGTGAGTTAAGAGCCACTCTAAACCAAATCAGGAGAAAAAAATATAAAGTTAATTTTCAATATGGTAACATTTCAGGTAGCACACATAGGCAAGGGTTAGATTTAAAGGTATTTCAGACAGTTTCCCTTTGCTACAAAATATTCTACAACTGTTACCTTGTACTTTATCTGAGAAAATACCTACGTATTACAGCGCAATTTTCTTGATTCACCTAAGACACCTAAGATTCCTCCTCCTGAAATGGGAAGACTCGATATATCTGTATCATGTTCAACTTATTGACCCTCTGTGATTCCAAATGAATACACTCACTGAAATTGAACTATTACCAAAATACTGACTAACTGAAAATTATTACCAAAAAACAGACTACTAAAATATAGTCACTTGAAAAAGTGAAGTTAGTACTCCTTGCAACAAGCTAAAGCATAAAGGCCCCATCCTTTCTATCCTGCTGATCAGCTGAGGGACTCTTGAAATCTGGGATCCTGGGCTACTTGAATCCTTTACCTGGGTTTCAATTTTGTCAGCTTTCCCCAGCCCATCACTGCTTAAGGGGTGCAAGGGGGGGGGGGAAGTCTGAGGATCAGGGATTCTCAGACTTGCAAGGTTCCCCAGGGTCATCCAGTCTGTTTTTGAGAGGAAGAGCTCACAGGCCCTGAAAGATGATGTGACTGAGACTCCCCAGAAAAGAAGTGACAAAGTCAGTAGGGAGCTTTAGCTTTGTCTCCAAGTTGAGTGTTCTCCAGCCCTGCCTCTCTTCTGGCCAAGTTCTCTCCTATAAACGATATGTTGGGAGATCTGCAAGCAAGCACTCTATCAGGTTACACTATAATTCAGAAGAGAACTTGGAACTGACTAGAAAGATTTTCCTCTAGACCACTCGGCACAGTTACCAGGGCTCTGCTTTAACATGCAGAGTTCAAGCAGTGCAGCTGGCATTTCAGATGCTGGCCAGCAGATGGGTCAGCAGGCTGACCAAATTGAGTGCTTTTCTTTGCTCTTAAAGCTTAATTTGAAAGAATTTCCTTTGACTTGCTTGGATGACAGTTCTTTTTTCAGGGTTGGAGAGCTAGTTAATTGCTTTCATTTCCCATCTAGTCAGTTACAGTCATATTTTAATAGGAGAAAACAAAGCTGACTAATTTTCTGTATTCTTTTCATAACTCCCGCCCTCAATTAGTTCTTAGATTCTTAGCCCACAGCCCAGAGACAAAATGTCCATTGGATTTTAGATACATTCTTAATCAAGGTGTTCTTCTTAAACATGAAATACCTTTTTCTTATTTTATACTTTTCAGTAACAAAGTGGATTCTAATTTTGCACCGAAGACACAGGAAAACATGCCTGAGGGCTGGGGGGGAGGAAATGGGAGAACAAATGCTCTTAACTAATTCACATTCATTTCTGTATCAGCACGTAGATGCAGGTTTTGTTATAACCGGAAGCTAATGAAACTCCACAAACAGATAAAAGGAGCCGGGTAGGGGAAGAGCACTCAGGTTCTGAACAAAAAGGATTCACTGCCCAGGTAAGTGCTGGGAAGGAAAGCAATGCCTCTAAAGGATCAAAGGGGAGGAGGGAGGGACAAATGGAACAGTGACAACAGACCAGGTCGAACCTAGCAGAAGAGGGTAAGAAAGAAAGAATGAGAGAGCATTAAATGACTTGGAGGGCATCCAGTGAGGGTGGGGACAGCAGAAAGAATGGCCTCTTCTGAACAGAAGGGGCAGTAAACGAGGCTTCACTAATGGCAGCATCATTTCACCCCTAAGCTAAGAAAAACCTGCAGCTTCTCTGTCTCATTTGGGGATACATTTTCTCCCCTTGCTTCTCAGTAGGGAATGTCAGATAGTTTATTTTGTGTAAAGGGTGACATCTTCCATGTCATACAGCCAACAAATGGACTTTGCTTTATAAACCTTACTTTCACAGCTAATACGGCTTCGCCTCGTCTAGCCAAGATGAGTCCCTCCCCTCTTTTCAAATGGGGCGTCCATGGCGCTATCCTGGAGAACCACAAACTGATTGGAGTGCTCCAGGTCAGGTCTAGCGACAGCAAGAGAAAGAAAGCTGAGCTACCACTCAGCACATCTGGGAATAAGAAGGTAAGTCAGTCAAAACTCCATTCTGTGATGAGGAAATTGTGACTAGGAGTTAAGGAATATGCCCCAGGGCCACAGCTGCAATAAGGGCTGGAGGGCACAGCAAGAAGAGGCCCCCTCTATATAGCTCCTCTTCAGCACCTCAGTTGGTAAAGTGGGGCCTTCCTGGAAGGAACTCAAACTCAACTGGCTCCAGACTGGGCTCATTATCTTCCCCAAACCTTCCCCTCTTCTTAACTTCCCTATTTATAGTGGGGGCATCCTCCTCCTCCTTTCCATAATTCTCAATGCTTATGTTTTCTACATGCTTGGTCCCCCTGCCCTCATTCCACTGTCCCAATCCATCTCCTCAGCTGTATGGCCTCCACTTGGGTTCAGGCAAACCATTTCCTGTCATAACCTTTAGTCTCCCTGCCTCTAGTCTCTCTCCTCCACACAGCTGCCAAACTGATACTCTTAAAACACAGATCTGACTATGTGTCTTTTATTCAAAAAGTTCAAATGGTTCTCTATTGTCTCTAGGATAAAACATAAATGTGTCTCTGACTTTTAAAGCCTTTCACAGTCCAACTGTGGCCCGCCTGTTCAGGGTTGCTCCACATCATGTTCCATGTACACTATGTTCAAGTCAAACTGACACATTTGTTGTTCTTAGTACATGTCCTTCCATGGCCCAGCTCTGGACAGCACATGCTGGCCTTGATGCCTCAGTGTCCTCAATCTGCTCCTTCCTCAACATTACCCCACAGCATCACTCAAAGGCCTCCTTCTACAGCCTATTTGGATACCCTCCAGTTCTTAGTATCCTTTCCTTAGAAAGTATTTTGTATGTATTTGGCATTTAATTGTTTACATACATGTTGTTTTCCAACAGAATATAAGGGAGGAACTTTTATTTCTAATCTTTGTATCCTCCATGCCTAGTACATACATAGAAACAATGTTTGTTGAATGAATCCTATAACCCAGGGAAGAGATGGCCTTTGTAGTTAGTCATGGCAGGTCCAGGATCAGATGTTACGTTTCTTGTCTATCATTCCGGTGATTTACCTACTACACCATACTGCCTCAAATGAAAGAGGAAAGAAAAGTATGATCAAATAAACACCAGTACTGTTTAGTCAAATGTACATTTATCAAATTATACTCAGGCTACAGCAGAGCACCCAAGGAAATGGGGACCTCCATAGCCATCATCACAAATCTGCAGATTGAAACTTAATTCGCTTTGTATGAGCATCTCATCCTAACTTCTGGGGTTCATTAAGCAGATCTGAGTTCAGCAAGAGGGTTCTTCTTACAGCCTAATTCTTAAGAGTATTTCTTTTTCCCTGTAGCTTGATAGAGTTTTCTTCTTCTCTAGTGTTCAGGAAAACCAAAGAGAAGGAGGACACACATAGAAAGTCAATTGTGCGAAGGGCAGGCAGAGAGGAGGAATAAAGAGAATGCCTCATAATGGCAGCCACCAGCTGTTGTCATTTTAAAAAAGCAAGACCCTATGCAGTTCATAAACTGGGGTGGGTGTGCAGATAACGTTTCCTCTTAGTCCTGGAGCAGACAGCAACCACGCAATGGATTTGGAATGGGATACAGAATTTTGGACAACCATGCTTCTTTTCTGACATACAATCTTACAAATAACAAAACATTTTACAGAGCCATGCCTGAATGTCTCCTCTGCACTTATGCACATCTTAATCCCCAGTCCTATTTACATAATGCTTTGTGGCACAGAAATTACTTTCCTCACACGCCTCGGTGATGGAAGTAGCGAGAAATCATAGAACATTTGTTTTACAGTCATGGAAGCTGGGGTTCAGTAGCTTCTGCTGGTCATACAGCCTCAGACTTGTTTTCCTAGGCAATGTAACATCTTGAGAATTACGGAATGTGCTCATTTACAGGAGTCAAACTGATTCATATAAGATCTTGCGTGATTTTCACATGCAGAGAACAAATAGTGTTACTGTTGCTACATCAAAGACCCCATGATCTCACTGATGTCTGTACGTCTTTCAGTGGTACTACACCTTACTATACTGTGCAATTCCTACCCTTGTCCTCTCATGAATTCTCCTCGGAGATTTACCCCAACCCCTGGAAGCTTTCCTCTGGTTCTTTTCCTCTTTGGTGGAAATCCCTGCAATGCTCAGGCTGTCTGTTCTCTGCTCTTGCTAGATGAGTGGCCTGCCTTCTTGTCTGCCACAATTGCTGGTGACACATTGCAGGCCATGTATCCCTGCCAGCTGACTCTCTTTGTGTCACTCACAATACCAATTCTTCTGAGGTGTCAAAATAAAGGCCCCCATTTGGCATTTCAAGCTTTTCACACCCTAGTCCCTTTCTATCTTTTCAGTCTCCTTACACCTGGCCCCCTTCACAGGCTCTTAGGGTCAGCCTTCTTGTCCTTCCTCACACATGATGTCCCACCTTTCATCTCCACATCTTTTCTCCCTTCCATCCTCTGCCTCTTGGAGTCCATAGTTTCCTTCAAGATTCTGCAAGTAGACTACTTTCCATTTATTTTCTGTGTATCTTGTAGGTACCAATGTGTAAGTACAAAGTTCTCACTTTTGCAAAGGCAATTTTAAGTAAAGAATCAGAAATCCTCATTCCAAAAAAATCACTTATGTGAACTTTACAGTACAGTAACTCTACAGAACTGTTCTCTCTCTTTGTCTTTCTCTACTCCTGCCCCTAGGATTGCAGCTCCAGGCCTTCCATCAACCTCATCAAAAAAATCCCAACCCCCTCCCAAAACCCTCCAAGGAAAAGCAAAAGAATGGAGGCAATGTGCTGATATCAAGGGCTTGGTTTCAGACCTCCACTCCTGAGAAAGACCTTTGCTTTGCTCCAGCTACCCCTCCCCTAGTACGGCCCTTTTCTGTACTAGGATACCTCCTGCCTGTCCTTGATCATCTCCTATCTGTGTTAAATCCATCTACCCCGACGCCCACTCCATGCCTGGCCCTGTCTCCACCCCTCCTCCCGCTTCTCTGTCCCTGGTCTCACATCTGAGGAGAAACTCACATTACATAAAATTACACAGAGGTCTACAAAGTGGTTCATTTCCGTAAAGCTAGAACTGCCTGTACACATATTTTTCTTTCCTTAGCATTTAAGTTCCTTGAGGACAGGGGTTTTCCCACCCTCCTCCCTTTTTGTTTATCCACAGAATTGAGCATAATGTCTGGTGTATAATAAGCACTTAATAAATGAATAGATCATTGAAAGCACTGGAAATGGACTATGTTTTGCTTGACTATGTATGTTTGTTACAAGAGTTTATTTTTATTTTTTCTTCTAAATTGGGGGGAGATGAGTGAGAGAAAAATTAAATGCTCATTTTAAAATAAAGATGAAATAAAAATTTAGTAAAATCCTGCTTCAGCAATTACATCATGCCCTTGTCTTCTTTCTTTCTTAAAGTAAATTTTTTTATTTTTAAAATAAATATGAAATATAAAATAAAATGATAAAACAAAAAGAAAAAACCTGGTAGCTTGGCAACTATACTGGTCAGTTCCTTTCAGTACCTGACAACAGGTACACTCTCACTATGTCCTAATTTGTCTTGGGGATAAGCCAATGATAAATGAGAGGATAGTGAGAGATTACTGTCACCTCTAGCACAAAGATCTTCACCCTTTTCTTTCTTGTTTATTGTTCCACCAACTGCCTAGGCACCCAGCCTCAAAAACTTGGGAGTCAGTTGACTCTTATTCTCACTCCCTATTAGGGAGTAGTTGCCAAATTTTTTTGATTCTACCTCCATAATCTTTTTTATATCCCCTTGCATATGGTAGGTTCTTAATTAACCTTAATTGAACTGATGATCTGTTTTTTTCTTCTATATTGCAATGACTGTTTTGACCAATAGTGGGTAGTAGCATGACTCTGGGCTGTAGTTGAATGAGGAATGAGTAATGAATTGAGCTCATAAAGTCCTGTTTCAGCAATTACATTATGCTCTTGCCTTCTTTCTTTCTTAAAGTAACAATGATATATGTTACCTGTGATGAATGTGGCTAACAAAAAAGTAAAGCTTTCCCTTGGAAAATCAGGAGAAAAAGTGGCTCCTACATATTAAAGACAGGCCTTGTCAGATTAAGAAATTGGAAAAGTTAAGCATCCAAGTGTTTAGAAATTACTTATATGAGAGAAGTATGAATCTGTTTGCCCTCCATACTCTGCCTGCTCCTAAAGAACACAGACAAAACCTGGCTTCTTAAATTGACTATTTTGGGGGAGAATGCACAACATGGGTGGCAGCATGGGTTACAGGAAGTATTCTAGGCTCTAATTCAGATAACTGACTTTGCTACTAACCAGCTGTATGACCACAAAAAAAAATCATTTAAACTTTCTGAGCCACAATTTCCTTCTCTGTAAAATGGGGTAAGAAAATCTGACCACCCTCAACAAGAGTTGTGGGGAGCAAATGAGAGAAAAGAGGGGCCAGATGTGAAAACATAATGAAAATCAAAGTGTGCTGTACACAATGCACCCCAAGCTTTATGGAAAGCACACCAGTCTGCTACTGAGAAGCTTAAGGACTTGGGGCATGCATGTACCACCCTGGTCTGAGTTTCCTCATTTGTAAAAAGAAAGGACTGAAAAGGAAGTGAAGGACTTTAAAGCTCCCAGTTCTAAGATTCTAAAGGAATGTCACACAGGGGCCACCCGATTACCTTATAGCAACAGGTACCTTGACTGCATTTATTTACCTTTTCACTGAGAAGAGGAGATTATCAAACTGCAGGACTCACAGTTCCTATTAAGTATCTCAAACCAAGAAGGCATGAAGAGGCTGCCTGCTCTAGTCTAAACAGACTTGTTCATACTAGTTTGTACTTACATAAGTCCTTGGGAAACTCCTTTGTTTCCTTAACCTCTACTTTCATCCTTGTTCTAGTTCTATTGAGAACCCAGAAAGGTAAGTGGGGTGGCTGGGTTCTTGTTTGTACTCTGGGACCCCCACCTGCTGCTCTGATGTTGCTGTTTTCTATTTCTCCAAAGGGTTCTGTGTCTTCAGATTGTGGATGGAAGGTTATAAAAAGCTCAGAGAATTCTGATGTGAACCATGGAAATCCCTGACACAATACTGTTCTCTGTGTAGGAAATCCGTATGCTGCTCCTACCATTTCAATGGATTTTATGGGCTTTAACTCTAGCTAGCAGGCAGCAAGGCCAAACATTTGCTTCCAATCTGCACCTTATGTTGTTCCCTCATTTAGGGACTTAGGCTTCTCCTAAGAGTGTAATGAGCAGACCAACCCACTTCTGCCCAGAGAGCTCTCCTCAGTCCTGCCTCTTACAACTCACCTCTTGCTACGGGGACAGTGATGAAGACAATGCTACTAGGAAGGTCATGACAATCCAGCCACCATCCTTGAGATTCCCCACACTAGCACTCCCTTCCCTGCCTCCGACTCCCTACATGTTTTGTTTCCTTCCTTTAGAATGTAAGCCCTTGAGAGAAGGAACTGTCCCACTTTTAAATTGTGTCCCCAGCACTCAGCACAGGATCCATAAATGTTTGTTCCCTGGTTCATTCATTTATACATTTATTTATGGAATCATAGAACTTGAAGAGGAAAGGACTTCAGGTATCATCAAGTCCAACCCCTCTTTGGTGAAGTAATTTGTCCAAGGTCTCAAAGGTGAGGCTATAGAGATGGAGAGTAAGTGCGTACTGACTTGACTGAGGGCAAATATTTTGGTGGTGCGGTGGCAGAAAGACTGCTCGAGACTGGTTTTCAATCTTATTTGCAAGACCTGCTAGCTGTGCTGGTCCCGGTCAAGTCTATCTATGAGTTTCAGTTCTATAGTTTATAAAATAGAGATAAAAACGGCTCTATTATCTAACTCATTGTATAACGACTCCAAGGGTCCTTGTACAAACAAAAGGAGGCATCTTTTTATAAATCGCTACACAAATGCCTATGATCCATAACCATTATCATTCTGGACTTGTTACTTCCATCAGTGTAAGGAGCCAAGAGTGAGAAAACCTGTACCAATATAGCTCAGCTGCAAATCAGTAACTTAGAGAGTTGCCTGAGAAGTTAAGTGACTTGCCCAGAGTCATAAGGCAGAATGTATTAGAAGCAGGACTTGAATCCAGGTCTTCCTGTCTCTATCCCATGATGCCTCTCTGCTAGTGATGAATATTAAATGGGAGAACCAGGACTCAAATCCAAGCCTTCTAAATTCATCCAGACCCTGGGCTCTGCTGGTTACATCCCACTGCCTCATTGATGATTCTGGAGTCCAAGATGGAACAGGAAACGATCCCTGCTAGCTACGCTGTTCTGGGGACACATCCTCTTATTTGGAAGATTGCTTAAAAGAAGTTAGTGTAACAAAGGACCTTAAAAGATCATCTTCTCACAGTGACATCCCTAGAACTATAGAGTCCAGATGTCTTTCTGGTTCTGAAAAATGAAGTTACTTCAAATTTCAAAAACTCATTACTTAAACATGAAAGCAATGTTTTTAGAATAAGATGAAAAAGCATTACAGAGAATCTCCTTTCTAAAGAGGTGTTAAAAGTATGACAGAATAGAAACAAGAGGTCTATTTTGTTGTTATTATTTTTATTTATTATGCAGAGTTAGACTCTAATCCATTTCCTAGATTTGTACTCCACAGGTTAAGCAAGCCTAGAAGGCCTAAACTTGAAACAGCTAACCTTATGGGAGTAGGGATTATCTCAAAAAAATCAATATTGCTTCTTCTGCTTGATGAAGGAGCAGTTTGCAAGAGCTCTGAAGGACTTGCAACATACACCTCAGTCAAAAAATTTTTATGAGATGGGGTCAAAAGATTGAGATTTTCTACTGGTGTGGGAGTTTAAGAAGGGAGAAAGGAAGAGATACTGTTTTAAGGCAGAAGAGGAGGTCAGCAAAGTATGGTGGGAAAAGCATGAAACTGGGGTCAGAGCACCTGAGTTCAAAAATCCTGTGTGATCCTGGGCAAGGGAAGAGATCTCCGAGGTCTCTTCCAACTAAAATTCTTATAAGCCTATTGGCTGCCTGAGCAATACAAGTGAGAAGGAGCTCCAAGGCTCTAGCTGCCTTACTGATCTAAAGTCACACAATCACAGTCATGGAATATTTTAGCCCACTCTCCAGGAGGCTCCTGTTGAGAACCTACTTTCTTTATAAGAAGAGATTCATGGATTAACTGGTTAGTCATCTAAAAGACAGATTGGGACATGGGGCAGTTTTGATGCTTGGGAGGTCTAGAAAGGTCGGAATACTAGGAAACTGGCCAAGGAGATAATACAGGGAGTATCCTTAGCTGGGGGTGGGGGGTGGGGTGGCCCTGAGTATGTTAAGAAGAGAGTGGGAGAGTAGAGCAAAGCTAGAGTTTGGTGATTTTTATTCAATGCCCCCAAGTGCACCCAAGACAACTACTGCCCCCTGCATCATTGCAGCACCTCCCAAGAGGGTGGCATCACCCACTCTGGGAACCTATGAATTGTAGATCATAAGGGAGTGTATAAGAATATTTACAATTCAGCTGCTCAAGAGGAAAGCAATGTGATTGATGTTAGTAGAGAGAGCCCTGGAGACCTAGGATTCAGTCTCAGCTCTGCCATTAATTAGCTGTGTATCCCTAGGGAAGTCATTCCTGGGCCTCAGTTTCCCCATCTATAAAATGAGGGAGTTGGAACAAATTCTAAGCTCTTTTTAAACTAGAGAATTCTATGACCTCCAGTCTAAGTTCATGCAGTGAGTCAGCACTAGAATAATAACCAAATTGAATACTAAGCAGGCTCAGAGGGAAAATTTCATAGCTATGGCCTTTCTCCTCATAGTGGCCAGAGGGTCTGCAATAGTTTCTCTGGCCTAAGCTCCTTTCCTGCCTGCTGTTTTGGAGGAGCTGCTCTCTTCCCATCCCTCAACCACAGAATGGATCACCATTCCTGTCTTGGGGGTTTACGTAGTCTTACATAAGTCCTTAAGAAGAAAGAGGCTATAGAAATGAAAAATTACTACTCCATTACTTTTCTAATGCCAGAAACCCACAAACCACTTTCAATGCAATTCATAACGCCTCTAAAAGAGAAAGCAGGATGGAACTCAAATAGTCGTCACCAAGGGCAATTCCATTATATTTTAGTAAGGGTGGTAACAGCCAAGCACCTTCAGGGTCCCTGGGAGAAAAAAAAAGGGGATGGATGTTAAGAATCAATCACTGATTAACCTTTTTCTGGTTTTAGATGCTTAAAGTAGTTGGGAAGTGGGAAGGGAGGTAGTAGAGATGGGGAGAGGGGTACATCTAAATGTGTCTAATAAAAGACAAGATGAAATGCTGAAACATTTCAACTGTCTGGGCAACAGCATACTGATCCTACTTGGCAGCAATCAGCTGTGCAGGCCCCCAGAGCTAAAGTTTAACAAGGCTCACTATTTATATGTTCTGCTTACCCAGCTCATCTGCTATAGACAACCAACGGCCCAGGGAGGGGCTGACCTTCATTCGGGATAACCATGGAAATGCCCATCTTCTCTCTTTCACCAAATGCCATCAATACCCCAATATTTATCTCTTGCATGCATTCAGCCTGCATGGTCACTTATTCAGAGATTATTGACAGGAATACATTTTCATATATTAGGCTGAGCACTTGTCCTTGCACTGGTGAACACTACTCCCTGAGTTTCATTGGGTACAAAAACCCTACGACCCTACAAATCCTCAAAACATGTGAGGCAAGAATTCAAATGCCTGGTAAACAAATGCAAATATGACCAACAATGATATATAATGGCCTTTCTTCCTCAGAAAACATCAAAGATTTGGTTGCTTTGGAGAGGATACTTTCACTCAGAATAAGGTTTCCAGACCCTTGTTAGGCTCTTTCTGGCAAGATTTTTGGGGAAATTATAAAATAATGGTCTTATGTTAAATAGTTTGTTGAATAAGACAGAACTGTGATTTGCTATAAAGTCTGAGCACTGACACATACAGCTTATGTCTTCTTAGCCTTTTAAAACTCTCCATTTATGGTTTTTAAAGTGAATTCCTAAAGCCTAAATATAATGACAACTGGTCAGGTCATGAAGCCTAAGGGAATGGTTTTACTGCATTTACATTGCCCCAAAAACACCACAAAATGAGCATGCACAGCTATACATACAGAGATAGTGCACTCCAAGTTCTTTGTGAATAGAGCAGACATGCCAGTGTGGTCTCCTTATGTAGGGAGCCATGCTGTATGCAGTTTACAACTGAACGATCCCATTTAGGAATAATGAATTCTTATTAACGCACTTTATGCCACTATTAACCTACTATGAACCACCAGCAAATTTTCAGGATGTCATGTATACCAGTGGTGAGTTGCAGTGAGTGCTTGGTACTCTTAGATACCACACCCAAGTAAAATGCCAAGGACAATAAACACACCCAAGTAAAATGCAAGCAATTTTAAATCTGAAGTACAGATTGAGGTCTCGAAAAAGAGGTGTAACAACAATGCTGAATGAGCAAATATAGGGCAAAACAGTTACAACCGAATGGTTGAGTACAGATCTGCCACTAAGGATCACAGAACGTCTGATCCCAAAGGAGCCAGAATGTCTTTTGATGATCCTTATTTTAAAAATCAATCCCATAATCTATACAGCCCATTCAGAATCTATTCTTTGCCTGGATTTGGGGCATGCCACTTGATATTTTGGTTTTATTTTTGTAAAAAGCTACCATCTAGAGTTCACTCTTCAAATTTCATGGAGGATAAAACAGAGGTCCAGAAGAAGAGTGACACGTCCAAGATCATTCAATATAGTGACAGAAGTAAAACTCTGCCTGCACAATGCTGCCAGGAACATAATTGATTTGTTGCCATATAAAGAACTAGTTGATCCAAAGGCTTTTCTTTGGTTTCACTTCTAAGTAAAAAAAAAAAAAAAAAAGCTAAGAGACGGGTGTGCTGATCCTTACGATCCCATCTTTCAATTCTCTGCCTGGCTCCCCAGAGTTCTACACACCTTGCCTCTTTTCTTTAGACGTCCAGCCAAGATTTAACACAGTCAGGAGCTCTAGATTCACTCTCATTCTTCTAAGTTACTGTATAAAAATTCATACTGTGTTGAAATGAGAGGGTTAAAGATCAAAACAGTCACTGCACCTGCAGAGTTTAAATGTCAGAAAAATATGAACACACTAAAACCATTCATGGCTCTTTGTGCTCCTGCCCTTTCAGAGAGTCCCCTCCCCCTGTCCCCTTATTTCGGAGTTCCATTCTCTGAATCCACCCTGCTGTAGCTATGCTGGCTATAAAAAGCTTCTTCACCCCAGGATGAAGTTCAAGAAGTCCCCAGGGGACCAGAGTAAATGATGAGACCTGTTAGCAATAATGGGAGAGCTGTCCCCAGCCCTAATCTACTTAGACACACTTAGGTAAGGGGTCTAACAAGGAGGAGAGAGAGTAAAGGCTTAGGGATGGTGTCAAAGCTTGAGATAAAAAGGAAGAGTACATTTCAGCTTCCTTTGTCAGGGATAGCTGCAGGATCACGAGATTCCGGTCCCTACCTCTCTGACACAGACCACAGGCCCTGGGAGATTCTGACACGTGTGTGCATGTTTTGTCAGTGCTTAATGCAATCCTCGTGGCATTCATTGGAGTTTAGGAACCTGGGGTGGTTCTGCCAGGCAATTCCCCTGCCCTTCACTGTCACGTGAAGGAAAAGAAAGGCTCCCTACCTTCTTAGTGCACTGGGGCCTTTTCTGTGGTGGCTTACCACCATCATTTGTGGACAGGAAAACGCGTGCAGCAGTAATTGTAACCACATAATGAGAGCCAAAGGAAGGCAGCCCTAGGGGTTTTAAACACCAAAGCAATGTGAAATAAACGTTTCTCCAATGTTATTACTTTAGCTATTGCTGCTTCTAAGTTATTCTCAGTTTAGTGGAAACAGAGAATTAAGTATCTCCCTACCAAGCATTAGTAAGTTTGGGAACCATTTTCTTGCTTAAATATAAGTATTTTCATAGTGATCCATTATGGAACTCCATTATATATCAAGGATAAAGTGGCATCTGTTGCCACAAGCCTTCTTGAATAGTGTTGATAAATGAACTTACTACAAATTACTACACATAAGTGGGCCAAAAAAAAAAGATAAAAGCTTGAAAAGGAATATTTGGGTTGACTAGTAGGAGAGTGTTACTACAGACAAGACCATTGTATTATAAAACAGTACTCTTCAGGTGGATGAAAAGAACAGTATTACCTGTTACAAAAGTAAAGTGGGGAGCTGGATGAGGTAGGTCAGTCAGTCCTAAAAAGGATAGCTCTAGTTAGGTTTGTGCCTAACACCCATCTTTCACTACTTTTACCCTGAAGTCATGTTGGATGAAAGGGCAGAAGTAAATTTCATGGAAGATTGCACCAAAAAGCAAGGCTACACTTTCAAAATCCACATGCAGCACTTACTGTGTTCTAGCTTTTAACAGAAAGTAGAAGGTGGCTGGCTGGCTGAGCGAAACAGGAGGAATTTACATCTTCTAGCCATTAGTCATTCTAATTATATAAATTAAGATGGACACTATCAAACAGACATTACAGTCATTTCTACATTATTTCTTTATCAATGTTACCTATTTTGTCGCTATACAAACATCTCCCAAAAGAACACAGCATGTTATGTGAAAATATACTTCATTACAAAATCCAAACCCTTTCCATGGCAATAATTAGTTCGAAGCTTTATTGATAAAGGATTATTAAGGTTAACTCTGTACTAGATTACTTTCCACTATGTTCTTATCTACTTGACACAGCAAAGAAAATATTTCACTAGAGAAAATAGAGGATTCTTTAATCCACTAATTCTTACCTGTCTCAAGAGAAAAGAGGACTTCAATGGTATCTGCCTTTAGTATTTCACACAAATATTCTATAGTCTGCACCCAAATAACTGACCTTTTATCTTTCTGATTCTAACATTAGAGATAAGATTATTATATTTCAAATTACATGTAGAATACAGACAGGGAATTTGGAATTTTTAGTGTCAATGCATAAATATACTACCTGATGATACTTATTCCATTCCCTCAAATCCATTCATTTTTGCTCTCTGAGTTTCATCTTCCATCCAATCTGTTACTTAAATTGAAAGCAAGGAAACTACAGGAACCCCAAAATCCTTTCAAATGGATATCTAATCTTTTTTCTTTTTAACGGACATCTAACCCTAAACTCTAGTTCAATTTGAACTGATAGATTCTGCCTCTCCACTTTTAAACAAAGTGTTTGATACGTTATTTTTAGGGCATGTGAAATAAAAACACAGCATGGTCTATCCAATTCCATGCTTTATATACTGTACAACTTTCTAATAAATTGCTTCCACCTTGCATTCAAAAATGTTCATGAGGCAGAGCATTTTTTAAAAAATGTATGTAAAGGCAACTGTTGTTCTTAAGCATAGGGTACGTAGTTGCATGAGAATTGGACCGTTATTAAAATACTAGGTTATTGGCCATAGTGCTGACCGCTGTAAGTGAAGTGATCATCTACTTCTTGCAGAATTAGAAGCTGGCAATTAATTGCAATACTACAGCTTACAGAAATGATAAGATCAGTTAAAAAATAAAAAGAACTCTGCTTTATGTCTCTAACCATTAAAACAAAGGAAGCAACAGATAATGAGCAGAATTCCCTCCCCCTAGAATGCTTTCCACAAACTATCTGGGAGAAAATTACAAGACAGGACTGCAAGGAAAAAGTGTATCTTTAAGACTAAGAATTTGTGCATGCTTAAACAAGTGAATTTCTCCCATAGGTATGGCCACTTGGATAAGGAGGTTAAGATTAAGTACTTGGCTCAGTGCAATAAAGACTAAATTAGAATATACTGTGATCCTCTAAAACTCTAGATGGTAAGGAGTCTATTTTCTTCATTATATGACTGGTTATCTCCACTGGTTAGGTCATGGTGGTAAAGAAATCATGATCATGGTTCAGATTCTCCCTCCTCCCTAGCTCATTTTGATCTGTTTCACATCTATGCAAACTGTGTTGCCTTTGGTCGTAAGGGGAATCACTAATGAAAAGATTGAAAATCAGTGTAACTCCACCACTACTAGTGATTAAACTAAAAGGATCTTTCTGTACACAAAGACTAGCATATTAGTACCTAGTATCTTCAGACAGTATGTACTAGTTGATGATAACCAAATACCTTAGAAGCATTTTAAGTTACAAATTGAAGTTAACTATTATCTATCTGCATTATGGAAGGAAAGCAAACTTTGCCAAGAATATATTAGAAAAAAGGGAAAATATGCTGTTTCTTAATTGATATGAGGAAGTTGGCTCTAAATACTCCTATGGGGGTTGTGGATAACAAATAGGTGGACAAAAGGTTAGTGAATGGGTAGTTCCCTTCTCTGAAGGAGAGGGAAAAAGGAAGCAGGATTGACTTAGATTAGCTAGTCAGGGCTTTGGGAGAAGCTCGCAGGCCATGAGCATGACAAATACTTATCACAGTCCACTAATCAATTCTGAAGTATTTATTTAGCACCCAGCCCTAATTCTAGCCTCACTGGACTTTACAACTCCTCCATCACTCTGCAATTCAGCTAAACCTTCCTTCTTTCTGTTCTCATATGAAAAAGTACATTTTCATCTCCATGCCTTTGAACTATCTCCCAGGCCTGGAACACAGTTCCCAAGGAGTCCCTCTTTTCCTTTAAAATGCCCCTCTGGCACCATCTTCTACCTTAGGACTTTCCTGATCTCTCCAACTATGAGTGGGATCCCTCCAAGACTACCTTCTATTGAACTCCTTTGTGTGTGTGTACATATTTATTAATTTCATATTTATTTTATACGTACATGTAGGTATGTGTTATCACCCCAATGGAATGGAAGTTCTCTGAGGGTAGGGATTGGTTTATTCTTGATATTAAAATTGGCTAAAAGAGAGCTTGACACATGACCCGTACTTAATAAATACTTGTTGATTAACTGACTTAGTACCTAGCAGAGTGCTTTGCAGCAAGTAAGTCGTATCACCTGCACAGAGAGGATAACTAAACCTGTGATGAGGTCACTGAGAGAGAAAGGTGTAAGGTAGCCTAGGCAGAACCTAGAGGTACATCAGCAGGGAGTGGAACACCAATCATGATCTAGAAAAGAAGCAACCACACAGTCAGGAAGGTTATGGGAGAGTAGTGTCCCCAAAACCCAGAGAGGAGAAACTATGCAGGAGGAAAGCGGGTGGTTGGCAGCATCCAATGCTACCAAAAGGTCAAGAATGACTAAGAAAAGGTCACTGTATCTGGTAATTAAGGAAATTACTGCTTCTTTTGGAGAGATCTTTATATTCAATAGTCATGTAATAAATGCTCCTTCGACTACTGGACATCAGAATCTCTCTACAGGTGACACAGAGCACTGAGTCTGGAGTCAGAAAGACCTGAGTTCAAATCCAGCTTCAGACTCTTACTAGCTGTATGATCCTGAGTAAATCTCTTAGCCTGTCTGCCTCAGCTTCCTGAACTATAAAATGGGAATAATAGTAACTCTTACCTCCTAGGGTTGCTGTGAGGATGGAATGAGATAATCATTGTAAAGTGCTTAGCACAGTGCCTGGCACGTGGTAAGGGCTATGCAAATACCCTTATTTAGTATTACTATTACAAAAGAATTCATTAAACACCTAAACTCAAATAGCAAAGGCTCCAAAGTCTCTCAAATTTCTTAAGAAACAAAAGGCATAACTTACCTTTTGGAACACCTGATAGTTGGACTTAGACCATATGTCAAGCTGAAAAAAAAATTTAAAAATGATTAATATTTATTATACTACTTGATGCTATAATCTGCTGTGTCTGTTACTTGGCTTGAAAAATCCAAAATCCAAATGATCCAACCATTTAAACAGAGGACAAGGCAATTTAACTCAACAGGAATGGAAGGAACTTGAATTCTAGGTTTGACTTGGCCACTAAACTGCTGCGAAATCTTGGACAAATCACTTCCTAGACCTTCCCATGAGAGCAGATATTTTTTAAGATACCTCTTGGCTCTAGACTTACAACAATTTGGACCTGAGCAATCCTCTAGACTGGTATTGGAATAACATTTTCTTCCAAGATGGGAATAACTTGAGGATACAACTCTCTCATTTTACATATGAGAAAATTGAGGTAACAGTCAGTCAGTCAACAAGCATTTAAGTGTCAAAAACCATGCTAAGTGCTGCGAATACAAACATAGGCAAAAAGTCAAGTTCTGCCTTTAAGAAGCTTACAGAGGGAGACAATACACAAAAGATGAAAAGGGGACGGGGAGAATGTGCCCCACCTAGGTGCATGATGGCTCTTGGGGGAGAGGTATATCTGAGGTATGAATTCCAGGGCTGACATCATTTTCTAGGATGAAGAGGTTTCTGGGGCATGATGGAACAACCTAGAGGAGTACAGCCTGAAAGGAAATGAAGAGATGGCTGAGCGGAGTGTGCTAATTTTAAATGGAGAAGGGAAGTCATTTTTCATAGGACTCCTAAGTACCAAGTCAGTACTCTTCTATTAGCCCATGATGCCACACAAAATACTTTCCAAATCTAATTTTAAAAAAATACGATGGCATGTAATTTGATATAGGCCCTACATATATATTCCTAGTGAACCTATTTTCACTTTGTAGTCACGTTGTAGAGAAGAATGAGAACCAACAGGAGAAACCATGAGACAGAAGAAACAAACAAGAAAGAAAAAAGAGAGAGAACAAATAATATGCTTTAATCTGCATTCAGACTCCACAGTTATTTTTTTGAATGGAATGACTCCATCATGAGTCCTTTGGAGCTATCTGGATCCTTGCATTGCTAAGAAGAGATAAATCTACCAAAGTCAGTCATCGCACACTGTGCTGTTACTGTGTACAATGTTCTGGTTCTGCTCACTTTACTCAGCATCAGTTCATTCAAGTCTTTCCAGTCCTGACCTAATTTTAACCAAAAGTTTTTGGGTTTCATGTGCTCACACAGCAAATAAATACCCTGTTCCTACCTCAAGTATGAGAGTTTGGGACAAATTAAGTAAGACTGAAAAATTACAGCAGCGTAGTGTCGGGAAGTGCTCATGGATGCTGTAGGTTAAAAGAGAAAGTCATCAGTGTGTCCCTTGGGTACTAAAAATCTCCTTTAATATGAGTTCAATATTGTAGTAACTTGAAACACCTGGTCAATGAGCCTCTTGGAGCTTGTTTTTGGGTTTGACCAGTAGTCAAGATGGAAATGGGAGACAAGGATGCTTTGCATTAAGTTGTGCTATTGATTCCGGAGCACAAGTGAGGCCAAGAAGCATTCAGGTGGGAAAAAACCACTTAGAACACATGAAGCAAAAAAGATATTTTTAGAAAAGTCTTTTGGCATTCCCTCAAATCGCTTCTTGATTTTCACATCTGTGAAATGAATGGTCTGGATGAGATAATTTTTGAGAGCCAGTTATAGTCTAAAAATTCTCTAATTTAATATTATGGTTCCTTAGTTTAATATCTTTCATGCAGAAAAGTGAGATTTGGGGAAGAAAAACACTTTGCTACTCCAAATGTAAAAAACATTCTACTGTTTCATTCTACCATCCTAGGTACTCCAACAGTGAAAAGTATTATTACACACAGAAAAATTGCATTCCTGAAGAGACTGTGCAGCAAAATTCCATATATAAGCTGTTTCTCCATGGGGTACCAATAGGAAATGAGAGGACCATATTTCCACCTTCTGCCCCCCTTCCCCTTCCTTCTACCCCCAAATCTGACATCTAAGGCAGGGTTTCATAATCAGGTCAAGGTGAGGGCACTAATTCAAAGTAGTATGGACCTGAATGGCTGGTAGGCAAACCCTATGATTTCACAACATGCCCATAGAGCTATCTCTTCAAAAACCATCTCCTCCACTGGTCTGCTCTAGTGTTTGAAATTCTTTCCATTAAAATCATTTCTTTGGGTTAAGGTGTTGTGTGTCTAGAGGGTCTCTGATAACACAACTGTATTAGGGAGAGGGAGGATGAAGCAAGATGGAACAAGGTATTCTAAGGCTCTAAGCTTAGTTCACTAAAACATTGTCATGAGTTAGTTTATTAGCTTATGTAGCTGTTCCTCCAGAAATGGATCCTGAAAGACAGTTACAGAGGATAAGCCTGACTCATTTCTAGAACACGGTACACTCACTATAGGAAGACTCAGGAGGAATGGCATCTTGAGGCTACTCAGGTATCTAGAGGAAGGGAACTATGAAAAGAGAAGGGATGTGCTAGCGGGGTGGGAGTACCTGGGACAACACAGACACCAGAATACTTTGGCAGGGAAGCTCTGACCTCTTTTGAGGGCAAAAAAATAGGTTGGTCCCTATAATTTCACTGTTAACATATTTGACAACTTGTATGTGTCCTTCAAGGGAAGGGAATTTCAACGTCCTATAAAGGTGAATCTTTCGGTAATATGTACAACATGCACTTCCCTGTATTATCTCTACATTTTAATTCCACTGAATTAAACAGTCATTTATGTGTAAGCCATGTACCAGGGATCAAATGGATGCAGCAGCCTTACCCAAGGCCTCTGGCATATTACAGGATGAATAAGAATGTTTTTTGCATCTTTTAATTCTACCAAAATCATTGTCAAGAAGACAATGAGATGCCTAGATTATAAACTAATTTTTTTTTAAAAAAGTAACATGAATGGTCCTCTACTAGGAAACTAAACTTAACCATCCATTTTAAGCCCATGGCTTTTTCTAATTTTCAAATTTTCTAAATTTCAAAATTCTCTATTATTTATCACTCCCTGCTTGCCAATAATGCACAAAGGACTAAGACACAAAAAAGAGGTAGTTAAGAAAAAAGCAAAAAAAGGAATACAGATACCATACACAAAAATACAAAGGATGTATTAAATTCTACATCTACAAACCTAGAAATTGGTTTAAGTTAAAAAATACCCATTAGAGAGAAATACTCTTAGACATAATTCAGAGTCCCAGCCTAAATGAGAACTTATAAAACAAACCATACACACTCAATGGTAGGTCATTGTTCTCCAACAGAAGTTTAAATATACTCGTCAATATCCAAGAACTTTCAAAGATATTTGGGCCGGAAAGATTTAAAACAACATGGTCTATTTAACCGATCCAAATTGGTTAGAACAGGATCTAGTGACAACGAGTTTCTCTATTTTACAATGAATGCATAGCAGACAGTTTACATTGAATTTTCTGCTATATGCCAAAGACAGACATCTAAATGAGGGTCTGAAGTTAATGTCCTTCCTTTCTTCAGGGTCAGGAAGATTTCTGAAAATTCATTTCAGGGATTCTGTGCTGGTACCACTGAATAGTTTATTAACTTGAGCTCAGCTACAAGGGCACAGAGACCAATCTTTGCTGGTTCCAAAATTCATGGATAAACCATTTTCTGATGTTGGAGGCTGCAAATTTTTAGCTTACTGAATGAGAACACTTTAAACTATAGTTCTACAGAAAAGTGTGAAGTGCCTCTAAACAGACAACCCAGGATATTAGGAAGACTTAAAAAAATGGAGAGCCTAGCATTATGACCACTGATAGGTAAATCTGTAAACTCTTGGGAATTATACATAGTATTATGTAGCATAAGGAAATTTTAGAACCATGAATGGGCTATTTCTTAAAGTCAAAGCAAATTCCAAAGATCATCAATTACTTTTAAAAAATCTGTTCTTATCACAAAAGTACCTTTCTTTTTACATGGGAGGTCACTCCTATACAGGCGAACCAACAACAAATCCAAAAACCAAAACATTGATCCAATGAGATTGTTCTCTAAAAAGAGAGGAATCAAGATGCAGTGCAATTTCCAAAAATGAGATGTCATCAAGTATTCTAAAGACCCATGGAACTTGCCAACCACTCTGCAGTAGCACCCTTTAAGACTATCTTTTAAGTCTTTCCATTTATTCTGCAGTTGTACTGTCTGTCATATGTGTTGTCTCCCTCAATTTCTCTCTGTATACTCAGCACTTAGCCCAGTGCTTGGAACATAGTAAACACCAAATAAATACTTTTCAAGTCATTTTTTTTCGTTTATTCAACTATTCACTAACTTTTCTAATACGATAGGGGAGTCTCTACTGCACTGCAAGTCAAAGGATTTGAGCTGAAAGGAACCTTTGAGATCACCAGGGGTGGGAAATCTGTGGCCTCAAGTGCCACATGTGGCCTTGCAGGTCCTTGTGTGAGGTCTTTTGACCGAGTCCAAGATTTACAGAACAAACCCTTTTATTAAAGCGATTTGTTCCGTGAAGATTGGATTCAGTTAAAAGACTGCACTTGAGGACCTAGAGGGGCACATATGGCCTTGAGGCTGCAGGTTCCCACCCCACCTAGTTTAACCCCTTAATAGATGACGAAATGGAGACCCAAGAGATCAGGTAACTTAAAACCACAAAGAAAGCAAGATCCAGATCTGGGATCCATACCCAGGTCCTTGGATCCCAAATCCATTGCTCTTTCTGAAATACTTCATGGTGTTTATGTGTATAATTTTCAAATATCACTGCTGAAAATTTAGGGGACTTTTCAAAGTTTCATTTGCATGTTCAATTAGGAAAAAACACAAAAGGCAGTAGATGTCAACAGTTAAAAGTTAGTCACAAGAGGCTCTTCATAAGAAACTTATTATTCCCCAAAGAGATTTCAACTTTCAAAGCCTATATTTAATACATAAAAAAAGTCAACAGGTGATAAAAGCTCAGGTTTGTTGCAGGGCTAAAAACAGCAATAGTAGTCAATTTTTTCAAGCTCTAGGGTGTCTTAAGTTTCCAAAATACGAAACTCATATATTCAGGCATCTTATATGCCTGTTCACCCTCCCCCAGGAAAATAAAGAATGTGGCAGTAATAGTACTAAAGAATGCATTGTTACCGGTCTATTATTCTTCAACTTTTCACTTTCAATCAAGACACACATTTATAACAAAACAAAACAAAACCTGCTGAAAGCACAATTTCAGGGCATCCTCTGAATGTGAATTAAATTAGGATTTTTCCCTCCTCTCATTGCCCCTTCTCATTCACCTCCTTCAACTACCCATCCCCCATCTGTCCCCCAATTGTAGGTAACAAGAGGCCATTTTCTGAAGGTCGTCAGAATGATTTCAAAGACGATAACAAATCAAAATGTTCCCTGCATCTAATATCAAACAGGGCTAGTGCCAACACTTATTAGAGAAATCAGATTCAAGCCTTCCCCCTCCCCCTCAACCCGAACACACATACATCCAACTTTGAAGTGGAAAGAATGCAAGGATCAGAAGTTACCCTAGAGACAGTTCTAGCAGTCTTTGAAGGTTGCCTTTGATTCGACCATTTCTTTTCCTCTCCGACACTAGGAGGCTAAAAGCTGCTTTTTTTTTTTATTGATATGGGGTAATTAATGAAGCTATAGCATTAACATAACCCAAATTCCCTAATAAGATAAATTCAACTGAGACACTTATGTTTCTTTAGTTTTACATCTAACTGCTGCAAAATTAGGACTCTGGCCAGATATTCAGTTTAAGTGCCCAACATTAAATATGCTACATCATGGCTCTCCTTGTTTCTATGATTACAGAAAAGCAGTGGGTCAGCATATCACTAAAAATCCTAGTACATTTTTGTTTTGATGATTAGAATTAGGCTACTTATGCTTGCTTATAAAGAATCTGCTTAATGGAAAAAGCAAGATGCTTAAAGCTTCTCTTACTACTTTTGTAATGTGATAGCTACAGTGGCTACTGTATTCTAGAGTTCTTCTGTCGAATGTATAGGTAAGACATGTAAAACAGAAATGGTACCTGTATGTATAGTCATCATGTTAGCAAAAGAGTCAATTAAAATGTATTAGTATATGATGGATGGGACAGCTTAGGAACAATCTCAACTGCAGCAAAACTGGAGTCCAACATCCCTACTATATATATGTATATGGCAATATGCTTGGCTAGTTTATTGGTAGTGCCATTTGATATACGAGGATGACCAGGATAGAGGGAAGATAGGATTTGGAGACTATAATAGGTCAGGATCTATTGAAAAGAACAGAAATGTTCTAAAAAGGGGAATATTGGGGAGGGAGGTGTTACAGATTAGGAATATTTATTTTTTACTATGGGTGACAATGTGGAAGAAGTAGAAGACTTTGTTCTGCTTGGCCCTATAGAGAATTAAAGGGGAGAAGTTGCAGAAAAACACATTTCAGCTTGCTACAAGGAAACGTTTCCCCAAAGATAGAATTGTCCAAAGTGGAATGGGCTGCTTCTGGAAGTAAAGACCTCACTGGAGGTCTTTAATTGGAAGCTGGACAACCATTTGTCAAATTACAGAGAAATTTCCTGTTTGGCTACAGGCTAGACTGGATGTCCACTGTGGTTCCTTCAACTCTAGGATTCTGTGATATTGCTAGGTTTTGCAGCATTGGCAACTACTAAAATAGCACCTGAGTAGTCAGTCAATCAAAAGCAAACTTACATCTTTTTAAACAGTCAAGTGTGCAAACAACAATTTGTTCATTAGGTAGTCCATCCACCACGCCAGACCACACCTTCTACCTCAAACAGTTCTTTCAAAATGTTGCCTTATCATTTAGAATGTGCCAGATCTTTCAATACCTGAATTCACTTGAACATATACATATGTGTGTGAAATCCAAAAATAGCATTAATAATGTCTACTTGAATTTTATTTTTATCCACAGCTTAAACCTGGTGACTCTATAAAGTGCTTGGAAAGGAAGGAAACTAAACAAGTCAGCTACAATTAGATCTTGGGCAGACTGACCACTTGAGAGCTCTCTACCATGTTTGGTTAATGCAACTTTTTTAAAAATGTACTAATTCAGGTCTGTCTATTTTGCTATTTCTAGGGCTGAGTTCTGGTTATCATTTAGGCTCATAGATGTGGCTGACATTGATTTATGTAAAAAGAAGGTAGAAGACAGGTTTAGTACCACATTTGTGACTCAGTACAGTGAGACTCAGGTCTCAGAAGGTTGAAATATAAAGCTATTTTCCAGACCTTCTTCCAGAGGTCTTTAAAAAAATACTTTTAGTTGACATATTTTGCTTTTATACACTGTCATTTTCAAATCTATCTCTGTTATTTCCCATCCTCAAAAAGTCATGCCTTAAAGAAGAAAAAAGGACAAGGGGAAAAAAAAGTAGTTTGGCAAAAGTCATCAATACATAAACCAAATCTGCCGGGATATGCAACATCTCCCTCCCATAGCACTCACTTCTACAAAGAATGGAGATGGATGCATGCATTTTCTTCTGTCTTCTTTGCGGTCAAGGTGGATAATTAAATCATACAACATTAAATTTCTTGTGGCTGTTGTTGCTGTTTTTCATTGACATTATTGTAATCAATGTGTATAAAGTTTTCCTGGTTGTACTATAATTGTCTTCAGTCAATCTTAGTCTTCCAGTGCTTCTCTGTATTTTTCATATTCATCATTTTGTATGGCACATGAACTGCATTCAAGTACCATATTTTATTTAGCTATTCCTTAAATGAAAGGCATTTATTTTATTTCAGCTTCTTTGCAACTATAAAAAGTGCTGCTTTCAATATGTTGGTGTACATATTGGACCTTCTTGTTTTTGATGACCTTGAGGCATATGCCTAGTGGTGTGACTTCTGGGGCAAAGGTATGGCCATCTTAGTTACTTTCTTGGCATAATTCCTGATTTGGCAACTCTCTGAGCTTGTGACAGATAATCTTTGAGAGTAGACATGAAACTTAGGCTGTTGCTTGATTAAACTCTTCACATGTAAAATGAAGGGTCTGGGCTAAATGATCTCTAAAGTTCTTTCTGGCTCTAACATTTTATATTTTATGATTCCTCTCTAATCTTTCTTTTTCTTCTATTTCCTTCTACAATTCTCACTTTTATAAAGAACTACTATAGTATAAAGATGTTGAAAGTCAGAGAATCTTGGCTTTACTAGCTGAGTAGATTAACCTCTGTGGGCCTCAGTTTCCTTATGTGTAAAATGGAG
Source organism: Potorous gilbertii (assembly GCA_028658325.1). NCBI lineage: Eukaryota > Metazoa > Chordata > Mammalia > Diprotodontia > Potoroidae > Potorous > Potorous gilbertii. The sequence goes on along the minus strand of CM053769.1, from coordinate 302,385,615 downwards.
CTAATAACATATTTACTGACTACCTTACAAAGCTGTTCTGGAGATTAAACGCCAATGACTATGAAAAGATTTAATAAACAGTAAAATGCTAAATAAAAGGATTATTATTACTATGATGACGTTGTTTTCCCATTCCCTTCTTCAAGCTTAGAGTGGGCCTGCAGAGGCCTCCAGGGCACTTGCGGCTGGCCAAAGGATTTCAGGTGGCCTGAGAACAAAGTAGAAGAAAACATACTTTGTATGTAGAGGGAATCCTTTGGTGGGCCACAGGGTATGCAGGACAATAGAACCACATCCTCTGGATACACAAAACTTTTTCTGTCAAAAATAATCCTTTGTCTTTTCAGCATTCATTTCCTTTTCTTTATGTTATTTTGTTTTTGCACTAGCTAAAACCAGATAATTCACACAACTCCACTGGATCTGCTACTGATGAAATAGGCTTATTAGGAATTGATGGTATCTAAATTCTGATGCTATGATGGTATTCATAGCATTCAATTCAACTTGCTATTTAATTATGTCCATTTGTCAACTGTTTCTATGTTTTACATAAATAGATGGAGTATAGGATTTAAAACTAGACAGGACCTTAAAGACCCTTTTTTCTGCTTGTTCCCAACATGTTAGAGAAGAACAGAGGTGCTACCAAGTTACTGCAGAAGACACAAGGACACACATGCACACAAAAACACTGTCATTTGGGTCTTAAGCTACAACAAAATAAGTAGTATCACTCTATACTGAGCAAAAATACTTTATGCAGACTGAATAAATTACAGATTTTACTTATGTATTATTTTCCAAATGAATGCTTTTGTGATTAATAAAATATAAACGTTTAAAAGCTTTACTGAATTCAAAGTAGTTTTTTATCATCATGAAGTCTCTTAGTAAAACAGCAGTTATAACTGTCGAGGTCAAAGAATTTTTTTTGGGGGGGGGTAATGGGTTTAAAATGAGTCTTTACACTCAAAAAGGCTGATAACCACTGACCCAGTTCAACTAGAGGGTTTATATGACTTGCTCATATCAGTAGCAGAACTTGTCTTCAAACTCAGCTCTTCTGACTTCTGATGTTTCACCCACACCAGCTTCCAATTGGTGAGCTGCTTCTGAGGCACCCCAAGAATACAAACACTCTGATCTCTTAGGGAGCTCTGGGCCCCTCACCATTTCTTAAGTTTGGGCTGTCTTGACAACACATTTGGAAACCAACCATATATTACCTTGTAATCATGTACTGCTAATTTTATTTGACTTCTGTTATAATTTAACTCATCTTGTCTACCCAAATAGACCAAAATCTTTATAAGGTCAGGGACTGTGTCTCACACTAGTTTTGACTTTTTAATAATGATGTACTGAGATCCACACACACACACACACACACACACACACACACACACACACACACAGAATGGAATTTCACATCCAAATAGGCATTGTCCTTCAAAGAAATCACTTTGGGAGATTATTCAGTTACGCATTCCAATGTTTCTGTTAGTATGAAAAACCCCCACCACATTCAGAACTCTTTCAGAACTCAGAAAGTCTTGAAGGCACACACAAGAAATACTTTGGACCCAAACCAGCAAGACACCACTTAATCACTGGTTTTTAGGACTTAACAGCAGTTTCCAAAATTCAAAATCCACCCACAGAAGACAAAGATTGTCATTGTTAAAAATATTAAAAAGAACATGATATAGATTCTGAAGGCAAATTGAAAAGAAGGAGTCACAAAATATCTTGAGCAATGATAGCATCCTGGAAATAAGTGGCTCTAGAAGATATATACACATACATACACACATATTTATGTATATACATGTGTGTATACATATATGTGTGTCACTACATTATATCCTCACCTCTGTTATAACAAACTTGCTGTGTGTTAAGCTATAGTTATTACTTCTTTTTGAAAAATATTCTATCCTCATTATAACATGGCCTTTGGGTTCTGAATGCTTGGCTAGCTCTAATGAACTTATTACTTTAATAGGAATCATTACAAGAAGAAGAAGCTATAAAGCTCATGGGTGCGGGGCACAAGTGTTTCAAAGTGACCAGCACAAGTTGGGCTAGGGTCTAAAAAAGGAGCGGGGGGAGTATTTCACTCTGGGGGAAAAAAAAGAAACGAAAAGAGTGCAAGGCTCACCTTCTGATGTATACCACTGAACCATTTGGAGTAAATTCAGTCAAAAGAAATTAGGGATTCAAGGTGGGTGAACTTTTCATACATAATCCATTCTTAGAAATAAGTTCTCTTTCTTAAATAGCAGCTGTTCAGCATGTGCTGTTATTACAGATACGCAACATCCTCAGGGCTACTTGGGAGTTTCAGAGAAGAAGGATCTTCAAATTGTGCTTAAAACTAACCTCCAATTTCCTAATGATACTGGCAAAAACAAAAGGCTAAACCATAGCCTATTAATGTGCAGCCAGGCTGGGGGAAAAAAATCTGCTTCCTCAGAAGACATGTTTAATGAGGCAACTGGGGTCTAAGGTGATAAATTAGAAATTCAACTAAGGGCATAGGGTTTAAAGAAAAGCAGAAGCTTGAGGATGAAAAATCCAAGCAAGGGTGTAAAATATAAAGCCATATACTTTACAAAAAACATCAGCTTTGGCTGCTCATCATTTCATTTGGGCATCTACTACATTTTTCTGAGCTGAACAAAAACATTATATGTGTGTGACTGTATAAGAACCTTCTGCCCCCGAAAAACAAAGCGCAACATCCTACCTTTCCATCTTCTGTGTATACATTTTCATTGTATCCTTTCACAATTGTTCGATCAATGAAGAGGCTCCTCATGACCACAATGACTTTCAGGACTTTTCCTAAAGTAACCTATCAAAAGAGGATAACAACAGGAAATTTAATGTTTAATTATACAAATAATAACAACACTGCTACCACCAAGATCACGATCACCATCTCACATTTATGTAGCACAAAGGTTGCCTCAGTTAATCATAGAGTTCGGAATGTCTTTTTTAGAAAATAGGATAAGTTGATGCTCTATCCACTCATTTAATCTCTGACAGTAGTACTGAAGGATGTCTCATGAGATAATTCCACAGTTGTCTTTCTTGACATCGCCCTCAAAAGCCCAGTGATAGCAGCAAATTTCCTTCGTAACTGTTTTTGGATATCCAACACCCACCAGTTCAGTAAAACACATTTTGAACCTATTTATATTTTCAGCTTGTACAACCTTTCAGGGGAAGGGGGTCCCTTATGTTTACGACCTACTGTGTAAAGTAATTCTTCCTTTCATCTGCCCTAAAATTACCTTATTCAAGCATGGGAGGGGTGGGGTGAGCACGCCTACAGTTCTGAGGCTCCAAGGTATAGTGAGCAAGTCTGTGTTCCTTTTGACCAGCCTGTCCAGATTATAATGGCTGCCAACAGAGAGAGGTGGGCAGGGACACAGGGCAAGCACAAGGTAGAGAATATTAAACAGACCTTGTAGATGAACTATATATTTATAAAAAAAGCTAGTCAGGATGGACATGCAATTTCTAAAAATGAATCCAAAAGTAAAATGGAAATGGCTGACTTTTACGCCCATTACAAGATTGTACCTGAGAAATGCCCATAAATCCTTTCATATTTTCAGTTGTGCTAGAACCTAAGTGTGGGTTGTGAATGAACAAGAGACACAAGGAAAAAGAAATGCAGTCATGTGTCCCAGGAAAAAAGTTAATGGATATTTGCTGGAAAAGAGAAAGTGAAAAGTATAAAATCAGTTCCCTGTATTTAAGTGAAGTGCTTATTATTCCTGTTTCATGGATGAGACAACTGAGGCAAAATCATTAAGACACAACACAATTAAGTGGCAGAGCCCTAATGTTCAATTACTTTTCTACATAGTACTCTAACCATTAAATAGGCTTTTCCAATGAGGCATAAGAACAGTATTTATCTGGAGGAAGATAAGAAGTACTATGGGTATAATTTGGCTAGATGAAGACAACAGCTTAAAACAACTCAACCACTTCTAGAGTTTCCATACTACATACAGGAAGTTAGGTAGCGCAGGGAATACAGTCAGACATATCCATGTCCCTTACACATCTTCAACTCAACATGTCCCAAACTGAACTCATTATGTTTTCCCCCAAACAATTTCCCCTTCCTGACTTCCCTAATAATTTTGAGGGGATTGTCATCCTCCCAGACACTCAGGCTGGGGTGACTCCTCGACTCCTCATTATCTCTCCCTCCCATAAGCAATCTGTGATCAAGGTCTAGCTTTTCTGCTTTCCTAACATTTCTTTCATATAGCTCTGGCACTCCTGCCACCTGGGCACAGGTCCTCATTACCTCATACCTGTCTTCTTGCCACAAATCTCTTCCCACTCCAATCTATCTTCCACTCAGCTATCAAAGTGATACTCCTAAAGTACTAACCATGTCATTCCAAGTTTCTACTCCATAAACTCCAGGGGTTCCTTACTACCTCCAGGATCAAACATAAAATCCTATTCGATGTCTGTAGCCTTTACAACCTTCTTACACCATACATACCCCTCCCCTTTCCCCCACTTCCAACACACTCCAGTGATCCAGTGACACTGACCTCCTTATTGTTCTTTAAAGAAGACACTCCACCTATTGACTCCCGGTATTTTCACTGGCTGTTCACCATGCCTGAATCATTCTGTTCTCTCTTCTTATCTCTGCCTATTGGCTTCAAGTCCCAGCTATAAGAAGCCTTTGCCAACCTCTCAATTCTAGTGCTTTTGATTCTTTTCTATTTATCCTACACACAGTCTGTTTGTACAGTTATTTGCATATTGTTTCTCCTATTAAACTGTGAGCTCCTCGAGGGCTTAGCATAGGGCCTGGTGCTTCCAAGGCTAGCTCTCTGTACTCTAGGCTATGAGCCCTTCAAATATTAAAAAGGAACCAGAAGAAGACAGTCTCCACACACTGTGTGTGGTTTATGAAAACACATTGTGGATATTTATGAAAATGCAGATATGGATCACATAGGATTAGAAGTCACAAACAGATCCCAAACAGCACCACTGGAAGAAGAGCTCAGATCAATGAAATGCTGCATCCGATGAAGCCCATTAACTGTCTCCCCCAACACTGAGGCAGTGCTTTGAATGTTTCTGTACTATTTTTTTATATCTATTACCTCAAATATCTTATGTAGCCAAAAATCATTTCTTCAATATGGTAATTCCAGAAGATACATAGATCAGTGATTATGTTTAGATATTAGCTATTAACAAATTAAGTAATAATGTTGTCGTTTAGTAGGTTTAGTAATAAACTCAATGGATTACCCTTCACCACCTCTCCTTCAGGGCAATCCTTTGCAGAAGCACGCTTGAGTTCTCCTTAAGCAAACGCAGGGCCTAGAGAGAGCCTCTGTAAGCCAACATCTGACTATCCCTTCATGGGACTGATAAATAGAACCGATCAGTGCAAGTTCCAAGTTTTAAAGTTGGAATTGATAGAAATAAACAAAAAAATGTTCCAGGAAATTTTAAATGTCTCTTTTATAGTCTTTTACACTTTTAACACTGGAGTCCAAAGATGAAATGATGCACTCTGGGGAAGGTGTGGTAGCTGATGGTAATGAATGTGAAAGAAAAAGGTTTTCACTGAATCTTGATCTTTGAAGCTTTAGGAATATTTGCGAAGGTCACACATATGGTAATGTATAGTTTAAAGTATTTTCCCTACAACAACTATGTGAGATAGGTGATACAAATAAATATTACCATGCCCATTCTACAGATGAAGAAATTGAGGAAAGACTGTATATTTTAGTTAGCCTAGAGCAGGTGTTGTTAATCCTGGGGTACATGAATTTATTTTAAAACAAATTTAACAACTATTTTAATAAAATTGCTTTCTTTTGCAATTTTATTTATTTTATGCATTTAAAATTATTATTCTGAAAAAGGGTTCATAGGCTTCATAAGGTTTCAAAATGAGTTTGTAACATAAAAAAATAAAAAGATTAAGAAACCCCTGGTCTGAGTCAGGAAATCTTGATTTTTGCCATAATGTGAAGAAAGAAGGGCAATTTAAACTAAATTCCAGCTCAAAAGATACTTTCTCAGTTTGAAAAAACACAAACTGGTACTTTTTATGTACACTTTTTTCCCCCAGTCAGTACAAATCTACTTTTCTCCTTTCTACTCCCCAACTCCCACACTGAGAAAGAAGGAAAGACAAAACCTTATTACAACCATGTATAGTCAACCAAACAAATTGCCCCATAGGTCATGAAAAAAAGGTTCACTTTGCATTCTGAGTCCTTCACCTCACTATTAGAAGGTAGGTAGCATGTTTTATCATGAGTCCTCTGAATCCTGGTTGGTCCTTACACTAAACAAAGTTATTTGTCTTCACAAAATTTTTGCCTTTGTACAAGCTGTTTTCCTGGTTCTGCTCAATTCACTCAGCATCAGTTCATATAATTCGTCCCAATTTTTCTGTGAAACTATTCTTTATATGATTTCTTATAACAAGCTAATAATCCACTGCATTTCTATATGACTTCTTCAGCCATTATCCAATTGATAAATAGCCTCTGAATTTCTAATTCTATTCAAAAAGAGATAGTGTTTTTGTACATCTTAGAGTTTGATTTGCTTAGGACTAATTCCTCCCTTAATCTACACTTCTTTCCACATTCCCCTTTCTCTTTTCTCTTCTATTCCTATTTCCCTGTTGAGTGAAATGTATTTCTGTACCCCATTGTGTGTATTATTCCAGTTCAGATGAGACTGAGGTCTTATTTGCACAACTACTTGTACAACCCTGTTATGTGAGATAATTTTCCCAAATGTTCCTCTCCTTTCCCCTAATTTATTCCTCTTCTCTCTTTCTATTCTTTTAGTATATAAACACAAGAGGACCACTTCCTGGCCTTCTCTAACTCAACTCCTTCTAGGACCCTTGATGCTGAAAGAGTTTGGAAGCAACACATTTATTACCTCCCCCATATTCAAACGTAAATGATTTATTCTTGTTCAGTTTCTTATTTGATTCATGATAAGATTTTTATGTTACTCTTAACTCCTGTGTTTGTACTTCAAGATTTCTAGGCAACTCTTAAGGTCATTTCATTAGAAATGCTTGGAAGCCCTTTATTTCAAAGATCCACTTCCCCCTTTAAGATTACATTCTGTTTTGCTGAGTTATTCTCAGTTGTAAGCCTATATCCTCCACTTTCTAGAAGATCATAATCCAAGTTTCTATTCCTTTGACGTGATGATTGCTCAAGAGTGTGTGATTTTGACTGTGGCTCCTTGGTACTTGAATTCTTTCTTTCTGGATGTCTCCACTACTTTTTCTTTCACTGGAAGCTCTAGATTTTGGCAATAACATTCCTGATCCAGAGTAAAATCTGATTGCTGCCCCCTGGTTGGAGTTCTGCAAGTTCCTGACCTGGGTGGGTTTGGGTACATGCGACAGGTCTGTCACTATTAGTCAGCTCTTTCAGGAAGTCTGCTGGTTCAGAGTAACAGAACTTTAGGCTTCTCTTTGGGTCTCTGCAGGCTTCAGAGGGGACCAGAAGCTATATCTGAGATCTCCCTCTTCTCCTGGGGTTTGCGCTTCTCGTTCAGTAGACAGTCTAGTGCAATGGACTGACTGCTCTTTGTCTTTCAATGTTACAGGTGCAGAACTCCTTCTTACTCCACCCTGGATCTATGATCTAAAACTAAGTAGTGAGTGAAACATAGCATTTGGCACCTCTTTCTGCACCTTACTGACATCTTTCATGGTTTATAATGTTGGTTTCAAATATACATTTCACAAGTCTATGTATTCCTTTGGGAACTTTGGCAGTAGTATTCAAATGGACTATCCCATCAGCAAGACAATCCTTTTATGCCTCCCTAATCAATTTACTATCACACTCACCAGAGAAGTTCTTCAAACATTTCCAAATCTCCTCAAACCTCCCTTGGCTTCTCTTCTCTCCCACGCTTTCAGTTGAGAATCTTCTCAATATTTCAGTGAAAAAAATAGAGACCACTCACTGAAAACTCCATCATATCCCTGCCTCCTCATCTCAAATCACTCAAATACCTTCTACTATACTCTCTCTTCCTTCATCCCTGACTTGCATGAAGAAGGGACCCTTCTCTTTGCCAAGGCAAACCTCTCTACATATACAGTGAACCTGTTATAACCTGTCTTCTCCAGCAGATTGACTCCTGTCATCTCCATTCTCATTAATCTCAGTTTCTCTATCCACTACTTCCCAACTGCTCAACAACATATACGCTCATGTCTACTTCATCCTCAAAAAAACTCTTACCTGATGCATCTAACTCTGCTATTGTCCTCTCTTTTTCCTTTCACGGTTAAACACTCTGAAATCACCTTCTACAATCTGCCTACAGTTCTCGTCAGGTTCCCAATTAGGCTCATAATCTCAGTTCCTCTTCATCTCTTCACTCTCATATCTCTTTTACACGATTTGACAAGTCTTTAAGATGCTATCTTTATAATACCTTGTATATATGCCCTCTTTCTTCAAATATGCCCTTACATAAAGTATAGGCCCTTATCACCTTATATCTGGACAATAATGACAGCCTTTTATTAGCTGGTCTCATTGCCTCAAGTTTTCCCCCATTTCCCCCATTCCCCTCCTCTACTCAGCTGTCAAATTGGTCTTTCTACAATGTGCAAGTCAGACCATATCATTCCCCTATTCAATAAACTACAGTGGCAGCCTATTGCCTCAAGAATCAAACATAAAACTCTCGGTTTAGTTTTTAAACAATGTCATAACTTGTCCTCCTTCCTACCATTCCAGTCTTCATTTTACCTTATTCCCTCCCATGTACTCTGAAACTGGTGACTGGTCTCCTTACTGTTAATTACACAAGACATTCCACCTCTTGGCTCCATGCATTTTCACTGGCTATCCCTCATACCTTAAATTCTCTCCTTCATTTTTGTGTTCTTGCTTCCCTGGTTTTCTTAAGGTCTCAGGTCCCAGTTAGAACCTCCCCTTTTACAAGAAGCTTTTTTCTGATTCCTTTAAATGTTGGTAGCTTCATTCTAAGATTAAATTAGACTTATCTGCTACTTATCTAATTTGTACATATTTGTTTGCATGTTGCTCCCTCCATTAAACGGTGAGCTCCTTGAAATTAGGGGCTGGTGTTTTTTTGGTATCCCTTTGCAATCCCAGCATATCACATTGTTGGTATATAAGAAATAATAAAAATGCCTGCTGCCTTGGTAAGCCTTTAAGGCTGGAAATAATAATAGTAACAATAGCTGATATTAAAACATCCTTGGCAAGTCTGCAAAGCACCAGGAATATTTCTTCTTCGCTCTCTATCAATAATGTTCAGCAAAAGGACAGGTATAAGACTATGGATTTTAGAGTAGGAAGAAGGGATTTTTCATTAGAGGAAATTCTGATTAAGTAGCTTTCCCAAGGTCTTTCACAAGTAGAAGCAAGATCTAAACCCAGGTCCACTAACTGTAAATCCAACACTCTACTATTAGCACACTACACAAAGTAGATATATTCTCTTTCATATGTAGACGGAGCTCTGTGATCTCACAGACAAGAGTACTCTCCTTCAATGGTACAGAAGGTAACTTATCCATGCCTTTTCCTATTGTGTGACTTCTGTTTATAAACTTCTATACATTTTCCACAGTGTATCCATGAAAATACTGTCAGGCGTTTTTGAGGTCAAATCATGCTTCATGTAAGACTGACTTTTTTGATCTTACATCTCTGTCACGGTATCTCTTATACTACTTCTTCTGTGCAATCCTTTACTAAGAATTCAATGAAGCCTATTTACTACCACATGCCACTTCATCACCCTTCAGTTAGTGGAGTCCTATGACATGCATTTAATACATAATCACTGAAGAATATCAATGTTAAAAAAAGATAAGTCTTTGTTCCAGGAAGAAGTTAGAGTCATTAAAATGACTGCACAATTTCCCAAAGACAAACTAGACTCCTTTCCTCCCCTCTCCCTACCCTGCTCAATTCTAAATCCTAAATCCACAGAGTCTAAAATTTATGCCATGATATACTAACTCTATGGGTTGCCCATTCAATTACAGATCATAGTCTGGAAAACAACCTTTCTTCATCCATTTGTTTTTCTGGTGTGAATCATTAAGACAACTCTTAAATGACTACTGATTTTATTTAGGAGGCTCTTTTAAATTCTGGGGCTTGATACAATCAGCAGAATGTCATCTACAAATAAGTCTATCCAAAGAACCTCACTATCTGTGCTGCTGTTGTTGTTATTGAGTCATTTCAATCATGTCCGAGTCTCCGTGACCCCACTTGGAGTAGTTCTCTAGCTCATTTTGTAAGTGAGGAAATTAAGGCAAAAAGGGTTAAATGACTTGCTCAGGGTCACACAGGTTAGTAGGTGTCTAAGGCCAGATTTTAACTTAGGAAGTTTAGTCTTCCTGACTGCAGACCTGGCATTTTACTGACTATGCCACTTAGCTGCTCCTTTTCCATTTGAATTTTGTGCTGGACTTCCTTCATGACAATGGCATACACCTTAAAATAGAATATCTCTTTCTGTTTTATGGCTCACTGAACACAAATGATTGGGGTCATGGAATGAAGTTTTCTTTGTTGTTACCCTTTTCAAGGAATCTTGCTTGACTTTGGGATTTATAATGGAGACACATAAAAGGAAAATGATGGAAGGTTATGTATATTGTACTATCTTATAAAAGAGCAAAAGGAGCAAAGGTAAAACAAGTTTTACATAAAGTATATAGAGAAACCCAACTAAGCCAAGTCACCTTGAGAACATCTGAAGAAGAAACTGAAAGGAGGACAAGAAATGAGAGATGAAAAAGATTCCAAGGGGGTATTTTGTTCTACAGAATATGTACGTATGTATATATATGTACACACAGACACACAGATACACACTTATGCATGTATATTTTGTTAAATACATACACACATCTATGTAATCAACAAAATATACACACTGTATTCTCTGCAACTCTCAGTTCATTGTTTGACTGTAAAAGTATGGTATGCTGTAGAATACTACCTGCAAAACCTGCCTGTTTCTTTCTCATACCTTCATGCAGGATACTCTCAATGCATGTGCAGATTATTTTTATAAGGATTTTATAGATATGGGAGAATAAGATCATCACAGGATCTGGAGCTAGAAGGACCCTCATCTTAATTTTCTAAATGATGAAATCCAGGCCCCCCAGGCATTGACTGGATCAAGATAACAAAAGAAGTGTCAAAGTCAGGGCAGCTTAGAAATTACTGATACTTTCTCAGTAAAAGTACAGTCTGTGCTTCCCCTTCCCCGCAAGGTTTGGTATTTTCCACTCTTTTAGATAACTTGAGAATTAGTCCTTCAATGCTCCTACTCTTAAGTCACCTCCAGTAGCAAACGGCTCAATGCATGGCTGGTCATCTCTGTTTTCTGCATGGCCATTCCTGTTTCCTCACACAGAACACTGGGGACTATAATATTAAAGCCTATGATGTGGAAGCTGTATTGTCACTAAGGGGAAAAAAGGGGTTTGCAACAGAAATCCCTACAGACTTTTCATATTTTTTATCTACTTGTTCTTCCAGTTTTATTTTTAAGTGCCTTCAGGGTGACTTAGCTTAGTTGGATTTTATCAAGCTTTCTCTGAACTTAGTTTCGTTTTTATTGCTTCTTGTTATTTTGAGGCAATATTGCCTATAATTTTCTACCATCTTGCTCCATAAGATTTGACAAATAAACATATTCTAAACTGATATAGTTCCTGGCTGTCATCTCCCTCTGCTTGGCAAGATGATAAAATATCTGTTTGTGGAAGCAATTTTTGTGCTTTTTTCAGTCTTCTTGTTCTGGCCAATGATTTGTATTCCTTAAGAAACAGTGAAAGCACTGATATCTGTTCTTTTATCCATTTCCCATTTTCTGAGTAAATAATTTGTTTAAAAAGGCTAGAGTTGTCTATATTATCCATTATCAAATCTCATGAATTTTATTCTTTCTTCTAACTGGTCTTGATTTTCATATTTGTTTTAAGAAGCTGATATTTAACTGCATGTACTTAACTGACCTGTAAATGATATATCAGTAACCACTTGGTTTCTGTTAAAATATAATTATTTTTACTCCATGGTATTATTTGGTACATGCCATGTTCAATGCTTCCTAACTTTAAGAAAGCATTCACGAGCTGCAGGTATGAGACTTCTCTATAAGTGTTTGGTCTCATTTCTTCATTTTAAATGAGGTTTTCCAACATATTTTCTGCAGTTTTTCCCTAGGCCTATCTTGAAATTACTAGGTAGTATGGAACAATTTAATTTGGAAGGTTTTTTTCAGAATTCTTCTACTTACTTATCCTCTGCAACAGATATTGACACATAAACTGCAATTACTACTTCATTTCTGGCTCATTCTCTGTTCTTCTTCACTTTCTCATTGCTAAGGTTGTCTCTATTCTGAGACGGATTCAATGATTAGTGAGAGCTGATTACCGAGTCCCTGGATATGGAACCATCATGTCATGAGAAGTCCCTGCCATGATGCTTACTTCACTTCCGGCTCACTCTCTACTCTTCGTTACCATTGCAGCTGCCCCTGTGTAGCCAGCCTTCAGCCCTACTTTGAGCTGTTCTGTGGAATCTTCCCACATTAGAATATAAGTTTATCAAGTGTAGCAGCCAAACTACTTTCTTGTTTTTGTACTCCTAGCATTGATCACTGTGCCTGGCTCACAGGAAGCATTTTTAAAAATGTCCTATCAATCTACTGTAATGGCTGTCTTTCTACAAATGCTTGAAATAAGCACCTCAGGACCACACAACCAAATGCCTCATGAAACAACAGTTCAGCTGCCTTTGATAAAACTCATTCTGCCAACTCTTCTATATTCTTCGCCAAGGAGAACCTAGGAGCCAGCCTTCCATTTACTTGCAACTCTCATTTGCCTTCTGCTTTCATTTATAGAAAGAATACTGAGACTGATGTGATCCTCAGTGGTCTATCCGCTGGCCAGTAATTAAGGAAGGATTTCACATCCTGGATACTAAGAGAAAAAGAACATCTAGAAATTGTTTTTAAACTATGATTCTTGTAATTCTCTCTCCTTGCTACTCAGCCAACAACCATTACAGAAGCAAAGGAGTGGAAAGACATATAGGACTGAAGAGTGGCGTTCTTTGTTTTGGAGGTTGGAGGTTGGAATGGCCAAAGTGCTCAGCATTTTACGGCCAGCTTTCCAGTGATAAGACTCTGTACTCAGCTCTACTGGTCCCTAGAAAGCAGACATAGTCTGTTGGGACTACATTTTTCACCCTACTCCTCTTTTGAATGAGGATTTAAATTTTAAAAAATATTATCATTTATTTTTATTTCACCTACATTTTTCAATATTTCCCTCCCCTCTCCCTGAGAGCCATCTTTTATAATAAAGAAATTAATAGTTCAGCAAAATCAACTAGCACATTAATGAAGTTCAACACTGCATACAATATCTTATACCCATAGAACTGTACTTCTGCAAAGAAGGAATGAGGACACAGTCTCATATTTCTTCTCTGGGGACCATGCTTAGTCTTTATAATTTCATAGCATTCCATTTTGGGTGTTTTGTTGATAGCCTTTGTTCCATTTACCTTACTGTAGTCATCTGGTATACTGTTTTCCTGATTCCACTTCCTTACCTCACATCAATTCATATGTCCTCTCATGCTTCTCTGTAGTCATCATATTTACTGCTCTTTTATTCCATTCACAAATTGTTTAACCCTTCCTTTGTCGAGGGATATTTGCTTCATTCCACTTTTTTGCTACTATAAACAGTACTACTTTACATGTTCTGGTGTATCTTTTTTTATTGCTTAACTCCTAAAGGCATCTGCCTAGCAGTGATCTCGGGGTCAAAGCTATGGGCATTTTAATAACATGCAGCCTATCTCAAATTACTTTGCTGGGAATATATATACTGAATGTACCAGTAGTTCTGGCATCCGGTAGAATCTGACAAAGCTTGTACTCTGTTGGCATATGCCATTAAGAAGTACTAGAGTAGAACTTTATAGAGAAACTTGATTCCCATTTAAAAAAAAAAAACCTGATGTAAAATTCAGCTTGCATTTTCAAGAGTTCCATATAGTCAATCTATCCACATACTCCTGGTTTATTCAGACTATTCTGACAGGCTTCTCCTAGGTGTTCCACATAATAAAAATATATAAGGAATGCATTCCAAATTTACAGATGACACAAAACTTGGAGGGATAGCTTACATACACATACATATGTAAACTCTAACATTTGGGTTCAATTATTTAACTTCACAAGTATGAGTTGGAGGAATGGTGAGTAAGTTTTAATTGATCTGAAAAACACCTGGGTTGTTTTTATCTGAACATAATAAAATATTACTCTGCTTTAAGAAATGACAAACAGGATGGTTTCATACAAAACTAGGGAGGCTTGTATGAATTGATGGAGAGTGAAATGAGCAGAACCAGGAAAACAATTTATACATGAGGAAGCATGCTACTCATCCAATGGAAGAGAGGTAATAGAATTAAGTTACAGAATGAGATATATATTTTTGGATATAGAAAAGCTGTGGAATTTTTTTTTCTTTACAATGCTTATTTGTTACAGGGATTATATTTTTTATTTTATTGAGGGGAGAACTGAAGAGATTGGAACTAGCAATACTGTTGCCCCTTCTCCTCCAAAAAAAGAGGGCTGTTGAAGCATTCTGTAAATGCACAGAGTAGTATGGCTATTTGGGAGAAGAGAAGGGCAGACCGAGTGATATAAACCAATGAAAATTTATTTTTAAAAATTGAACAGAAGAAAACAGAAAGACGTTCAGAGGGAAACACAGGGAAGCAAGACAGCTCTGAAGGGTTATGTTGAATTTATTTTAAAAAATCAAACTACATAATAAATAAATGTACTTTCATATGTAATCTTCTTTATCTATTCTACTTCGCATGTGGAAATGTCCTTTTTGGAGTAGTGTTTTGGTTTAGAATAAACAAAAATGTAAAAATCTGAGCTTTTCATAGCCAGCAAGCCTAGCATGAGGCCATAGTGTAAAATGGGGACAGGAACACTAGGGAAATCTCAGGCAGCATTGGAGGATGTGTTTAGTCACAGTCCTGCTGTATTCTTTCCTGGTCAGCCCATAAATGGAGAAAGGTATTTAGTTTGAGGTACCGTATTTTAGAATTTCATGGTTAAGCTGTAAAACAACTAGAAGAAGACAACCAGGATGATGGAGATACTCAGGATCATGCCATATGAAGTATTTGTCGTGGGTAAGAGAAGACTTTAGGAGGAGACAAGAGAGTCGTCTTCAATTATTTGAAGGGCTGTCATGCAGAAGTATTAGAATATTGCCATTTGGTCTCAGAAATCAGAACTAGAAGCAATGGGTGGAAATTGCAGAAGTAAATTTAGGCTTAATGAAAAAAACCTAACAATTAGTTATTCAAAATTGGAAGAAACTCCTAGATTTCTTTAAGCAATGTATGGATGATTTGTCAGGTAAGTGGTAGGAGACTTGTATTCTGAGTTCAGCCAGATCACAGAACTGGCTGTGTGATCTGGCTTGAAGGCACTGTAGTGCCTTCAAGATTCTGTGATGGAAGTAATTCATTATGGTCTAAATTTTGGATAGCCCTTTGAGTGACTCAAAGCAATTTTCCTAAGGGCAATCTGTTTTACCACACGTAATCTCTCTGCTGTGCTGAGGTATCTGATACATATAGTTGCTATGACTTATTAACAGTTCATGGTGAACCAATGGGAACACAGTGTTATCGTGGAAATAAGACTGAAGTCAGAAGGCCTGAAAGTCTAGATTTGGCTCTGCCACTAACAAGTGACATGATCTTGGCAAAGTCATTTTCTTTCTTTGGGCCTCAGTTTCACCTGTAAAATGTTGGGATTGTACCACTTGTATTTCTAAATTCTTTTCTAATTCTAACATGTGGAAAGTCTATGATTGTTGAGATTTTCATTTATTTGAACTGCGCTTGAACTCAATGTGCCTAGAAGTGAGATTATAGGGAAGTGAAGAATACTGGCTAGGCAAAGGAGGATACAGTGACCTGTATAGATTTATATGACTATGGAATCTCTTCTCTGAAGTAGCTTAACATTTATTGTGGTCACTGACATGATGCTGAATGACATGTACTATTGGTCTGATTCTTGGCAATTCCTGTGGGACATTAGAAATTCAAGCTAATGCCATCTGGTAATGAAGCAAGCTCACTGTTGCCAAGGTAACATGTTCTATACTAACATGCAGATTTCCTAAGGGCTTGCTACTTCACTGGGAGGGCTCAAACACAATCCTATTTAAAGGGAAGCCATGTGCCAGACTTGCTATAGGGCTCACAGCCCATCCAGGGATCGATGTTTAGGCATATTATCTTTACCCACATTCTTGCCAAGGTAAAATCGACTCTCTTGGTAGATGTCGCTCAGGTTCATGGTTCTTTCTGTCTATTCTCTCACTTTGGCTAGTTACAGAGTGGCAGCCTGCTGTGCTGGCTCCTGCTGCGGAAATTTGCCAACTAACTGTTGTAAGAGAACAAATCACAAACTACAAAGAAAAGGGGGGATGTGAACTTACCTAAATTGGGAATAACACAAAAATAGTTATGGCTATCCAACCAACTATAACATACACAAACCCTCCCAAAAGAGAACATGTTGGGGGACCTGAAAGTAACTGACTACTAATCATTCCACACTTAACACTTAAGATGGATACCCCTACAGTACTCATATTAAAGAAAAGTGGCTGGTCTCTATGGCAATACTCCAGCTGAACCTGTCTAACACAGAATACTAAATGAACGAACTAAACTAATTCAGAATCTGTGGTAATTTGGATAGGGGCTAGATTACCTTTTCAGTCTCAATTCCTCCATGAAGCTTCCTCTGAATTGCTTTAAAACCAACAATCAGTGCTACAGTTTAGCATTTAATTATTAATTACTTCATAGGTATTAATCTTCTTTCCATTTAGGTTCTTGAGGGCATGAACTGTCTTACTTCTTTTCACTAAAGTTTACCTTTATTTAGCAAAACCTTTCTTCTGAGTATTGATAATAGGAGGAATATTTAAAATATTTCAGAATAAATTTTATACAAATTGTTAGTAAATTTAGCACTCATTTACATACAAAAATATAAAACAATTAGAAATAATTTATATTTATTTTTAAAATATAATTTTGCCTATCACAATTTTATCTATTACATAGGTCCTTTTAGGACATTCACTGGTCAGGTCCTTAAAAATTTATTTCAACAATTATAACCTATAATATCTACTTGAAAATAATATAATGCAATCTTTAAACAGAAAGAACAAGATGAAACTGAAAACTGTAAAATTACAGTCACCAAGTTTGGCCCTGAAGAGAACTCTATTGAAGAGGTGGGAGACTGTGGGTATGAATTGTCACATATGGTGCCAGATATGATGGATAATGGCTAATTTTGTTGAACTGCCTTTTTTTCCTGTCTGTATCTTTGCTGTAAAATATGGAGGAAGGATATGTGGAAATATATTTATACAGGAAATAAATGTGATGTCAAAACAAAAAGCATTAATAAAAATAAGATTAAAAAACCTTCAGTCTATAATTCAATCAGTTTTCCTTGATTATAAATGGCCTTCCTCTCAATGTAAAGTATGCTGTACATACTAATAGATTTATCTGTACAAGATAAAGGACTTGCCCAAGGTCACACAGGTAATAAGTGGCAGTCTAGATACGTGGCCTTCTGACTACTAATTTATTGTTATATTTACTATGACAGGTATAGTTCTGTAAATTAGGTGAAGAAAAAACAGATGGTTAGCACAGAACCTCAAGTCATTTAACCTTCTAAACTGCCCAGAAGTATTCTCTGGGCCTTTTACTAAAAAGTTCAGTCTCTACACAACCAGCCTACCCACCCCTATTCCTCCCTACCTGGGCTACATTCATTTAATAAAGGATTTGCTTTGTCTAATTTTAACTTTAAAAAATAGCCTTATATGTTCAGCACAACTGCCAGGTCTGAGTAGTTCTGAAAGGTATTCTGCTGGGCTGCGTTGTTTTCTGAACAGTAGACCTTCAGGAAGGCAAGAAGGAAGGAGAAATTAAATAGAAAATCTGCAGAGGAAATTGGAGTTGGTTCTTTCTAGGAAAATAGCAGCCTCAACCAGGACAGAACAAAGAAAAGGATGGCAAAGATGCAGCCTGGGGCACTCCCAAGGAACTTGGGAAAAGTTGTAGTAAGGAAGATAAATAATCTGTTGAGAATGAAAAGCTAAAGCCATTGGCACAACAATAACTACCAGTTGGATCACAGGCAGACCATGAGTAGTATTCTGTGATCTGGGAACTCGGAGGTCAAACCAAGCATCTTTCAGTACAAAGTAGAGTTTGTTTCCAAGGATGAAGAGACAAGCTCCATCTCAGAGGCAGAGTAGGTACCAGGAAGGTCCTTCACATGGTTCAGGGAAGAGGAAATGGACACACAGGGGAAGATGGTAGGAAGTATGTCCTGGTCAGTGCCAGGTTGTACTGATAGAATTGGAGCATAAATGCTCTCTGATTCTAACCCTAAATGCCCAGAACTTTTATCAGTACAGGGAACTCCCTGTGAGGAAAATTCCCACTGGTCCTAGAAAGTGTTGCCTGGGTTAATGAAAGATTAAGTGACTTGATTACAGTCACCATGACAATAGGTCAGAGGCAGGATTTGAACTCAGGCCTTCCTGATTCCCAAGTCTACTCTCTATCCACTACATTATGCTCTGTACATGTGTATTTTAAATAAATATACATGCAAGCCCATATGTATGCTACACATAACAGAGATACATTCATACGTACACATATACACATGGGGGAAGGAAAGGTGGTATGGGGGGAATATAAATGCAAAGATAGTGTAATACAATTTCAAAAAACATAAGAAGTCAATAAACAGAAAAGGATAATCTGAATACAGCATCCTTGATGAAAGGAAAAATTCATTGCAGTATAGAGGTTTTAAAGCTAGAAGGAACCTTGAAGATTACCTAGTTCAGACTCATTTTCACAGGTGAAGAAATGTATCTAAGACATAGAGGACAGTGGGAAAGCCTACTCAAGAGGCCATCAAAAGACAGCCAGTGTGCCCCATTTCTATGTCTTTGCATACCTCCATTCCCCTACCCCCCACAATGTACCTGGCTGTTTTCCAGACTCAGCTCAAATGCTAGACTTTCTGATTCCTTCCACAGCTGTTGGCACCCTCTTTCCTCACTCCCCACAGTTACACTGCATTTACCTTGGTAGAAATATGGGGACATATTTCACCAAGCTATTCCCTCTCCCAATTCCCTAGACAGAACAGAAACTCTGAGGGGCAGGGACTGTCCAGGGTTTGTCTCTGCATCCTCAGCACTTCACATAGTGTCAGTACCTTCCAGGCACTTCAGAAATGCTTCCTGAATGGTTGGTTGATAGAAATAAATTCATATTGACTGAACACATGAACAAAGTCGAACCTTTTTCGGAAAATGAGGAAAATGATGCCCTAGTGCCCATGGCACATGACTGTTGTCAGGCTCAAATGAGATAATGGATGTAAAGCATTTAACAAGCTTTAAATCACTTAAAGTCAGTTGTTGTTAAAGTAAGTAACAGAAGCAAGATTTAAACTCAGGTCTTTTCATTTCATTTCAGGTCATTCATGAAATGAAACTACTATTTCTACTATACTCCCTTATTATTTAGTTTGATACTCTAAATAATTAATCCTATAGCTGTAAATTCAAATTTACAACTGAAAATCAATAAGTAAGAAACATTAATTAGAGGCCATGCAATCTAATCTCCTCATTTTACAGATGAGTAAACTTGGACTTGGGCTCAGTGCTAACAAAGTCAAACAGGAAATACGAGGTCTGAATCTAGACTCTAGTTCTAGAACCAGCTGTCAGTCATAAATAAATATGCTAGGGATTCTAGTCAACGTAGAGCTCATCATTACATAGTTCTAATGTTTTCCAATTGTATTAAAAAGACATCTTTTCTCCCTTTTAGGGCAAACTTTCCCCATTACATTTCAGCTTCTTCTGTCAATTCCCTGTTACAGGCAGCACTTGGCTTTTTAATATTTCGCCTGTAGGAAATATGCCAACTCAAGCTTGATGTAGAAAATTTTAATTCAAATCAATAAATGTACAAGGTCACTTTAAGATTCACTTAACATGAATGGGAAAATATGTCCCATAGTTCTATGAGCTGAAAATGCAAGAGTTATAAGTTAGTTTCCTCCACCCCCAAAGCATTATTGCCCTGTTGAGGTTGCATTGGGTAACAATGCAGCTATCTGTTTCCCTAAAACAGTGCTCCTATGATGAAGCAGTCAGAACTCCATTCAAAATGCTTCTATTTGGAAAGGCTAAAAATTCATGACCGTATTCTGTATCAAGAAAAAGATAAAATGCCCAGAAAAGCATAAATACCAGTAACCTTATTTTAAACAAATTTTAAAAGGGCATTTCCAGTCAAGTAGGTGAGAAAAACAGGACTTGAGAAAAACAAGACTTTAAATGATTTTCAATAATACTCACTAACGCAAGAACGGGGAAACGAAGTGCCAAAGTAGATATGGTGCCAGGTCTAGAGTCAGGAAGACTCATTTTCCCAAGTTCAAAACTGGTCTCAGACACTAGTTATGTGATCCTGGCTAAGTCACTTAACTTGGTTTGCTTCAGTTTCTCATCTGTAAAAAATGAGCTAGAGAAGGAAATAACTAATTACTCCAGTGTCTTTGCCAAGAAAATCCCAAATGGGATCGCAAAGAGGAGGACACGGCTGAAAAACAATTGAACAACCAAACTGTAAGAATGATAATCACATGACAAGGGAAACAGTGCACTTAGACTTGCCAGGTTTCTGTACTTAGAAGGAAGCATTGCTAGGAACGTAATTCAAACGTGTCTCTTTTCCAGGTCTTTTTGTTTTTACTCCTAAATTTTGGTCTTTCTCAGAGAGAGAATTTTATTTCCATTTTATTCTACAAATCACGGAAACTCTAGGGGAAACAGGAACTGATAAATCCCATGACACAGAAACTATTTCTTTCCATTCTCTTTTCTGCTGAGATCTCAATTAAACTTCAGCTTTTGAGTTTAAACTGGGTAACAATTGGGTTGCAAAATGTCGGCTGAGATTACAGAAATATGTTTTGTATGACTTTACATGTATAATGGGCATCATATGGTTTGTCTTCTCAAAGGGTGGGGCTGGAAGGAGGGAGAGAATTTGGAGCTCTAAATTTTAAAAATGAATGTTAAACAAAGAAAATGTTGGCTGATTAAATATCCAGTAAAGAAACTATAACCTCTTTTGCAATATTACAATTCTATTACAAATTAAATTTTTTAAAAATTAGGGATGCCAGTGAAATAACATTTTAGGTTATTTCTGTTAAACTTTAATGTTTACACCCATGTTGCTGAAGTCATTAGGATTTGACTATCCAGGGGAAGCCCCTCAAGTTCAAGCTAGATTCCTCAGTATCTTAGGGAATTCTCTTGAATTAAAGGGCAATGTCCTGCAATGCATGGCTGAAAGGAAAGGAAATACTACCTGACATAACACCAACTAAGGTTACAAAACAATCATATTTTTTCACCTTTACAGATTATGCTGCAGCAACAAATTAAAAACAAAGGAACTCTTCTAGCATAAGAACAAGCCAGTGCCTTGCATAATCTCTGTATGTCTCCCTTTTCATCTGCAAGCCAGGTCAGTGGACCATATTGTATTCACCTTCACTGTAATAGAAGAGGATCATCAAAGCGACAGACTTTCAATCTCCTCCCCTTCCTGCAATCTCATTTGCTGTGGATATAAATGCTCTCTCTTCACACACTCATTACTCTTTAATGATGCCTGTTTGTAAATAGCAAGATAAGATGCAATTAAGCCATGAGAGGCTAAAACAAACAAACATGCTAATTAGGTTCTTTACAAGAGTTTTTCCCCCCTGTATAGACTGGAATTTACCTTTCATTAATCTAACTTAATTGCAATAGTGCACTGATAAAAAAAAAAAAACAACACAAATTAAGTGCTTTGCATTATTTCCCCATATTAAAGGTAAACTGATGATCTTTTCTTTTAACAAGACATATTCTATTAATAAGGGGACAACTAGCAAGTAATATTACTAAGCAGTTATGACGGAGACTAACTGCAGAAGGAATGACATTTTGATGTCTATGACTTGTTGTCTGGAGCTAATGAGCCCACAGTCATAGGTCACTCTCTATTTCAGTCAAGTTAGCTTTTGTTCTGTTCCATGCTTGCAGAATAAATGCCCCAACCCTTGCCAGCTACCTTATAAATCCAGGTCACCGGTCACAAGAGGGACTAAGCGAGGGAGTAGTGATGAATGAGTAGAAAATCCTCATCATTTCTAGAGAAATAATGTTAAACTTGTGCCCCAATGATGATGATACAGCAGATCCACCTTTTTATAAAAAGGACAAAGCATGGTGTACTGACAGACTGATTTGTTTCTGATGATAAAAAAGTTCTCTTTTGATTCCAGAAAGTGTTAAAGATATTTCCCAATTAAAAACAAAAAACCAGCATTCCCCTCATCAACTAGAATGGTTTCCCTTGGCATTAGATGGTATGTTCTTCTGAAAGCATAATTACCTATTTTCTATTTTTCCAATTTTCATTTATCTCCTCCCCATCACCTTCACTAGTGACACAGAAGGTTCCAACTTTTCTGAGTGCTTTCCTTATCTAAGGTAGCTACTGTAAGGGCAAGAATAATTGTACAAGTGGCAGCAGTTCCACTTCTAAATAATCAGATATGAAAAAAATGCTAGGGAAGCTGTCAGTCTTAGAATCGGATCCACAGTCTTGAAGGATAGCCCACCCTGACATTATCTGTATAGCTGATAGAAACCTGTCTTCCCTAATAGCTTCTGCTGCTTTGTACCAGATGAGAGCCTTTACTGTCACCATTCCTGTGGAATGGAAGGAAGTGCACTCTTCCCCTTCCCTTCCCCCCACCCCCCAGATTCCCAAACTAGATATTAAGAGAGTGTCACGCAGAGAATGCACACACACACACACACACACACACACACACACACACACACACACACACGTAAAGAGACAAAAGCACTGTTATCAAATGCTGAAGTCAAGGGATGAACTGGAAACTGATTTAAGTAGTAACTGAACTAAAACATATCCTCTTTAGAGGCTGAACAAGTGAACAAAACTGAGAAGCTGTCTCAATGCAAGATATTCCAGAAAAGGAAGTGAGAGGTCAGGTGACTTACAGTTTCAGGAACTGATCACTTCTCAGTCCTTGAAGAGGGATTTTCTTCCCCTTGAAGAATCAAAATAATGAACTTTGGGAGGCATTATATTTTTGTCATTTCTGTGGAGAATGTAGTCCTCTTTGTCCTGTTGATCAATCATCAACGATACAGCCAAAGTTAGCAATAGCTGAATGTCATAGAAAGGAGGCCAGTATTTATGTGAAAGAAGGTATTAATGTCATCATTTGGAAGATTCTGTTGCAAGGAATACTTTCTCCAAAGTCACTACATACTAACTCCTCTGTCAAAAGAAGAAGACCAGTTTCCTTTGTCTTAAGCAGTGGTCATACACTAAGACACTAATATCTTTGAGAGATTCTTTAGGTTAATTTAGATGCCCCAAAATGTTTACTATGTTCGCATGGATGAGGAGGTAACTGCCAAGTTGAAAGATGCTTTCCTTGCCTTTAAGATGGAGCCAGCTGTCTAGAATTGGATATCCAGGATCAAGGCTGATCTAAATTACATGAAAGATATTGTAGCCTCTGAGATTCAGAAGAAGTACATTATTAACACTTGTGGGCAAGATTTCCCTCTGAAAACCAATAAGGAAATAATTTAGCATTTTTGGAAAAGACTGAAGAAGAAAAATATCACCACAGGGGTGTTGCATCCTGAACATGCTATTGAAAAGACTAAATATGTCTTTAGAGAATATATGAGCCAAGAAGTGTCATTTTTGCAAAAAATTTAATATTTTAAAATCTTTACCTCTCTATCAACTATAGTCTGCTTATATTGCCCTCATAAGGAAGACTGTCAATTTTGTTTTCCAAGATCAATAGGCCACTGATTTCTTTTAGTCGTCTAAGGAGACCTACGGTCCTAATTAACATTTCTAAGTGACACTCTGGTGTCCCTGGATTCATGTCAAATGCATCTTGGGAAGAAAACCTCAGAGTTATAAAGCAGCATGACATGCAAAGTACATATATGGCTGTCATGGTCACTTCATATGTGAAACCTGTATCTTTGGCAATGGTGACTTAAAAAGGTTATAGGGCTCCCTAAACATGTCTAAGCTTAAAACATACAATATTCATTTACTTTGGAATTTTTAGAGAAAGAGCTCAAATCAAAGGGAATTGTTGGTAAAAGTGAGCTGGTATCTTTGATCTTTTGGATTCAAGGGAGTCAAGAGAAGAAGAAAAGCTTAATGACTTTAAGTTTGGAAAGGAAGTTCTTTGTTCCTTAAAGACTTGGCCTTGGCAGTTTTCAAGGACTGATTATGAGACAGCACCAAACATTTTGGTCATGCAACATGAAATACTGGCCAAAGCAGATACTGGTTCTCAAGTAATGAGTATAGACTAGCTGGGCACCTGCAACCATCTCCTTCAGAGTCCCAAGTTATACAGCTCCTATTTTTTATCTCCCTAGGACATATCTAGCAGTACAATTTCTGGGTCAAAGTATATGAACATTTTAGTCACTTTAAACTGGATTATCTGTCATCTATGCTGGTCATTAGCTCTGTGATTCCATGATGATATTTTTATTTCTAATGTGGAAAAATAGAGGCAACAGGTCTTGTAAACTGTTCAAGACAACACAGCAAAAGGAGCAATAGATCTTGGCAATCTCCAACCATCCTGACTCCCAGTCTAATGTTTTTTTTTCACCAGACTTCTCAGGGATGGCCTATTCTTAAGGCAAATACACTTCATCCATCATCAGGAAATAGAAACCAGCAACAGAAGAAAAAGGGTGTCTTGTTTTGATGAGAATCTAATAATAAGCCTTAAAAGGACCAACCATTAGGATTACACAGAAACTGAGACAAAGCACGCTGTGTACTCTACCATGCCTCATGCCCTAATATTTTTATACTGGTGAAATTACATTATGGCAAATATCAGTTTCAACCCTGAAAAGAAAGGGCAATGTCACAAAAGGACTAAAATAAACGCTCCTGGCAGCTGGAGAGCTGTGTATAAGGAAGGAGAGGCAGACCAACTTGATTTGCCTTAGTGACACGTTATGACTAAATGTATATGAGCTGCAGTGTTTTTTTTTTTTAAGCACCAGCTGAGACATTCCCAACTTTCCCAGTGGCTGCCTCCTTAAGGCACTTACCAGCAATTTGTATTAGGCAATAGTTAGGGGTCATCCTCAAGGCATAGGTCCAGAACAATCACCTCTATTCACTTGGGCCCTAGAGACAGAACTGGCACCAGACCAGGAGAACACGTACCTAAAGAATCACCTAGGGCAAGTAGTATCTGCTTGATAGACAAAATAAAATCTATCAACCTAAACCACTTAAGTACTCTCAGATCAAAGCCCTGGAGCCTAAGACTCAGTCTGAAATTCATTTTTATGGTTTCATTATAAGCTAATGAAAAATCTGATTTCACAACAACTCTGACAACCTTAACTTAAGCACGGTTGCTGTCATATATAAAAACACAACAGAGCTAAAAAAAATTCCATGTTAGTGAACAGATGTCTAACCCATTTGCAATTAATAAGACCCACTTCCATACAATTCAACTACTTAAAATTCCTGGAACAAGATTTAAGAGTTAAGATGCCAGTGTTCTGCTTTTAATACGAATGAATGGAAACTGTAAAATCTTTTTTCCTTTTGAGGGTAGGCCCAATCCACACAAAAGTCCCAACAGCACACTAAATTTATCAACAAAATTGTCATTTGATAAAGACTGTATGAAAGAATAAAATAGAACTGGAAAAACTGGATTTATCTTCTGAAAACACTTCCTGCCAAATAAGATTTCTGTTATATTATTACCCTTTTAGTAGAAAAGTCTTTCTTCTTTTTCCTCCAGTCACCTACACATGGTATGACTTTCACTCATTTCCATCTGTACAAGTAACCTTTCCAGAACAGAGGTGACATAGTGTTTGTAGACCTCAAACCCCTAAGCCCAATAAAATGAGATAGTTGGGACAGATGTTCTCCATAGTTCCTCCTAACTCTAACATAGTATGTTCTAACACTGTGTCTTTATATTCTAAAGTTCCCTTTCCAATTCTGAAATCTTATACTTATTTCTCCACTAGCAAATATACTATATTTCAGATATATTATTTACACATCCACATATAAAATAATAATAGTGTGAGTAAAAGGAGAGTAATGAAATTGTGGCATGAGAGAAATTTGAGGTCAGTGAAACCATCCTATTTAAGCTCCAACATTTCAGGGCCCTGTAAATGATCTGGAAATGGCACAAAAGAATATTAACTCAGGAAAAGTGGCTAGACCTGACCAAATACAAAAATGAAGAAATCTGAGCTAGAGGCAACAATTTAAAAAGTTTTGGGGGATTTATTTTCAAAATATCTTATAGCAGGGATAACCAAACAATTAGAAAAGTTCACAGATGCAGAAGCTATCACTACCCAATAGAGACAAACAAGACATTAGCAACTACCAACCCAAAAGCTTATTTTTCTCATCTCTATAAAATCTTTGGGAAACTAAACAAAGAAAATGTTTTAAGTCTTTTGTGAATGATTTTCCACAGCAGATCAAATCTTTATAGTCTCATAAATGACTACAAACTACACAGAACACAAGATATTACTTTTTGTTCACTACCAAGAAGTACTCAATTTGAAAGAGTGAAGCCCAGTCCAAGAAAATCCTTGCACTTGTTAAGATCATACAGGATTCTTTGATAGATGTAATCATAAAAGTAAACCTGTTAAACAATTCTTTGGGATATAAATGGCAATCAAAGTACAAAACCAGGAGACATGCTCACCCATGGTGTTTATCACTATACAGAATGCAAATGAAAGAGGAATCCCATATAGACAATGAGGTTCTTCAGATGTTCCTACTGACAGATGATATTTTGCTAACTGAATCATGACACAAAACATTACATGGATTTGTAAGACTTAAAAGCAATGAAAAGAAATCAATCAAGCAATCCAAATAAGAAAAACAAAATGAAGAAACCATGAGTATATCTCAGATTATAGTATAGAGTTGGACAGGTGGCCCATTAACTTACTCCACTTGTAAATGAATATTGAACAGGTAGCTATTCAGATAGACCATGAGCTGGGCCAGAGCTGAATAGGAGGAGAGGAATGAATTGTATTACTTTGGGAAACTATCTAATCTGAAGCTGCCGCCCTAACACAAAAGCCTCCTACCAATGTAATACTGCTCCAAATCACAGGACATGAACGAATCAAAATCATAGGCTATCCAAGACAATGGAGAGAGGCAGAGTGGTTTAAATAGGTATATTACCAACAACGATTTGTGTGTAAGAAGTAATATCATCATGTGTGTAAGAAGTAAGATATCATCAAGGACAAGTGTGTTCAGAAAAGGGAGTAGCCTGGTTTTGCAAAATATCCACATCCACAAAAAAATACCAAAACAAAAAACCACCTTTGGTACAGTGGCAAGAGAACTGGATCTGGAGTTAGAGGATCTCAGTTCAAATTCCAGCTCTGCTTTGTCCTACTTGTGACTTCTGGCAGGTCACTTACTGTCTATGGGCCTCAGTTTCCTTACCTGTAGAATGGAGTGGCTGGACTAGATAACTTTAAAATCCCTTCCAGCTCTAGATCCTATGAGCTACAAGGAAAGCATCCAGCGTGTGAGGTAGATCCACTACAGAAAATGCATGAAGAGTAATGTAGGATGAGAAAGCACAGTACACCACAGTACATCAGGAAAAGTGCTGTACTGTGCAGGAAAAGGAGAGACCTAGGTTTGAATTCTACCTCCAATGGCTACTATCGACAAATCAATTAATCTTACTGAACTTCAATAAAATTAAGAGAGATAATATTACTTTTAGCATTTCCTCCTCAGGGTTGTCATTAGGGATCAAATAACGTACGTAAAGTACTTTTTAAGTTGTAAAGTCCCATATAAAGTAGCAGCTGTAATGTTTTTATGGTTATCATTACCTAAACAAACCAGAACACAGATCCACGAAAATACAGAAGTGACAGCGTGGGAACACATAGGGGCCATAGGACCAACAAACCAGAACACAGATCCACTAAAATACAGAAGTGACAGCGTGGGAACAGATAGGGGCCATAGGACCAACCTCTTTTCAGTTTTGCTTTCCCTTACACGAAATGCCCTCTTGTCTTCCGATGCTAGCTTAAGTCCTGCCTTCTCCATATGTCCCACATCCCACTTCCTCTTGGAAGTCTATCACATTGCTCTCTCCTCTGAACTCCTGTAATTTTGCACACATTGCCTCATATTGCTTGTTCTCTTTTCTATGTCTCTGTCCTACTTTCCTACTAATGAATAATTCTGTCATGCACAATGGCTGTTCCTTATGTGTGTCTGGATTCCTATTGCCTACTACATCTATCACAGTAGGTGCTCAATAAAATAGCTGATGGTAATTAAGAAAAAAAATCTATATGCTAACAGCTCTAAATACAACAAAACTCTAAAGTATTTGTGAATTTCCAAAAAGTCTTTCCACTTTTGGGTTATTAAAAAGTCTACAAACCCCCCCTCACATTTCTATAAATGATATTTGGAGAACATTTCAGAAATTTTGGGTTTGTAGTTAAGCAAACTAGAAAGGTAGACACAATAAGGCATTTCTGTATCTGCTTTAAAAAAAACCCATAAACTGTGTTTACTTATAAAATAGTCAGAATATAAAACTTCTGACTTTTGAGAGAAAAAAGTTTAAAATATAGTAAATGTGTTTTGTGTGTTCACTGAGCTACTCTATTCCCTCTGGGCTTGAAAAATTGGCATAAAAAGTCCTGATGATCACAAAAGTTAACACAGTCAACTGATTCATACTTAAAAATCCCTAGTTCTTAATACAAGTACATATTTGACATAATTTTTGCCCAATCATTCTTCTATTTTTTCCTACATGCTATTATAACAAATTCGTTTTAATGGCTCAGTTCACTAATAATGTAAGATGAAATAGTGATCAAAAACCATGACACATCTCTAGAAATCAATCTGAAAAAATGATCATAAAATACGTCACTTGGTCTACCTTTTATGTAGGTTGGGCCCATCCTGTTCACTCTCTGTTACATTCACATATACTAACAAGAGAGCTGAAGTTTCAGCAAATTTTCTGAATTTCAGAAACTTAAAAAAAAATCTGCTCTCCTTTCCCTCCTCTGCCACCAGAAATGAATTGTGTGATACTTTGTATTAAAACTGAACAACTGTTTTCTTTCAATTCATAGACGCAATTAAAAGATTAGCTGAAAAAAAAATCAATTGTGTAGATTGGGATTAAGGAACAGAATGAAATACCAAGATAAATGCTTTTTAAAATCAACTGAGGATTTAACAGCTCTGGAAGGTTTCAATTATTTACATGCTTGGTCTATGTGGTATAAGTTCAGGCTAATGAGATACAATTGCTGTGTATAAATCTGAAACACAAAGTGACTTGCTTGTCTAGAGAAAATAACTGAGGGTCGTGCACTAATAACTCTACAAAACATAGATGATGATTCAGGAACCGTATCTTCATTTTGGTTCATTTGGTTCATCTGGAGATTGAGAAGCATGCTTCTGTCTGGTCAAATATAAACCCTGAGATAATGCTGTGAGGGATCAAGAGACTATTGTCCTGCTAATAACAAGAATTTATGGTAGTGTCTTCTTTCTAAGAAAATCATAAAGGCCCTAAGACACTACCTTTGTGAAATTCCACAGTTTCTAGTATAGTGCTTTATGCTTTTGGAGGCACACTGATATGACCAATGAAATCAAAGCCCTCCACATGGTCTTATGCATTTTTAAATGTTTCTCTGGCATATAATTTAGGCCATCAATATGTAAGCGGTATTTCAAAACTGTTACTAAATTTTAGAATAGTTATATTCTTCTTCTTTGGAGGTGGGGTGGTTAAGCAATTGAAAGAACCCTGAACTTGGTATCAGGAGATACCTCCTCATAGCTCCATGATTCACCAACCACAGAACTTCAGACAAGATCAGGGGCGGGGAACCTGCAGTCTTCATACCACATGTGGCTCTGTAGGTCCTCAAGTGAGGTCCTCTGACTGAATTCAAACTTCACAGAACAAATCTTTCTAATAAAAGGATTTGTTCCGCAAAACTTGAACTCAAAAAGTCACACCCAAGAACACAGAAGGGTACATACGCATCTTTGAGGCCGAAGTTTCCCCTCCCCAGGACAGGACCTTTCCTTCTCTAAGCCAAAGTTTCTTCATATGTAAAATGGGGATACTACTAGCTGTTTTGTCACTTTTATAGGTTGCTTGAGCAGCAATAGAGGACCAAGTGAAATGATGCATACAAAGGTGTTTTATAAACTGTAAAACTGTGAAAATGCAAGGTATATTTCAGATTCTATGAAAAAACTTTCAACCCTGTGAAAGAGCTATCATTTTATCAATATGGTTAATTTCCTCCACTAACACAAATTGTAACTCCTCCTTGCCTCAGTAATGCTGTCCTCATGAACTGCTGTGGCCAAAATAAAATTCAACAGCTGATGGTCAATCTTCTGGTTATGAGTCTACGGCTACTAGAGAAAACTCAATGTGCTATAAATAATCACTTATAGGTTGTTTCTATCATACCTGTAAAAAAAAAAGTTTACAAGATAAGGCTAAAAAGTTAAAGGACTTTCCTTTAGGAAGACTGTGCCTATAGCATTTCCCTCTTTATTTCACAACATATGGGCCCACTCCCTAAAAATAACTACACTTTCCCATTTCCCAGAGAGAAAAGCAACTGAACTGATACTCCTTAAGTGATCTGGGACTTAAATCCAAAAGTCACTGGAAAAAATATCCATGAGTAATTTAGAAGAATCCTTCAGAAACGCCTTTCTTTGACCCACTGATTCAAGTGAGCAACAGTTTCAATGAAGCCAAAAGTCTGCTTGACTGAGCCATGTTGGCAACTTCTACTAAAATTGGAAGGGAGGAGGGGAAAGGGGCTGTGGAAGAAGGAATCTGACAAAGTTAAAATGGCAAAAACATCACTCACAGATCCAAACATTGTCCTAAGTTCAGACAAGTTAATGTCTGATAGTCCATTGATAGCCTACTCTGGAGAAGAAAATGGAAGACCCATGAGTGTGCTATAGGCCACGGGGCCAAGAAGGTCATGCACAACTGACCTGAACAAAAACAATAACAAGTCTACCTTTAGACTCTGACTTCTATCAGGTCCAGCTGTGAAGGTCTGCAGCAGAAGAGGTCTGAAGCTCGTAACAGTGGATAAAATTCTTCAACATTTTTGTCATTTGAGATTGAAGAATCTCTAAAATTTGAGCAGAACCCATCAAGAACCAGAAGAAGACTTAAGTGACTATGAATGATAATTACTACATATGTCTAAGTCCCTTAATGTCCTGGACTTTAATTTCCTTGTATGTAAATGAGAGGCCTTTTGAGGTCCTTTTCAGCTCTAGAGCTATGATCCTATGGTTATCAAAATACATCTAAATGTCTTAAATTATCTGGGTCATTAATTTAAGAAAACATACAAAAAATACTAGGCAAATTGTGTGGTAATATAATTGGGCTAATTACTGATCTAAAGAAAAACTAAAGAAGGCTATATAAATCGCCATTAAGTCCCAAGAACATATTTATTATCTTTATGGTAACCAAAGATAATAAATATTTATGTAAGGAACCACACACTAAATTCCTGCATGAGTCTAATTCTAGAGGGAAAAAAAGTATCTCTGCAGATGAATTTGCAAATATTTTGTTGTCAGAAAACAAAAACAACGTAACCCAATGCAGCTCTCTTTCTACCTCACCTGCTAGAAAACAAGAAATAGCTTTACTGGCCATGTGCTAGAATCTGTTTGAGACAGGCTCTAAGAAACTGTTAACCTGGTGTTTCCTTTAGATGGCCTCTATTTTTCAATGTCTTATCTCACACTGTGTTTATCTGTAAGTCTGTCTTAAGTCTTTTTAGAAGCAGAGCACAAACTTACTCATTCAACCAACATTTTATTGCAAGGTGCCAGAAGAGATACAAGAATAAATCTCAAATACACGTCATTAACATAATACAAAGATCAGCAGAAAACCAATGGTTCTGAATAGTTTCTAAACCCTAAGAAATAGACAAGTTACACAAAGGACATAGAACAAAGGTAGGAAGCTCTTTCAGAGAACAATGTAAAAATAACTGGCAAAGGTAATAAGAGCCAAAGTCCAAGTCTACAATTATGGGTCCTAGCATAATCACCTGTTTTTTGCAAGGAGTCTACTACATAGTAGCTTTGTCCCACTACTTTATTCTTGCTGAAATCAGAGGTATAACTCTGATGTCAGTCTTTATCCTAAACCCCAAAGAAATGCTTACAGGCAGATAAAATAACATACAGAAATATAAGTAATTTAATGGTTCTTTCCTCTTCACAAAGTTTGGGAAGGTTAAAATGAGATAACGCACATCAACATAATTTTACAAAGGAGAATACACTACACAAAAGCATGGCATTCAGTTTTTATAGGTCAGTTGGAAATGAGAGATTTTAAGTTAGCTTAAATGTGGGTAATTTTAAATTTGGTAAGGCACTTTACTCTTCTGCAAAAAAAATGCTATACAAATTCACAAATAAAGAGAATTAAAAAAAACAACTAAGGTATGGAGAGACTGTAGGTTCAGGATTCAATTTTTCTTTCTCTTTTTAAAAATATATTACTCTAATCAATAAATCAAAACTTGAAGATTAAAGTTTTAATGTTAATATAAACTACTTATTTCAAACCCTAACTCAGTTATTTTCTTATAATACTCAAACGTGTTAGCTAATTAATTAACTTTAACCTAACAGTCACATAGTAAAGTTATTTTGGATAAATGAACTTATTCTTTCAAAAAATTACAATAGAATTTAGCTATACTAGCAATTATTAATTTGTAAATCCTTCCAAATGTTCAAAACAGGGCAAGAGAACTAGATGAGACACAGACACGCTTAAAGATCATATAAAAAGTTCATAAGTCTACATTGGTTAAGATTTGATGCCAATATACAAGCAACATTTTCCCCTATAGCTGTTTGTACAAGGTTCACAAAATGATCAAAAGAAGTGAAGTCAATTATTAGCCTGTCAGTGCTAGTACTAATCAGTACAATAAGTCCCACTTACTTAGGAAAGCAAATCTGAGGTCTTTTTTTGCCACAATAAAGAAATAAGTGACTGTCTCTGTCTGCTTTACATATTTTAAAAATGTTTCTACTGATGTATTTTTAAAAAATACTGCCAGCACAACCAATCAATACATTGGAAAAATCCAGAAAGATGTTCAATCTTGAACATCTGTGGACCTCCCACCTCCACAAAGGAGTGGACTGAGAGCATCTTCTTAAATTTCTTCTTTTAAGATATGGTTCTTTATGATTTCACTTTTGATTTATTTGTACATGATTTTTTTTGTCCATCTGTACTGTTTCTGTCGTCGTGTATATTGTTTTCTTGGCTCTGTTTACTTCACTCTGCATCAGTTTACACAGATCTTTCCATGTTTCTCTACATTATTTATATCCATCATTTCTTATAGCACAGCAATACTACATTACATTTATGCAATCAACACTGCAAGAACGAGAATTTGCTCCAACGTGACGGATAGATTAGGGAATAATTTGAGCATAACACAAATTTCAGGCTTGTTTATGCATGATTTTGTCTGCACCGAGGAGAAAACTAGAGAATATGAGTCATGCTTATCCTTATCTGGTGTTATAAGTTCCCATCAGATTTCAGATAGCTCTCCTTCCACCAAGTCTTCACAATAGCTCATAGGCTGCAACTCTTCTGATGTCTACTTCCAGAAGAAAACTTCAGATCAAGAGTATCATATATAGCATATTTTCTATTACAGTAAAAACTGTGAATAAACAGGGCTGATCCCTCCCTAATTTCACCATTCTCCCACACCTCTCACCTAGACTCCAGTAGGTATTATGGTGGTGGGTTGTTGTCCTTCATTTTCAAAGAGGACCAAAATTACAGCACTGTGTTAGAATCAAGTTTCAATGTGTCTGACTGTGGCTGATCTGACCAGTATGAGCTGGGAATGCTCTAGCACAGGTGGGGCACAAATAGTCTGTGTAAACAATTGGGGTGGATACTCTAAATCTGTGCATCCTGCATTTCCTTTGAGCAGTTTCAATTCTGCTTTCCTCATGGAGCACAGCACCTTCTCTGATGTGGGTACCCCATGCTGAGTGGTCCTGTGCCAGCATCTCCCATGTCCGTTCCAAAGTTATTAAGTGAGACCTTATGTATCAACCATTTAATATGAGCTACTGTTTTATTTAGGTTCTTATTTTTTTTTTAATGTGTCCCTGATGAAGATTTTCTGTGTGGTATCCCTTATTCCATTTTCCTCATAAGTTCTGTGGTTTTTATTCTGTGATTCGACATAGTACAGTGATTTGTAGGAACACAAACTGCATTATAGCAAAATTGACTATGCCACAATCTGTTTGGCTGTTCCCCAATCAATGGGCATCTACTTTGTTTCCAATTATTTGTTATTACAAAAAGTGCCGCTACAAATATTTTGGTATTTGTAGGGTTTTCTTATTAAAGGCTTTCTTGGAGTATAAACTCAGAAATAAAATCTCTAGGTCAAAGAGTATGGATATTTTAGTTACTTTATTTGCATAATTCCAAGTTGTTTCCCCAAATGGTTACAATAATTTACAGCTCCCCAAATAACGACAGCATGCCCATATTCCCACAATTCCCCAATACTGAGTACGGTCATCTTTGCCAATTTGCAATGAAATTTATCTATTTTAATTTTTGTAATTATCTCTCTCCTCTGTTTAGTTAAGAATGCATCTCCTAAGCCATAGCTGTGAGAAGTACACGATCTGTTTCTCTTCTAATTTTTTTTATAATGACCTTTAATATTAAGGTTACATTTCTATTTAGAACATGGAACATACTAAGGTACTGGTCTAATTTCTGCCAGACTGCTTTCTAGTTTTCCCAGAAGCTGGTTTTAATAAAACATTGAGTTCTTTTCTAATTTACTTTTAAAATTTTATTTATTTATTTTTAGTTTTCAGATACTTTCACAAGATTTTGGGTTCCAGATTTTCTCCCCTTCTCTCCCTTCTGCCTACCCCAAGACAGTGTGCATTCTGATTACTACTTCCCCCAATCTGCCCTCACTTCTATCACATCCCTCCCTTCTCTTATCCCCATCCCCTCTATTTTCTTGAAGGGCAAGATAGATTTCTATATCCCATTGTCTGTATTTCTTATTTCCCAGTTGCACATAAAAACTATTTCTAACACTTGTTTTTAAAACTTTGAATTCCAACTATTCTCCCTTACTCCCTCCCCACTAGAAAGGCAAACAATTCAATATAGGTTATAGATGTGTAGTTATGCAATACACTTTTCATGTTTCTCTTGATTCTTGTGTTTGAAAGTCAAATTTCTTATTCAGCTCTGGTCATTTCAACAAGAATGCTTGAAAGCCCTCTATTCCACTGAATGACCATTTTTTCCCCCTTAAGTATTATACTCAATTTTGCTGGGTAGGTGATTCTTGATTTTAATCCTAGTTTCTTTGACCTCTGGGATATCATATATTCCAAGCCCTGCAATCCCCTTAATGTAGAAGCTGCTAGATGTTGTGTTATCCTGATTGTATTTCCACAATATTTGAATTGTTTCTTTCTGGCTGTTTGCAATATTTTCTCCTTCACCTGGGAGTTCTGGAATTTGGCTACAATATTCCTGGGAGTTTTCCTTTTTGGGATCTTTTTCGGGAGGCAATCAGTGGATTCTTTCAATATCTATTTTACCCGTTGGTTCTAGAATATCAGGGCAGTTTCCCTTGATAATTTCATGAAAGATGATGTCTAGGCTCTTTTTTTGATCATGGCTTTCAGGTAGTCTGATAATTTTTAAATTGTCTCTCCTGGATCTATTTTCTAGGTAAGTTGTTTTTCCGATGAGATATTTCACAATGTCTGTTATTTTTTCATTCCTTTGGTTTTGTTTTAAAATTTTTTGATTTTTCATAAAGTCATTAGCTTCCATCTGCTCCATTCTAATCTTTAAACAATTGTTTTCTTCAGTAAGCTTTTTGACCTCCTTTTCCATCTGGCCAATTCTGTTTTACAGGGCAGAATTTTGGCTTTCTAAATCTCTTCTGCCATTTGGGTTAGTATATTTTTTTAAAGTGTTATTTTCTTCAGCAACTTTGGGGTCTCCTTTAGCAAGCAGTTGACTCATTTTTCATGATTTTCTTGCATCACTCTCATTTCTCTTACCAATTTTTGCTCTACTTTTCTTACTTGATTTTCAAAATCCTTTTTGAGCTCTTCCATGGGCTGAGACCAATTCGTATTTTTCTTGGAGATTTTGGATGTAGGAGCTTTAAATTTGTTGTCTTCTGTTTGTATATTTTGGTCTTCCTTATCATCAAAATAAGATTCTATAGTCTGATACTTTTTCCATTTTTTGCTCATTTTCCTAGCTATTTATTTGACTTTGGAGCTCTCTGTCAAGGTAGTTCTCTGCTTTCAGGGTGGGGTGGGAGGAGTACTGTCAGCTGCTTGATTCCCCTGACAATCTGTGGGCCTAAAGCTCCAGAAGCAGTCACTGCCGCTGCCACTGCACCTGCCCCTGCTGCTGCTGCCAGGAGCTCCTCCTCCCTCTCCACCACCCTAGGGCTGATGCCTGACCACTCTACTTTCTCACACAGGTCCTGCAGATTTTTTCCACTGACCTTTCAATTTGTCCTCAGCATTTTGGGATTGTGATGTCTGGAAACTGCCACAGGTACCTGAGATTCAGTCCCCACCCCAAGGTCTACTCACGTCCTGTCTGTGCCACTGTGACCCACACTAGACTGAGTTCTGCTCCTAGCATGGGGCAACAGAGACTTCCCAGTGACCTTACAGGCTGTCTTGAGGTGGAGATTTGCTTCAATCTGTCATTTTGTGGGCTCTGCAGCTCCAGAATTTTAGTCATTTTTTACAGGTATGGGTTTGGGGAGAAAGTGCTAGCAAGTCCATGCTGTTACTCTGCCATGTTGATTCTGCTCCCCCTAAGTAATTTATTTTCTAACTTATGGGCACTGGATTATTGAGTTCCATTGTTTCTGATTTTATCTTGTCTATTCCACTGATGTGCTTCTTGGTTGTTTTTTTTTTCTTTAACCAATGCCACATAGTTTTGATGACGGTTTTATAATACAGTATGGAGTCTAAAATGCTATTCTTCTTTTATCTCTTCTTCTTTTCATCATTTCCCTTGACATTCTCCATCTTGTCTTTTTTCAAATGAAATACGCTATCGTTTTGTTAAGTTCCATAAAGTATCCCTTTGATAATTTAATTACTGTAGCAGTAAAAATGTAATTTAACTTTGGGAGCATTGTCATTTTTATTAGTTAGTTCTATAACAAGTTCTTTAGTTATTTAGTTGTTCCTTTATTTCTTTAAGGGGCACTTTATAACTGAATCTATACAAATCTTTTGTGTACTTTAATAGATTGATCCCTAGCTATTCTGTGCATTTTGTAGCTATGTGGAATG
The DNA here is from genome assembly GCA_028658325.1 of Potorous gilbertii. Classification (NCBI taxonomy): domain Eukaryota; kingdom Metazoa; phylum Chordata; class Mammalia; order Diprotodontia; family Potoroidae; genus Potorous; species Potorous gilbertii. The sequence goes on along the minus strand of CM053769.1, from coordinate 302,347,678 downwards.
GGAATTTGCTTTCTACTACTGCCTCTTGTTTGTCATATTATTATGATGATGATGATGTAGAAACAAAGTTGCTTTTGAGAGTTTACTTTGTAGTCTGCTACTTTCCTGAAGGTATTAATTGTCTCAATTAGTAGCTTTGCTGACTGCCTAGGATCTTCCAAGTAAACCATCACATGGTAAGTGAATAGGGAGAATTTTATCTCGTTTACCTATTTTGTACACTTTTAATTTGTTTCTATTCTCTTATTGCTACTGATAACATTTTCAGAATGCTATCAAATAAATAACAGTGAGAAAGGGCATCCGTGCTTTATTCCCATCTTTATTAGAAAAAGTTCAGCGTATTGCCATTACATGTGATTCTTGCTTTTGGACTTAGATATTTTTTCCCGATATTAAAAAGATTTACAATTTGTAGTGTTTTTAGGATAAATGAGTGTTGTACTTAGTCAAAGGCTTTTTCTACATCTATGGAGATAATAATGTGGTTTTAGATTTTTTTGGGGGAGGAGGTGTTTTTAATATGATTAATTATGTTGATTGTTTTCCAAAGACTGAACCATCTTTGCATCCCTGGTAGAAATTTAAATTAACTTGGTCATAATAAATGAATAAACTGCTATGATCTGACATGATTTAATTTAATTTTGAACTGATTTTCATTAGATATTGGTCTAGAGTTCTCCTGTGTTTTATCATTTGCTGGTTTAGATATTAGAATTATATTTGTATCATAAAAGAATTCTGGTAGGTGCTTTCTTTCTTTATTTTTGAGAATAATTTGTGTAGCATAGACACTAATTGTTCTTTAAAAGTCTGCTAGACTCAGCAGCAAGAGGCAGAAAGAGAAATTTTATTTAAAGTAACTGCAGAATATATAACATTTGGAGTCTACCTGCCAAGACAAACCCAGGAACTATATTAACACAATTACAAAACACTTTTCACACAAAGTCAGATCTAAATAATAGGGAAAATATCAGTTGCTCCTGGGTAGGCTCAGTATTTAATATAATAAAAGTGGCAATTCTACCCAAATTAATTTACTTGTTCTTCTCTCCTTGGTGTTCTCAGTTTTATTAGTATTTAAATTTTTAAAATCACCTACATTTTATATTTTTTTATAGTTAACAAAATTTATTTTCTCTTCCCTTCACTAGGAAAAGGGTGGGGGGAGAACTCCTCTGTAAGAAATATGCCTGTCAAGAAAAAAACCTCCTTCATTTGCTGTTTCAAAAAAAAATTCTCTTCACATACCCTGAGTCAGTTACCTCTCTGTCAGAATATTGGTAGTAGGCTTCATTATTGGTCCTATGGAATTATGGTTGGTCATTGTGTTGATCAGAGTTCTTAAGTTTTTCAACATTGTTTATCTTTAAAATACGCTGTTATTATTGTATAAATTTTTTTTGATTCACTTAATGCATAGTGTATTTTTTTCCAGCAACAAATTGTGAGATTTTGTTTTTTCATCCAATCTGTCCATTTCAAAATATTAATTGGATAATTTAATTCATTCAGAATACATTATTCTAATCCCTCCCAAGTATTCTGGTGGGTGCAGAAATCTTAAAATTTTCATTCATTTATATTTGAAGATTTTTCTGTTGGTCACTTACAGGACAGAATTTGTTGTTTCTCAGTAGGACTGTTAAATTAACCACTATGTTTTGGAGTTTGCAATCTCAGAATTTGTTCTCTCTTCCCTCTCTTCCTCTAACACCCCCTCTAACCCTGATCTACAGATTCTTTCAAATGATACTTTGCTTTTCTGTGTTCAAAACTCCTGGAAAGTTTTCTTTTATTATTTCTTGCATTATGATACTCAGATTGTCATGTTCTTCCGGAAATCTATAATTTTTAAGTTATCTATATGCATCCTATCTTCAAGATCAATATATGCTAATTATATGCAAATCATGCTTAAAAAAAATTATTGCTTTCTGCTTCCCTTTTTCTAGAGTGTCCTTTCCTTCTGAGTACTTGCATCCCAGTAAGTTACTCTTTCTTTTCTTTCTTTGGTAAGAATTGCCCCTATGGATTTGAGTTCTTCATTCTTTCAATTATTTATGCTATGCAGGTCATAAATTATGCTATCACAATTCTTATTCCTCTTTTAAATGATTCAGGAAAGATGTTCTATTTACTCTTCAAAATCCACAGGATCCTCTGCCTCATTAGAAATTGAGCAATTTTTCTTAGTTTTGTGGCATTTATGCCTAGATATCATATTTCCTTCAATTGTTAATGTTTTCGCTGTTGGTTTATCTGCTTATTCTCCAAGTCTCTGAGTTTTCTTCCTCTTGAAATCTGGATTATTTCTGATTTTTTCCCCTTATTTTCCACTATTGCTCACTTTCTGACTCCCTCCCCTCTGCAGTTTCCTTTTAGATGGGACCTCAAAACTAACTCAAGCCTTTCCAATACTAGCTGACTCAATGGTTCACCTGCCTAGGTCTCTGACCCGAGTAATTTCTTGAGAAACAGAACTGGCCTCAGCTGAATGCCAAGTACTTTTCTTCAGGTTCTGTGAAGAGCCACACAGCCCCACACATATGGGTCCTATCTCATTCTCCTCCTTGAGCCCACCTCAGCTGCAGTGCAGAATGATGCCACAGGATTATAGGGGCTTGAGAAAAATTCTGACATTTGGAGTTTGGATCTCAAAGGTACTGAGGGGTTAGGGGGCTGCATAGAGTGTTCTATTAAAAATGCAGACTCCAGTCCTGCTCATTCTCTATTACTCTACTCTTCTACAAAGCTCCACTGTGGCACAATGCTATCATGCAGTTATCACAGCTTGAGGAAATTGCTACTGCTTGATGTCTGAATTTTTGCAGCACTAGGAAGGAGGAGGAAAAGTCAAGATGTGGAGCTGAGTTCTGTTGCAAGGTTGGCTTGTGCAGTCCTGCTGCTGCGAGTATGGTGGGCAGTAAGGGAGGGGATGCTGAGTGAGTGTTCATTAGGGATAACATTTGCTTTCTATGCTGTTATTCCATCAAGTTTTTACCTTGTTTGGGAAGTGGGTGTACTAAACTGTGGAGATAGCTAAAATTGCTAAATCGTTGGCATATAATACCTATCTGGTTTGAGAGGTCTCAAGGATCAGAGATAATGTCTCATTCTCCATTTTGTTGGTCACACAATCTCTACTTTACATCTAATGTGGATGAACTAACCCAACTACACTTATAGACTTATGATACAAAATTTCACACTTTTGATGTTTGGGATATAATTCATCAGAATACACTAACCTATTTCTATGGGTCTATGCACATCTATATTATTTACACTTGTTTCTTAGTCAAATATGGCTAGTGGACTTACTTGGAGAATTCTTTATTGACTTACTCAATACCCAACCTAACAGGGTAGGACTAGAAGCTCCGGGGTTGGTTTTGCAGTGTGAGGACTTAAGGGGATGACTTTTTGTTAGTCTGTGGCATCTATATTTAGCTCAGAAACAGGACTCTCCAAAAGCATTTTGTACTTGTTCTCTCTCCTCTCCCTACCCCAATTCTGCCTCACCTCTATCTACAATGTGAGGAGATTTTTAATCACTCAGATGCTTAGGGAAAGAGTTTATCACAAATTATACCAATTTCCAAACTGGAACAATGGCACTGGGCTTCCACTGGGTCTCCAGGTTCAGAGTGACAAATTACCTCAGTATTTAAACTGTCTTACAGTTTGTTGGCAAAGATTCCTTGGTGAGGGAAGAAGTAGCTGAAAAGGAGTTAAACAAACCTGTCCTTGCTCACTGACTATTCTGGAGTTCCAATTATTTTATATTGTTTGAACACACACACACACACACACACACACACACACACACACCTCAGGACAACTGTAACAGCAGCAAATTCAAAGGAAAGTTACAAACAATACATTTAGGTTATTTAATGTTTTCCAAAAGTGTATGGTGACTTCTTTGGCCATTCAGACAGTTGCTTCAGCATTCTTCCCTGGTGCATGTCAGGAAACCATTACATTTTATTTCCAATTAGATTTTACTTAGGGAAAAAAAAAAACTGTCCTAGCCCCCTCAAAATAAATAGAACACCTCCTGACAATTTCAGAAACCATCCTTAGATTGCTGATCTGGTTTCTTGTGGTTTCCCTTTTCCAAAGATGCAAGAGTCTACATGTACTTGTATTTGAAGAGTTATTAAGAACAGCAGAAAATTCAATGCAAAATTCCAAACAAAAAGTTTAGTATTTTTACACTAAATACGTTTAATACTCTTTGAATATATTTAGTTACTTCTTAGGCTATTCATGTAACAGCATGGAAAAGTACCTACAACAGAACTAGCTGCCAACAAAAACTCACTAGTCAACATAAAATAAAGTATGATTGAGATTAGTATTAAATAGATTAGGAGACGAGTTTTCTTTCTCACTATTACACATTTCACCCCATCACAAAATTAGCTGGTGAGTCTCCTGGATCTCCTGGAAGCAATTCAAAGGGATACTAGAACATGTAGGTAAGGAGCAACAATTCAGCATTTGCTCCAGCTGTAGCAGGTCATGGAGATCTTACAGATGTCTTTACCTACTTACCCCTTCTCTCCATTCCTGCTGCTGACATCTTAGTTCAGGTTGTATCTAACACATAAACTACTGTGATGGCCAACTAACTGGTCATACATACTACCTCCATTCCTGCCCTCCCCACCATTCCAATCTAGGGTATACATGGCTCCCAGGCTAATCTTCCTAAAACACAACTTTTGTCATGCTACTTAACTCATCTGACTCAAAAACTATTAGTTTCTTCATTGTCTTCAACAGGAATCTAGTTTGGTCTTAGGAGTGCAAGGTGATGCTAGTGAACAGATGTAAATTACATCTCTTTCTCTGTGAAGGAGATCCCTAAGCCTCAGAGAAGGGTGTGTGTGGCAACAGCAACTAATTTGGAGGTAGATCTAGTAACAGTGAGCTCTACTCATAAATCTCAATCACTATATTAGTTTGGTCTTAATATTTACAGACCATACTTCAGGAAAACTAATGATGTCAGAGAAGAACAAGTCAAGGAAAAGGGGTGAACTTCTAAGAGCCCAGAGAAAGAAAAAACTGCTTTAAGTATAAGGCCTTGAGAAGGACAGGAGCAAATCTATAAAAGCAACCTATATGTTGAAGGGATGGAGAATCTGCAATCAAAGAAAAGAATAGAAGGCAGGTTCCAAAAGGGATTTAGAATCCTCACTGGAGTATATAAAAAAAGATTCAACTCTATGCTAGTAATGTGGTCTAGGAGTCAATCCAGACAAAGCTGTAGTGAAAGACTGGAAATGGGCATTGTGTGACCCCATGTCAGTCAATCCAATCCATAGCTGGATTTTATTTTCTTAGGATAAAAAATTGTTTTCAGTAAAGTTATTTCTACCCTGCATTTTGCTTCCCTCACAAGAGGACTGACTTAAGATAAGAGGTAAGGTGAAGAAATGGTCAGTCAAGGAATCCATAGAAAGGTTTGGCTCTACTTAGATTTCTATAAAGACAAAGAATGCCTCCACCCACTTCAGGGATTCTATTTACTTTCTCCTTGCGTGATTTTAACTCCAATTTCCCTGTAGCAACTATCAATGAAAAATCTTTTTAAAGAGACGGTAAATTGAAATTCATCTAATTTTTTGGAAAATTTTCCAACTTCAGTCATGGCACTTGCAGTAAGTCTGGAATTTTGGGAACTAAGGTCAGAAATCAGTTATGCTGCTCCTAGTGGCAAAGAATATCTAATGACAGCTTTCACCAGTAGTCAGTTCAACTTGTCTCTTTATTCTTTAAACCACAACACAAGAAATCGCTACACCAAAAGTTCTCTTTGGTTGTGAATCATATCACCAATAACTAGATCCATAAACAGTGACAACTTCATCTAGATCTCTGAAGGCGACCAGTTAGAGGTATCTGGATCTGCAATCAATCTTCCTCAAGTATAAAATTACACAAACATTGTACATGTAAAATGAGTTGCACCCTTGAGTTGAGCCCAAAAGCTCTCTCATCAGTCTATTAAAAGAGAGGCTGCTCCCTGTGAAAATTGATGTGGTCGATAGGTCACTGTGATTTGAAAGCCTGTTTTCTCAGGTGGAAGTAACTTTAATATCTTGGACCTGTTTATTGATAATCTAGCCTTCACTGCTTATTCACTCCAATGCCAAATTCCTATCTTCATCATAAAACAGAAGCTAAATGACCCAGAGATAATTTGAACAAACCTCTTTCACTGAGGATGCTTTCATTTTTATCTTCATTAACTTCTCTGGTCACTGGCAGGTGTGCTAAACACAGGATTGATGTTTCAGAAGTCTAGTCTATAAGTTCTTAAATGTAAGACAATCTATATGTTTAACCAAGGAAGGCAGTGGTATTCATTCATGCACAAATACATTTTAGATGAAAAAAATCTTTTTCCTATAATGAAAGCTATTATGTTATCCCTTTAGTTTCTTAACCAAGAGTACTCAGATATATAAAAAGTAAATTCTGGTACTCAGAAGAGCCTTGCTAAGACTGCTTCCCAGTCAAAAAGAATAAATTATACCTTTGTAAACCTTAAAGTGTTATATGTTATTTGATGTTATTGTCATTATCAGCTCAAATTTCCCACTGACCCCTGAACTTTCATTTAAACATCAAAAAGACATTTAACAACCACCAAATTGTTCTTTCCCTAAGATACATTCAACTACGTAGAACAAGTAAGTATTCCTGCTACTTTCCCTATATAGATACTCTGACTAGGTGAGTGGCTATTTCTAAGACTGCACAAAAGTGAAATACTAGACTCAGACAAAACACTCACTCCAGGCTCTCAACAAATGGTAGCAATTAGACTGACTGGAGAAGAAAGGACACTGTATTTTAACTCCCTATCTCATTGATATCCCATCAAAAACAGCTGCTCTTACTTAATAAACTTTGTTTCCTTTGAAATGTAGAATCTTAAAAAACTGTCTTCAGGGGGGAAGCCAAGATGGTGGAGTAGAAAGACTCACATATGCTAGTTCTGAACCCGCAGCCCATGGATTTCCTCTAAAAAGAACTCCCAACAAATTCTGGAACAGTGGAAGCTGTGCATCAACACAATGAAGGAGATTTCCATTCCAAAGAGCCCTGGAAAACCGATCCCAAAGGTCTGTCGCGTCCTGGACGGAGCAGAGCCCAGCCCTGCCCTGGCTGTGTGGCACAGAGAGGAATGAGCAGATCCGAGCAGGCTTCAGGGACGGAATCTCCAGCAGCTGTGAAGGTCCCTCCACCCACAGACGCACAGGTCAGTGAGAGAGACGTCTGGATGGGCTGAGAGGGGAGCAGTGTGTCTCCATGACTCGGGGCCCCTCGGGAGGCAGTGGCAGAGGCAGCAGGTGGCCAGAGGCTCCTGGAGCAGGCAGGAGCTCGGCAGCAGCTCCATTACAAAAGGTCTCTGCATAAACCCCCTGAGGGAACTGAGCCCTGTCCCCACCTGAGCACCAGAACTTAAGCTCCCATTGAATAGCAGCCAGGTCTGCTGCTGAAAGCCCTGAGGCTGGGGAGCAGCATTTGAATCTCAGACCCCAAGCACTAGCTGGGTGGATCTACGCGAGGGTGGACAGGAATCTCAGAAGTCAAGTAACTGGCTGGGAAAATGCCCAGAAAAGAGAAAAAAAAAAATAAGATCATAGAAGGTTACTTTCTTGAAAAAATGATTCCAACCTTCATCTCTGAAGATGAAGAGGAAAACTGCTTACCATCAGGTAAAGACATAGGAGTCAAGGCCTCTGTATCCCAAACATCTGAAATAGATATACAATGGGCTCAGGCCTTGGAAGAGCTCAAAAGGGATTTTGAAAATCAAGTTAGACAGGTGGAGGAAAAACTGGGAAGAGAAATGAGAGAGATGCAAGACAAGCATGAAAAATGGGTCAATACTTGATAAAGG
>CM053769.1:302293259-302339245 GCA_028658325.1 Potorous gilbertii | reverse complement strand
CAAATGGGGAGAAAATTTTGGAACCCAAAATTTTGTGAAAATGCATGTAAAAAGTTAAATAAATAAATTTATATTAAAAAAATAACCAAAACTGCCTTCACTTAATTGTTCTCCAAAAGAGAATTATTAAAACAAACACTCGGAATTGCTTTTCATCCTTGAAGTGCTCCATAGCTGCCTAATTAATAATCTAATTTAGGATTTCTACAAGCATTTTCATTCCAAAGCATAATGACCTTTTATGAATCTATACACATAATAAAGAGGTTACAACAAAATCCCAAACTGTATGGACTGAGAAGAAAAAGATATAAGAAAATGAGAACTACTGAGGTCAACATGACTGGTGCTAAACAACAAACAAACAAAAAAATGATTTTATTAATGAAAAACACTAGAATCTCTGATTGTAAGGTTGATGTCTCTCTAACTTTATTTTATAAAGATATATTTTCAGTTACTATAGTGTCTCTTGCTATTTAAAAGTGCAACTAATAACAGTGTTCAATGGTGAAACTTTATTGGCTTCTGACAGACTTAAAATAATAGAATTTTAAGAAACTAAAAATCACCCTAATCCCACTCCTTCATTTTTTATGAAGGAACGAAGTAAGGCCCTAAAAACGGCCACAACTTGCCTGAGATTTACTGCGGTGCTGGAACAAAATATTTGTTCTGGAGGTTCGTACCATGAGACCTCATTACAGGGAAGAGGATCTTATAAAGAGGGACTTTCTTTTGGTAATTTAATAATCAAACTTTTGGATGAGACCTATTTCTTTTTTTAAAATAAATTTTTATTGATAATTTGTTTTTTTCCTTGCCTAGATTTCTTCCTATATATTTCCTTATACTTCCTCCCAGGAAGTCATCCATCCCATGAAACAAAGATTATTTTGTAAGGCAATAAGCAAAAAAAGAGGAAGAAGAAAAAAAATCAGTAAAACCAATCAATACATTGAAAAAAAAATCAAAAGCAATGGAGTTTTATACATGTGGACCTCCTCCTGTTACAAAGGAGCTGGAGAAGTGACTTCTCACAGATAAGGTCTATTTCTGAAGTCGCTTTAAGCTCTAAAATTCTATGCATGAGTATGATGCAACAGAAAGTTACAGAGCACCTACTGTTGACACTGGGAGATGGTATTTTCTTTCTTAGAGACAGAGATCTACCATTAAAAAGAGACACACTGCTGTCCATCCAATTAGAGCCTAATTTACATCTAAAAGGGCCTAATATTCAGGACTAGAAAATTAATCTCAATTTTTCTCTGTGATTCCCTTCAATTTGATCAAACGAGTCTTACCAAAAGCATTGCAGATGTTCCATTGGGCCTGGACAAATGAATCGACATTTCAGGGAACATCCTATCAATACGGCTGATCACATCATCAACATACCTAAGTAGAAAAAAAATGTACAGGTATCAATTACAGTAACACAAAGTAATGACTAGTAATAAACTGCTTAAGGATTTCTTTACATCACTCAATTTTTTTTTGAGTGGACTAATTTTAAGTGGCTACTGTGAAATGCTGTCTTATGCCTTGAAAACCTTTACTTATTTCTGGTTCAGGTTAAGTGCTATGTGGACAGATTAATTCACCAAGAACAACAGAAAAATAAACCAACACATTCTGTGTAATAAGCTCAACACTGGGCAGCAATTCTCTGAATGAAGGCTCATAAGGAAGAAGTTGACTCTGTAACAAGAAAAACATTTTCTCTGGCTCAGATGCTTTCTTCATGAAATTGGGGGAGAGTATATCCCCATCTTGAAATTCTCACTGGACACAGAGGGAATATACTAGCTCATGACTACAGGATAACAAAAGGCTGGATATAATACATGAACAAAATGGTTTATTAAAAATCAGAGACAAATGGAAAAGTGCTGTATTTAGAGAAGCAATGAAACAATGCAAAAATGAAACAGGAAAAAACTAGTCAAAAGCCCAGTAATGTTAGTGAAAAACAAATACAAGCTTGAATGTATTAAGGGATGTCTGGTCTGTAAATCAGAAAGTCTTTATCTTTCAGCACAAATTAGAACTGTGTCATAGCACTATGCATAATTTTCAATTCAATTAAATGAGCAATTACTAAAGATGTACTAAATTGTTAGGCACTATACTAAACACCAGAGACACAAAAACAAAAACTCAGCCTCAAGGACATTAATACTGTAATGAAACCATATGTACACACAAGTAAGCAGATACAAAATATACATAAAGTTAGGAGAGAGCAATCTAGGTAAGACTGGGGGGAACACTGACAAATGGGGGGACAATCAGGAAATTTCTCATAAAGAAAGTGGCACCTGAGGAAGTGGTGTTGTGTGCATGAAATACTGTCTAAGGGAAAGAGCAAGTGGGCCAGTGTGGCTGAAACACTGCATGTGTTTCCTATGAAATAAGTCTGAAAAGATAGGTTAAAATCAGAATGTAAAGGATTTTAAATGCGAAGAAGGGGAATTTACATCTTATCCTGGAGGCAATAAGAAACCACAGAAGCTTTGCTACAAATGTGGAATCTGTGTGAATGATGGACAGCACAAGGGAGAGACTGGGGTGTGGGAGTCTGCTGAAGCACTTTAGGTGAGCGGTAGGTGATGAGGCCTCAACAACAGCACTGGCTGCATAAGGAAAGAAAGGCAGGAAGATGTAGGAGATGTGGAAGTAGAACTGAGAAGACTTGGCAAATGATTGCACACAGTGAGAGAGGAATAAGAAAAAAATGATTCCAAGGTTGTGAACCCGGATGATTAGAAACAGGCAAATTCAGAAAAGAGAGAGAGATTGGTCTTTGCATTTTAAAAGAGGTGAAAAAAGGTGGAAGAAAGAAAAAAGAAAAAAAGGTCAAGGAGCTAATTTGGAAGAAGAGAAGATTGGCGATTGAACCTCAGTTATCTTTAGGTCGGCTGCTCCAAGAAAAAATGCCATTTATTACCACAAAAACTCAAACAAAGGAAAACTGGTTAAAAGACCTAGATATAAGGAGGAGTTTCTTAAGAGTGAAGTTGATTAAACATCAAATGAGACTATCAATTAAAGGTTCTGAATTTCCATCCTGGTGCTCTTTAAAAACAGGAAAGCCAACCATCTGTCCTGAATGGTTAAAGAAATGATCTGCCCAAGGCAATATATAACCTCCAGAGGTCCTTTATAGCTTTTTTTGACTTTATGCCATACAGTCTCCGTTTCAGTTCAAAAAGATACAAAAGTTGAGGGGAGAGGTCAGGGGACTGATGGAAAAATGTAAGGTTTCTTAGGATCAGGGAAGACATATAATAAAGCCCCATTTAAAATAAAAAGACAGGATGCCAACATTATGCATCAGTGTCATTTGACTCATTTCTGAGTATCATAATTTTTTTTTCTTCTATGTCTATGTGTTCTAGATCAGATTACTTTAAACTTTAGTAGAAAGGAAAAATCAGCTGTCATATGCATGTGAATGGAGGTCACTGCTAAGTATATGCTAATGGAGGTGGGGGGAGACAGCATCTTCCTAACTGATCCTCAATCAATAGATATTATAGCTTTGGAAGTCTAATGCAAAGAAGCACACCAAGCTTCAATACCACTGTAACATAATAATTTGCCCTCCACCGCACCTTTCACCTTGAGGGTTCCAAAATGCTTTTTTTTTAATGGAGTAAGAAAACTGAGGCACAGGTACTGAAATTATTATCTTTGGTCAAAACAAAAATATCAGAAACCAAACTGGAGGATTCCAGGACTCTAAGCACTACCTTGTGCTTTCAAAAAGATCCAGTTCTAAAATCAGGCAGTACCACACAGTGTATGAAGAAAAAAGGTCAAAATACTGTACAATCTAAGATCTGTACCTCATCTTGGGGGATAGAGGACAGGTAAATGGGGAAATACGTCCCCAAGAGGCAGAAGGGAAAAGGCAGAACACCATATAAAAGGTGTAGTAGAAGGGAAGAGTGGAGAGGTGGGGAGGAGAATCTAGGTTATCAGAAAAGCCCAGAATAGACTATTAAAATGTTATTATTGAGCAAAAGTATTTCTCAAAAAATATAAAATAAAATAAGGAATGCTTTTCATTCACGTGCCTGATATGAGGAAGATGTCATCTATAAAAGGCAATTTATGTTATGTATTCACGTAAGCCAAGTAGGAAAAGGAAGAAACCCAAGAGCATCTTTACTAAGGAAAACAATGTCTTTATTCTCAGGACAAAACCAAAACATTTCCCTTTTAAAAATGCATCAAAATCCCTTGAATTCAGTATCAGAGTTAGACACAATTGATAGAAAAAAGGAAAGCTCAGAACTTCGAGTTCAAAATCCAATGGGAACTGTCACTTTTCTTTTGCACTCTTTGTCATACCACCTCTCTGGTGGTATTTCTCACAGTGATGCTCTCCAGAGCAGTAGAGGCTGCTAGAAATACCTGAATGGTATCTAGTGGTGTCTGAAAACAGCTTTGCTATGAGTAAGCACTCATTTAGCAAAATCTGGATGAGATGCATTTGCAGGCCTGGGAACAGGTAGGAACACAGTGCTCTACTCCTACACTTTTACCATATGTTGTACTCCAGGCTACGGCAGAATTGAATTACTTTAATTTTTACCTTTTGGATACAGGCAAACAAGCAGGAACACAGCAGTGGTAACTAGTTTACACTTGGGCAGACGCAGTGCTGAAAGACATTAATTCAGTGCCAAATTGAGCGGTGAGTCACAATTTGCACATATCTGTCAACCTGCTAACACGGTAATAACTTGGAAAGATTGCAGTTCCTATTTACATTGCAGAAGGCATCATGCTTTCCGTGATAATCCTACTTTAAAATGGAGAGATGCTCGGTTCTGATTTGAACCCAATCTGAACCTGAATTTTTTGTTTTCCAATAGAAAAGAAAAATATTATGCAGAGTAAGGTTTTCTCTTGCTGTCCTATTCATTACCTTGCCCTGATCACTAGTGTTTCACTTCAAACACACTTCCCTTTGTTGACTCAACCCTATGCTAGTTTTCAAGACTTTTACTTGATAATATAGCTTCTCCGACCTCATTCCTTCCTAGTAGACAGGACAGAAGGACATGTCGCCTACATTCACTGAGTCTAATATTTTTAACTTGATCCCTTCCAGAACATGATTCATCTCCACTACGGCACTGAACATACTCTATCCAAGTGTCCACCAGGGAATGCATAAGGCCAAATCTCAGGGCCTAGTCTCAATTATAACATCCTCAACCTAACACATCAAAGATGTGTTCTTCTCAGAATGCTTCCTGATCTTCATTCCTCCAACAACATGACACTCATCCCCTCCTGAGGCTCCTCCTCTGTCACAGTTTATTTCTCTACACAGAACTGTAGACTTCCAGAAAGGCCCTGTTCTATCTATAAACATCTAGAGCCAGGCAGCAAAGACTTCTCAAGGTAATCAGAACTATTATTGTTCAAGTCCAGGAAAAGTCTTCCTCATATTGAGCTAAATAAAATCTTTTTCTCTGTAGTTTCCATTTATTGGCCCCAATTCTATCTTTTGTACACAAATTTCACTCCCCTCCTGAAAATTATGCTTTCAAATATTTGAGGACAGTTATCATATCCTCTTAATCTTTTCTTCTTCAGGCTAAACATCCTTCAATTTCAGTTTCTCCAATGGTTATTCTTTTAGACATGGTTCCAGAACCTTCACTATCCATGTCACCCTTCCTCTGGACCCACTCTAATTTGTCTATGTCCTTCTAAAATCCAAATAAAAGTGCCACTACTGATGTGGTATGAATAGTACAAAAGGATCAATACCTTCCATTAATCTGGTTATTTACTACTGAGGGGAGAATGGCATAGTATAAGGCATGCTGAACCTTCAGAGCCAGAAGCAACCTTGGTCTGAATCTCACCTCCAATATTTATTAGCAATAGAACCACAATGAGTTTCTGTAAAATAAGGACAACAGTAGCACCTACTTCAAAAGGTTTGGTGTGAGGTTTGAGTAAGATAATATATGTAAAGTACTTTGCAAACCTTAAAACATTATGTCAGTTATCATAATCATCAACATTAATGCATCCTAACATTGTGTTATTAGTTTTTTGGTAAGCAGCAATATCACAGTGACAGCTTTTATTAAGTTTGTGGTCAACTTAAATCCCCAGGTCTTTTTTATGTGAGGATAGGGCACCAGTGCAGGAGTCAGGAGGACCTGAGTTCAAATCTCACCTCAGACACTTGACACTCACTAGCTGTGTGACTGGGCAAGTCACTTAACCCCAATTGCCTCATCCTGGGTCATCTCCAGTCATCCTGATGAATATCTGGTCACTGGATTCAGATGACTCTGGAGAAGTGAGGCTGGTGACCTGCACAACTCTCCCTCACTCAAAACAAAGTCAAGTGCAAGTCATGTCAAGTCATGTCATTATTTCTCTGATGGCATGGTCTTCTTCAGCAATGAACCTACACCTTTCAAGAAGAGACTCTTCTCTTTTTCCCTCAAATTTACTTTCTAATGATTTCATCTGTTTTCATGGCCTTGGCAGTGGTCTGAATGCAAATGATTCTGCTCTACTTTGCCACCCACAACCTTACTCCAAAACCACATCTCCCACTCTTCACAGGATCTCTCCAGCTAGAGGTCTTGCCCGCCAACTCAAGCTTAAAATGGCAAATACCAGGCTCCAACAGCTCTCTTTGGCTACCTAACTAGCTATGACAAAACTGAGAAGCTAACATTAAACTACAGTGAAATAATGCAGGTCTCAGTCAAGCAGCCACTTAACAAGTGTAGTGTAGTAGAAAAGGACTAGAGTCTGAGTAAGAGAACCTGGGTTCAAATCCTAGCTTTTCTCTCTAATATCTTGGTGACCTTGGGAAAGTCACTTAACTTTTTCTCATTCTCAATTTCTTCTTCATGAGAATGGTTTCCATGATCTCTATGATTCTTTTCTAATTCTTAATCCTATGAATTAGAATACAATGTTCTTTAACAAATAAAATAATTTTAGATGAGAGATGGTCTTATTATATTAGCCTACAAGTTAGTATCAGTAGCAGCCAAAGAGGTCACAAAACAGCCTCCCCACAAAAAACAAGAGATTTGAAAGTTATAAGCTTAATATGCACCTAAAAAAATCTCTGTATCTGTTTTAGTATAAGCAAGAACCTTCTAAAGTAGTGTTATGCTATTGACATACAAGTTTCCAAATGCTGCTTTTAATGAACTAATTAAATCTGTAAAACACTCATACAAAGATGTGTTATCAATTTGGGATTAAAATGCCAAAACGATTGCAAAATGTAGAAGCTATCTCCAAAGACATAAATCCTGCAAAATCTTAATTCCACAGCACCTACCAAAATGTAAAAAAAATTATTCGACATTAAAGCCTCAGCATTTTATACTGGACAGATGGCTCAATTTTCTAGCATCTGACCTGTGTGTGTGTGCACGCATGTGTGTGTGTGTGTGTGTGTGTGTGTGTGTGTGTGTGTGTATGTGTATGTGTGTATGAGTGTCTCAACTGGATTCAATCCAGTGATCTTGTGTTAGTGTGATGCTTTGCAGCTAAGTAAGATTTAAATAGCATTTATCCCACACAGTGTGTAAGATACATGCTGTTCGTTTTCCCCACCCATACAAAATCCCAAAGTGAGGAATATATGTAATAATATCCCGATTTACTGTAAAAGGGCAAGGCCCAGTACATATCAAAAAAGGGGAAACAATAACCTCATCTAGAAACAATTTCAAGAATTTTCTCTACACCTGTTAAGATTGAGGCAATTTAACAATCCTTTTATATCAAGCAGAAACAGATGGGGTTCGTTTAACTATTCTGTGAGTAATCGAAGCCACAACTATTCTCTATAACTATCATTCCAAATGTGCTGAGGAAGACTATTACAGACTTAAGTCAACTTTGCTTACTTTTCAAATTCTCTGCATGTATTTGTACTTTTGTGTGCATTCATTCCACAAGGTTTTCTAAATCTTTTATGAAATAAAATAAAAAATCATAATCAGCACAATCTGAAAAATGATTTGTGTAATTTTTCATCCAGATATTATCCAATCAAAAAGGATATGTATGTTTGCTTTTAATTAATTAATTCTGCAAAACAGGACAAAGATGTAGTTTATCAATTTGGGATTAAAATACCAAAATCATTATGAAATGCAGACGCCATCACCAAAGATAAGAATCCTGTAAAACCTTAATTCTACAGCACCTATCAAAATGTAAAAAAAAAAAATTGACATTAAAACCTCAGTTTTTCATGTGTTTGGGAGTGGGTGGAAAGGGAAAAAAGAGAAAGAGGGAGAGGAACAGAAAGACAGAGAGAAAAAAGAAGGTGGGGGAAAGGAAGGGACAGAAGGAGGGGAGGGGAAGGAGGGAGGGGGAGAGAAAGAGCCATTTTCTAAGCATTTCTAAGTATTGTCCATCTCAACATATTTCGAGATGGCTGAAACACCAGGAATATATGACACTGTCCTAGGGCCTTACTGTCCACTGTCTACCTATTTTTAAAAAAAATCATCTTCTAGTACAGTAGCAGAAAAGAAAAAAATAATGAATCTTAACCATCCCTCTGAATCAATTAATAAGCTTTTATTAGGAGTTTAACATGTGCCATGCACTGTGCTACACACACTCTGTGAGGAGTTTAATAAATAAGCAGGGCTATCAGATTGAGGGAAGGGAAAAGGGAATAGGCATTTGCAGTGCATCTACCCTGTGCCAAGCATTGTGCTAAGCACTTTAGAAATATAATTTCCTTTGATCCTCACAACAACCCAGAGAGGTGAGGGCTTTTATTATTCCCATTTTATAATGTAGGAAACGGGACAAACACAAGTTAAATGACTTGCCCAGGGTCATTTAGCTGTAAGTATCTAAGGTGAGATTTCAACTCAGGTCTTCCTGACTCTAGGCTCAGTATGCTAACCCTCTCCTCCCCCCCCCCCCACACACACCACCACCACCACCCCCCTGTATACATACATACACTCTCCAGCTGTGCAGGAAACTAGCCAAGTAAACAAAAGGTACCTCATATTTCAATACGAGTTTAAAAAACTTTAAAAAAAATCATTTTCACATACCACGAGATTACACAAAAAACAAAACATTCTTTAAAAATAATTTCTCAGTTTAGAAACTAACCATTTATTTTCCCTTCCTATTGTGCCACACCTCCCCTCCCTGAGTCTGTATTCCATATGTCTCAATTATTCCATTAAGTCCACAGGTGCATCATATGCAGAAAGCAGATGGGAAATACTGTCATACAAATTAAGAGTCTTACATTCTAGTCACCATTGTTACAAGTTATTGAAATTGGCCTATAGCCCCACCCCTATTTTATAAATTAACAAATGTTTACTGAATACCCACTACCATCAGCCACCACACAAAATATTTATCAAGCATGTTAAAGTAAGGTACTATGTTGGATACTAAGAATACAATGAGCTGGAAGGCAGTCCTTTGCTTTCAATGGGTTTACATCGAGTTGAGGAAACATCTGTTGAATATCGAACAAGGAAATTATGGGTGAATAACACAAATACTGCCTTGCATTTGTACAGTACTCCATAGCTTTCATAACACATTCACATTCATTACCTCCGTTGAGCCTCATAAAAAACCTGTAAGGTAGGTGAGGCAAATAGAGAGCAGAAGAGGTTGTAGGACTGATTCAGGACTAGAAAGGACCTTCGATGCCACCTAGTATAACTACCTCATTTTATAGATGAGGAAACTGACAGGAGTCATATCAGTAACAGTCAGGATGTGAATCATGTGATTCTTAGTCCAGTGATCTCTGTACTGTAGGGTAACATGACAAGTCAGGGACACTAGACTTGATAATACAGTGTCTACCACTACAACCAACTTTACTTAAGTTTCTCTTCAGGGTTGTTGGGGTTTTGTTTTTTAAACATTCTTATACAATTGTAATTGACAGAAATGGATGTCAGTAAACACATGCTCTCTGAATAAAGACAATTGTATTTTCACACCTTTCTACATCTCTATTAATTTTCTGTCACAAATTTATGCAGGTATTTTGCTGGCCACAGTTTTCCCTAAAAGTTTTTAAACAATTTATTAAGCTCAGAGGGGAAATTATCATTTCATACAACAGCCATCTCCTCTGCAAGCCCTTACACATTACCAAAAGACAAAAAAAATTAAAAAAAAAAAACCACACATATTAAGCTTTCCACCAACCTCAATTAACAATAGTTATTAAAACAAGTATCTCTGCTAGATCTTGTGAAATGACACTCCATGATCAGATAGGTAGTAAAGAATGTGTGAATGGAGACTCAACAATTCACACAAAAGTAAAGTAACTCAACATTCAATTAGACAGCTGGCTGGAGTTGACAATACATGTTTGAAAGCTACATCCCCTTTCCCAAATTCCAGCAGTTTCTTCCCTCTCCACCTGTTAAGAGTTGAAAACTGTGAAGCTATTATTATTTGGCATCTCCTGGCAGGACTAAAATACAGACTCTCAGCTTTGGGAGTACTGAGTTTGCCATAATGATATTGTGATAGAAGATGCTTCTTTTCCATGTGATTTTTAACATCCCTGAGCGAACATATGACAGACTTCACAGAAACAGAAATAACAAGTTGAAAAATAAACTTGCTGCACACATTTTTGAGCTTCTAATAATATATTCAGCAAATCCTAGCCATCTGAAAGAGTTAATATAATTTTGAGAGGGTAGTATTTCTAGATTTTGCACTAAGTCTATCAGGTTGAATGTGAACTAAGTCCTAAGAGCTTTGGATTTAGAGCCCAAAGGGTCTTTAGAGAATATTTGGCTGGACCTCTCACTTCATGCATGTGGAAACTGAGCTTCAGGGAGGGTAAATCCCTTGCCCACTATTATGCAGGCAGAAGGCAAGAGAGCAGGGTCACAGTGTGAGCAGAACCTCACTCTTTACATGACTGCTAGAACAAGAAGTGAATGTTTCTAAGCCTGAAAACTTTATTTCACTTCAGATTCACACTCCGTTTTTTTCCTTTTTTTATGTTTTCCCTCTACATATTCCTGTAGATTAGGCAGGTTAGAAGTCAAAATCAAAAGAAATCCTTATCTGCAGATTACTTATCTTCACAAAATTCTCACCCCCATCCAAATAATGGTAAATGACTTCAAAAATGAAATATAAAGGAACAGAAATGGAAAGCAAACTCCCAAAAATTCATTACAACATCTAAAATAATCGGGGAAATAACCTCTCAAACCCTATGGCAGGAAATATTTTTGCAACAAAATAACTGCATTCCAGTCAGTCAAGAACTTCCCTGCCATCATTCAACACATATGCAAGCTTTTTAATCTGGGAAGGAGGAAGAACGCTTGCTAATACTTTTTACTGAGCTATAATATCTTCTAGCAACATGGAGATGCAACTTCCAATTCCAGGCCATTACAAAATACATACACACATAACATCTAGCCCTGTCATATTAAATGCTTCAAAGTCTCCGTATCCTAAATGGAAAAAGAGATTAACCAGATTAATGGAGTGAAGTATGGTATGGATCTTTCTAGGAATTTCATGACAGCATAAAAAAAAAATATTACACCAAGGATTGGGAAGTGAGGCTGAACAGCTGGACAGCTCCCCAAACCTACCACTACTCCTCTCTATATTCCCTTTCCCATTTCAATCTAATGACAGAAAGTGTCATCTTTCAGGTTACCTCAAAATACCAAATTCCTTCTTTACTCTCTTTAAGCATTCTTTTTGCATTACATTTTCTATGAGGCAGAAAAAACTGGTATTTTGGTTTCAAAATGCCTTCCAGAAATAATAGAAATTAAAACTAAGCGACAGTGGGAAAAAGATGTCTGTCAACCAGAACTTGAAGAAAATCACTTTTGGAAAAGACAGAATTGCAGGGAATATACAACTCCTGGATATGGAGGATATAAGCTATTTCACTGTCTTCTATCTCTCATCTTCTATCCTCCAACTAGAATTAAATGTAACTGAAAGCAGGGCAGTAACTAGAAATATTTTTCACAGCACAAAATGTTTGTGTTTATTGAGGTGAGAGAGAAGAGATGTCAGCACAGAGGATAATACAAACATGTATGTCATTCTGTCAGGAGAGAGGCCAGTCTGACCTGGATCCCCGTGGGGAGTAGGTTGAAGGTGGGTCCCAGAGGAGGAATGCCCCAGTAAAAACATCTTACATCTAATGATCTAAGGATGGCTTACTGTGTGGCAGCACAGGACGGCTGAAAACAAGACAAGAGGCAAGAACATCACAAGGCAAGATGTGTTATGAATTTCCTACCCTTCCACGTCAGAACTCTGGGGTAAAGCCCCATTTGCAGTACAGAAATCATGACTCTACCTGGCTACTTTCCCAGAGCCAATTGCACATATGTGTATTTGCTACAGCAGTTTCTATGACATGTTAAAAGTATAACAAGAAAAGTACTCATGTAAGATATTCATATCCAAACTGGAAAGTTTTCCACAGCAACTAAGGAATCACAAAGTCTCCCCTTAAAAACTTCTACTGATAGAGGAACCACCATCTCCCAAGGCAGACCCTTTCACTTATAGAGAGAGCTCTAATTGTGTGGCAGTTTTTTTTTTCTTCTACTGAACCAAAATTTGACATTGCTCTCTCTAAGCTCAAACCCTTCTTGTACATGGTAGTTGTATTCATGCATACTCCAAGTTAAACACCTCCAGTTTCCTCAACCAATCTTCCTATGTCCATCACACACAAATGAAGTCATGACCCAGGATCACATTGATGCGTTGACTATGTAAAACATTATGACACCTGAAGGCAGCGAGGGTAGATGTGTTGAATCCATGCATAAATCCTTAGAGGGCTTCCCTCTACAGACATTCTCCAACTAAAGGATGAAATTCAATGATATTTACTGCCAGTATTCTCTCTAGCTGCTTAACATCAAGCAGTTTATCAAAGACCACATACTAAATCTTTTAAGCTATACACAGAAACAACCATTAGTTAAGTCAATCTGACCCTTGAAGCATTACCTTCTTCCCACCTTTATCCTCTCTCTACCCCAACCAAAACAGAGAAAATTCATCCTGCCTCAGGAAGAAAAATTAGAGGGAACAACCTATTTACCTAACAAGAACATTAGGAACATAATTAAAAATAATGTTTGGAACTCGCTACAAATTCCCTGGACAGGAAGCCTAAATCTCATTAGAATGAAAAGCAAATTAAGCGATCAAGACAAAGTTTGGTCAGGGGCAAAATGAGGACTACAATCACCTTCAGAACTTTTAATGATACAAGCACAGCTTGCTTTTGTTCTGCAGGTTGCACTGCTCTTCTAAAAAACCTCCCTAACTACTACAGTTCTAAACCAAACAAGGACCAGAAGCACTATAACATGTGACTGAGATGTCAGCCCTGAAAGACTCAAGCACGAATCTATCATTACTGTTTTCTTGTCTGAGCCTGTTACTGCTCTTTATAACTTTTGTGAAAACTGACACGAATCCCTTTAGAGATAGCTCGAAAGGGGAAGCAGCCTCCTCACGCCGAGTAACGCAAGCAGTAATAGGATTTCAGAAGCATCGTTTCATACCACAAAGACCTTTTCCACTCCATTTGCCCATCTTGAAAATTAGGAGTTTCACAAAAGTTTACGAATATGGTAAACATTCCGGATGAATTTGGAAATGGACTCATTATCAAAGTGACTTCTTTCCCTCAAAACCATTTCTTCAGTACAAATTTTACCCCCATGCTGAAAAAGTAATGTTAACAAAACTATAAATTCTTATATTAAAAAACCCAAGCTCACAAGCCAAAGGCTCACATGACTTAATTCTCAACACAGAAACATATTCTGTGCTTTGCTTGTAGGATAAAGAGATAAATGATGACTGAATGAGTGAGCATCAGGGATTAATGGTTCTTATAAGCAGCTTCCAAGACACGTCAGTCTGTCAGGTTTAATGGAAAAAGCTCTGAAGGACTTAGGAGACCTGGGTACTATTCTCTACTCCATCCTGGACCTTCTTTCTGGGACTCAGTATCTCTCCATGCAAAACTATGAGACACTAGGACTAGATGGTTTCAAAAATGTCTTCTTGTGGTTAAACTTCAAATCAAGGCAAATCTATGCCAAAGTTCTATAATATTTACAACAAAGTTCCACACTCATACAATAACTGATGTTCATAATGAAGATTCTGTGGCACTATGCAATCTTGATGCATTTTCTAATTATCAAAAATTCAATTACACCCAGAATAACTAGATTATTAAGCTCCTCATTGTATTCTGAATCTCTGAAAATTAATTTCTATATGGATTATATTTTGGGGTGGTTAGCCAGAATATTCAACTGATCATAACATGTCACTCTCCATCCTTCCTACATTAATGGGAGATTATATTTGATATCTCTATTATTAAATATAATACAGTTTCACTATAACACTTGCGACAAGGAAAAATTTAGCAATGGTGATTCTGCCTTTAACACCACACAATGATGATGAGACAGCAGAGTATAGTTGTACACAGTACTAGGGTAAAGTACAAGAGATACAAGATGAATAGACAGTCCCTAATCTAAATGGCTTACAGTCTAGTACAGAGGGTATAACACATGTACAGGAATAAGTATAAAACTAGCAAGAATGAGAAAAGGAATCAAAAGATCCTTCTCAAGTGTGATAAGAAAACTACATCTCTGAGATGGAAAATTAGGGGAAGGGAAAACTGTTGAGATAGTGGTACCTGAGGTGGGTTTCAAAGAACTCTCCCTGCCAAAAAAAAAAGATTTCAGCAGAGATCAGGGAACACCTAGTAGCCTGGTCTAGCTAAAATATAGATTGCACTAAAGGGAATAGTATTAAATAATGCTGGAAAGGTAGACCATAGAAGCCTTTAACCACCAAGCTAAGGATTAGTATGGGATTATTTCACCCTATAAGGTAGTAGAGAACCACTGAAGGCTTTTATCAGGGAGAAAACATGGTTAGAGATGTACAGTAGGAAGATTATTTTGAAGGCTATACAAAGATTAGAATGGAAAAGGGAGAAAACATAAAAAACACTGGATCTGGAATCTGAAGATGTGGTGTTGAATTTCAACCCAATCATCTACTAACCCTTCTACCTTGAGCATGTCACTTTCCCTCTCCAGACTTTAGTTTCTTATCTGCAAAAATGGGAATATTTGTATTATCTCTTTTCATAGGAAAGTGTTTTGTAATCCTTAAAGTGCTTCATCAAGGAGATGCTCTATTAACCTTAAGGGTCCCACAGGGTTCTATCCTGGACCCTCTTGTCTTCTCCCTTTATACTATTTCACTTGGTGACTGCATCAGCTCCCATGGATTCAAATATCATCTCTATGCTGATGATCCTCAGCTCTATCCAGTCCTAACTTTTCTGATAACTTCCAGTCCTCACATCTCCAATTGACTTTCAAACATCTCAAACTGAAAGTCTGGTAAACAGCTTAAACTCAACACATCTAAAACTAAACTCATTATCTTTCTCCCAAAATCCTTCTTTTCCTTCCAAATATCTCTATTACTTTTGAGGGTATTGTCATCCCCCAGACACCCCAGGCTCACAACCTTGGTGTCATCCTTGACTCTTCACTAGTTGCATTCCAATATCAAATCTGTGTTGCCAAGGCCTATCAATTCTCTCCTCTGATGTGGCCACCACCCTGGTACAAGCCCTCATCACTTCAGGCTTGAAATGCTACAACAGTGTGCTGGTGGGTCTGCCAGCCAGTTCAGCCACCTAAGTGATTTTCCTAAAGTACAAGTCGAATCATGTCACTACCTCCCACCCCTCAACCACCCCACTTTAATAAACTCTAGTTGCTGTCATCTTCAGGATCAAATACAAAACCTTCTGTGTGGTATTCAAAGCCCTTCATAACCTGCTACCCCCACCCTTCCGTCTTCTCACACAATCCCAGTATGGACTCTTCTATACAATGACACTAGCTTCCCTGTTGATTTCTGAACAAGACACTCCATCTCCTGCCTCTGGGCATTTACTCTTGCCCTATGCCTGGAATGTTCTTCTTCCTTATCTCTGTCTCAGGCAAGGATAGAGAACCTGCAGCCTGGAAGACATATGTGGCCCTCTAGATCCTCGTGTGGCCCTTTGAATCTAAACTTCACAAAACAAATTCCATTAATAAAAAGATTTGTTTTGTAAAACTTGGATTCAGTCAAAAGGCTGCACCCAGGGTCCTAGAAGGCAATATGTGGCTCAGGGCTTCCTTGGTTAAAATCCTGCCTTCTATCTTCTTGATATTCCTTACTTCTAGTGCCTTAGTTCTTTTGAATATCTTAAATTTATCCTGTATATAGCTTGTCTGTACACAATTATTTGCATACTGTCTTCCCCCCAACTCCTCAAACACAGGAATTTTCTTTTATTTACCTTTACTTCTATCCTCAGAGCTTAGGCACAGTATTTGAGTGCTATACAAAGAAGACATCATTATACTGCTTATTTTTTAAAAATATTAATAGCTTTTATTTTTACTTTACCTACATTTCCCACTGTATTCTCCCATCCCCCTCTCCCTACACCAGAAAATCATCCCATGAGAAAGATTTAAAAAAAAAAATAGTTCAGCAAAACTAAACAATTCGGCAAAAAAACCTCAAAAAACCCTGAAATTATCTGCACTGGTCCAACCCACTATACCCTCACCTCTGCAAAGAAGGGAGAGAGGTACCTTGTCAGATATATTTACTGGGGCCATATTTGGTTATTAAAATTTCACAGCATTCAGTTTCAACTGTTTTGTTGGTTTTATTTTTCTTTCCATTTACATACATATTCTTATTTAGAACAAAGCCCTAGTGCATCGACCCCCAAAACAGTGCACTGGCACTAGTTTATTCAATTTGTGATGAAGGAAGTCTCAAAAAATATTCACAAATTAAACATTTACCGTGACCAAGTATACCTCCAAGACTGTGTGCTTTCTACTTGAAAATCTCCAAGCTTATAAAAACAATCAGTTACATGGGAAAAAAGTTAGAAATAAAACTAAGAAGCCTCATGGCCCTGAAACTTGAGACACCCATTCTAAAAACAAAATGAGATATGCCACAGTTTAACAGATGCCACTACAGCTCAGATTCAGTTTCAGATACAGAAAAGCTGTGCCATAGCATCATTTCATCTGTTTATACCTTCACTATAAACTATAGAATTTCTGTTGTAAGATGTAAAGTAGAAAGGATGGGGAAAGAGAGAAACAAATACACAAAATCACAGTTTAGGAGATTTTGAAGAGTTAGAAACCTCATAATGATGGAGCAAAGCCAATCACATACACAGTCATCCTCAACAAATGTGACTGTAGTGAATCATAGGCTGAATGAGTCAATAATGCAATGATGTTAAAATAATGTCACTTCTTGCAACTGTATGATTAAAAGGATTACTTAAAGATTAAAAAAGATCCCATTCTGCTCAAGATCAGTGAGGCATCAGTATGATTAATAATGACAAAAGACATAGAAAAGAACAGAAAAAAGGTCACTTAAGAAAATACGGCTGACAAGAAAAGGGGTGCAAATTGAATTTGTTCCAATAAACAGACAATATGCTATCCATAAACATTCATGTTGACTTAGAAATGAAGAAAGATCAATTATTCTCAGTCACTGACAAGGCAAGAGAGAAGAATTAAACACAGAAAAACTAAGGTTAAATATTAAAACTTTACTTCACAAAATATAATATGCTAAATGAGTGGAAATATTGACAGGAGTAGGATAAAAAGATATTCAGTAAAAAAAATTAACACAGGCCTAATTAGGAATGAAATCATTCTTGCCACCGCTGGAAAGGGAGTGGGGGAGTGAATAGAGTGGAGAACCCTCTACAGAAAAATCTCTTCCAAAGTAGAACAGTCTAAGAAAACCAGGAGGTTGAAACATTGTTTATAATTTCTACCCTACACTCAGGTGTCAACAAGACTTCTGCCATGATCTTTATAGAAAAAGCTCATCAGAACTTGAGTTCTAGCAGGTTGCATGAACTCATTATTATAAAAGCAAGAAATCAACATGACTGTAAAGCAAAGTTCTTAAAGCCCAGAAGGTGGCTTTGGTGACACACATTTGAAACAGAATATTTTTTTCCTCCAAAGTTAAGAGGCTCACTGGTATTTTCAACTTTAGTTGAAAAGATTTCCTTCTTTGGTAAACTCAAAACAGTGAGACAAATTATATCTTTAAATCAAACAATTTTAAACATCTAAACTTGATTAGAATGACTCAACCAGTATGAAAATAATATGATACTTCTAAAGGCTTGCTGAGAGTTCTGAGAAATGCATGGGAGGAGAGGAAGACAGGGGAAAGAACATTACTACTTCCTCCCAATTTCGGCTATTGGCCTCAGTGTATCTCACTGGCTAATGAAGGTGGCAGGACATGACACAAGCTTTGCCTTTATTAGCTAGCTGAGAAATTTCAGCTCTTTAAAGAAACTATTCTCTTTTTCTTTCCTCACATCTAATACAGCAGGACCCATTAACATCCACGGGGACTCAAATATTGTGATAATAAATCCTTTTCCTCTCTGCATTTGTTAGCAAGTTAGCAATACAGTCTACCTATACTATCTATTACTTACTCCATGGCAAGGAGAGAATACTTAAGAGAATCAATTCACATCTTGAAATAAAATTGATTGACTGATGATAACTTCTAAGTGTTTCCAAATTTAAAATTTACTAAAAATTAATCCCCAGAGGATCACAGAACTTTGAAGCTGGAAAAGAACTGAGAGATCATCTAGAACAAGGGTAATGAACATGGTATCCGTGAATTTGTTTAAAAATAAACGTTATGTTAATAATTGTGCTTTAACATAATTGGTTTTCTTTGTAATCCTATGTATTTTATGTGTTTAAAACATTACTGTGAGAAGCGGTCCGTTGACTTCACCAGAATGTGAAAGGTGTCTATGCCACAAAAAAGGTGAAGAACTCATGTTCTGATTCAACTTTCTTGTTTCTAAGGATAAGAAAGTCAAGTCCCAGAAGGGTAGAGTAACTTGTCCAAGGTCACACAACAATTATAACAAGAACCAGACCCAGAACCCAGGTCAACTGTTTTGCTATTTAGGGCTCTTTCATGCTGTCAAGATTGTAGGTAAGAATCTCTTAAATGTATCAGTTAACATACATTATTGCTTGGTACCTTTTCAGAAAATAATCAAGAGTTCCTATTCTTTTTAAATGATTTAGTATATTCATTACAAGTAATGGCAGGTCAGAAATTATCTTCAACAATGAGATTTCACCATTGTCATTTCCTGAGGCATATTATATCTTAACCATTCTCACTTTTCAAACAGCAAATTCATGCCACAATTTAAATGAAGTAGTATTAATCAGAAAGGTTTAAAAATGTCTGTTGGATCCATTTTCGAGTGTAAATTTGGGGGAGGCATCAATTTGAAGCTGATGAAGCTTAAAACATCTGTAAGTTTTATCAATGTTCGTAATTCAGATCATTCTAGGTAAACAGTTACACCCAAACAGACCCAACTTTGAGCTTCACGTGTTTTTTTTTAGGACAGTACAGGCTCACAGTAATAATCCTGATAATCAACAGCCTTTCCTTGTGTGAATAGAGAAGGCTATAGCTGAAGTATATATAGAAGGGTGGTTTTATTATATCTGGATTTCAACTAACTGGTTAATGATTTTCATTCTGCAGATGTGGATGACATTTCAACATTGATTCCAACACATTTGATTCATCTATTTTGGTTCTTGAGAAAGTTTTCCAACTAGGAATAAAACTTTTAAAAACTGAACATATTTCTAAAAGCTATACTCAAAGACCAGTAAAATATTGAAACCTAATGTTCAACCATAGAGTTTTCTAGTCATACATCATTTTCTGTTTGTGCCCTACCCAACTGTTTCAAAGTTCATTTTTACAGTGTTCGGGGATAATAGCAACCGTATCAGTCATAGAAGCCATGTCCAGTCAATTTCTTCAGAGAGCAAATGGAATTTTTCCAAATAGATTAACTTTCAGTGTAGAGAACAAGGACCCCCTGAGGTTAGTATTTCTGAAACGGAATGGCTAGGAATTAAGTTTAGATAATTTCAAGGGATATTTTTCAAGTGTGACTGGCTCAAAATGGGAGGCCCTGCCATTTTAAACATGAAATTTTTAAAAGCCCCTAGATGCAGCAGGCAGAGGAAGAAGTCAAGACGGAGACCATCAAGTGTTCTATATCATGGCAAAACCATTTATGATGGCAATAGCTGCAAGGTATGAGATGCAATAACTACCATCATGTCTTATTCATCTGGAATCACTGGAAAAGGAATAGTTCAAAATAAGAGAATTTCCCAGATAACTGAAGCTTTTCTCTTGAAATACCTAAATTGTTTTTTAAAATTTCAAATATTTTTTGATGGAAGTTTTTTCAAATACAATACACATATTTTCCTGTCTTCTTAAACAGACTACGACAAACACAATTGAAGCTATTCATGCCACCTAACATGATCATTATAAAGTCAGGAACTGTTCTACTATAGACCATCAGCCAATACGCAGAGCGATACGCACACTGCTATGTGAAGGGCTGTTTAATTCTACACTGTGGCAGTTCTCCTGTCTCTTCCTTCAAAGTTCTACCGTCAATCATCCTTACTCCTCAACCCTCTTCTAATGTATTGCTTCTAATATGCTGTCATCTGGAGGGGAAAAAGATAACCAAGGGTGCTAGGTTGGTGCAGAAACTAAGGATGAATAGGCACTGAGTATCTGTGAGAGAAGAAAGAAAGGAAACAAATTTATTAGGTGCCTACTATGTGCTAGGCACTATTCTAAGTGCTTTATAAATATTATCTCTTCCACAAACCTTGGGACATACTTATGCTACTTTTATCACCATTTTACAACTGAGGAAACCGAGGCAGGCAAAAGTTATGTGACTTGCCCAAGGTGGTAAGTTAGTGTTGGAAGGTGGATTTGAACTTGGGTCTTCCTGTCTCCAAGTCAGCAATCTGTATTGTGCCATCTAGCTGTATGGACTAAAATACACCTTTGAGACAGCTACCTTGGCCCTTGAGTTTTAATTCCTAGATGCTGACTATGTGCCAAATAGTTGAGATTGTGATTGTTGGAAATATGATTCCTGGATAAAACAATTATTCCTAAAGCATTTAACTCAAATGACCCAAGCCTCAGTGATACAGATCATTGGGATCCAGAAAAAACAATAGTCTCAATAGTCCTTAATGCTAGTTCCTTCAGCAACCCAGAACAATGAAAAGTGT
This sequence comes from Potorous gilbertii, assembly GCA_028658325.1. Classification (NCBI taxonomy): domain Eukaryota; kingdom Metazoa; phylum Chordata; class Mammalia; order Diprotodontia; family Potoroidae; genus Potorous; species Potorous gilbertii. Next base: position 302,317,904 of record CM053769.1, on the reverse strand, counting down.
CTTTATCCAGAGAAAAAAAAATTCTGTCTCTAACACCGTCTTCACTTAGCAGAAAGGCTAAACAGAAAAGGCCTCATATTTACAGAGTTGCTTGAACCACATCACTAGGTCTTATTTCAAACAGGATCAGGAGTTTCTCAAACAGAGAAGGCAATAAAAAAGAGAGAGGAGTCTGGCCTCTTACACATACCCAACTATCTCCCTTTCTTGATCAGGCCTTGAATCAAGGACCTGTAATTCCTGTAAGGTGATAAAGTCTATTTTAGAAGCGGAAAGCAAAATATTTAAGCACAGGGGATCAAATTGGTCTGCTTTGATGGAGTCCTTTTCAATACAAGGACATATTAACTATATTCCAAGCCTTCCCATGATACTATGCTAATGAATGTTCAATGTTAAATCTGAAATACAGCAACCCAGGCAGAGAGTCTATATTGAGCCTTTATTTTAAACTTATTGTATTACAAGCACAGTATTTTTCAAAGTAAAAGTCAAAAAACCCTGATGCTAAATATGTTAGCCACATATATACACACATACAGATACAAGTATGTATGTATAAATGTACATGTACACATACACACACACACACACACACACACACACACACAAACACAGAGTGGACTATCTTGTTTGTTTCTCTATGTCTTCCAAATAGATCTAATGTGGGAAAGGGTGAAGTGGGGAGGGGGCACAGGGAAAAAGGAGGGGGGAGTTCAGATCTCTTGATCTTTTCTTTTGCAAAGAAATTATTCATGAAGCTCTTTCCTTGTCCTTCCCAAATGGTTAGGTTTAAGCAATTGCTTAAAGGGCTGTATTTAACTGAAGAACACATTATTCATAAACCCTACAGCCCAGGAAACACTTGCTTGGTAACTGGTAATTTTTATCTGATCAATGACTTCATTGCACAGAAACACCACAGTGGAATACACTTTCAGCATGAAATAGCATTAAGTGCATTCCTTCTATAAACAATAGAAGTTGGTTAATGGTCACTTTACAGTCTACATATCACCCTGAATATATATCTGAATGTGGTTTAGTCAAGCTTGTTTGAAATGGTTTGAGGGTCCAAAGTAGACTATGAACCTTCCTGTAATAGGTTAATGGATCAATTAATTCAAATTTGTTCTTTTCAAACTGAAAAGCCACTAAAGGCATTCAAAGCAATCAGCTCAATATCCCTAGCAAGGAAGCAATGATGGATCTTTTGATCTGACCTGGGCCCTCCTTAGCCATCTGGAACTAGGTACTGACTAAACTCTTACATCAGTGCTAGTGTCACAACTATTAAAAGTAAGTTCAATGCAAACTTGTTCTAGTTTCTTTCATTAAAACACACACAAACACATGTCTATATATGTATGGATGTCTATATACACACAAATACATATGTACATATAAATAGATACACTTAAGTTTACATAAATACTTTCTCATATTGTTTAGAAATAAGAAAATAGCTATACTGTAATATTTCTGGTCTGACACTAAAAGTAGCTCTGGGCGAAAGAAACTTATAATTCTAACAGGATATCCCAAAAATAAACCGTAAACTCCCAAGTATTATCAAGAGGAGGTTCACAGGAGAACATTATACACAGTAACAACAATATTTTAACAATGATCAACTGTGAAATACTTGGTTCCTATGATCAATTACAATGTTCCAAGACAATTCCAAAGGACTCAGGATGAAAAATGCTATCCACAAAAAGAGGGAACTAATGAACTTTATGTGCAGAATGATGTATACTTTTTTCACTTTATTTTTCTTGCTTTTGGGGGGCAGAGGGGACAACAGGTAGCTAATACGGTAATATTTTGTATGATCTCATATGTATAAGTGATATCATGCCGCTGCCTTCTCAATGAATGGGGGAGGGTTGGAGGAAAGAAGAGAATTTAGAACTCAAAATTTTAAATGAATGCTAAAATAAAGTGTATTTAAAACAACAACAACAACAACAAATGACTAATAAGGAGCCAGTACTGAGGGGGAAAAAGAAGAAGTTCAATTACACTTGGGCCCTGGCTAAGGATACTCCTAACATATGCATAAAAAGCTATGAAGTTATATTGTTCCTGAAGCATTTAACTGGAAAAATCCACTACTCTTTCCAAGTTTTAAAACAAATCTACATTGGCAAATTCCATCTTACTAATTCTAGTGTGTATCACTTCTAGTAAGATTTTTTTTTCCCATGGTGGACATAATGGTCTCAAATGGAAGAGCCTGACAACAATAAATACTTATTTTAGATCCTGCTTGATCTACATGCTCTTCCAGGACAAGTTCCACATTCATATTGATGTGGATAGAAACAGTGCTCTAAGAGTTAAAATAATATTGATTGACTTTGTGAAGCCCTTGGTGCCCTAAAGTCTCCCCTTACTACAACTTTCCCTTATTCTGGACCATAAAATTCCCTGTCCCCATCCTTCAACCTGGGGAATGGGATTTCCTTATCATGTGACATTCACAGTCCTCACCCAGTGCCTTTATCTTGCAAGACTTCTTTATCTTCCAAGACTTAGCCTACATCTCCAACACCGACAGGGAAAGCCTAAGATCATCCTATATAGTAATTCTGGTCCTTTTCCTAATTCACTGCCTTTATTTAGCTCCTTGCTAAATCTCAGGCCTGCTGCTTTTGCACTCCCAATGACTACAGAGAAGGTCTAAGTGAATTCATTCACATTTTGAACTAGTTCTTCAACAGTATTGCCAATGTGATCATTTAATACAAACTCTTATATGCCAAAAAAAGAGATAAAAATAGCTAAAACTTAAGTCTTTTATCCTTATAATGTACATACTGATATTTAGTGATGCTTCCCAAGGAAAATTGGTAGTCAGAGTAAACAAAACATCTCAGAGACAAGAGGAACAAAATTGTCAAAACGCGTCTGTCAAAGGAAATGAGGTACTATTTCTTGATCAATTAATCAATAACCACTTACATCACCTACTATGTGATATAAAAATTAAAAATGAAATTGTTTTGCCTTCAAGAAGTTTATATTCTATTTGGGGAAAATACAAAGCACACACAAGTAACCCTAGGAAGGCAAGAGCAGCCAAGAGAACAAAGAGAGGCCTCAGCAGAAGACTGATTTTAAGTCAAGTCTTAAAAGGAAGTTAGAGAACTCCAAGAGGCAGAGATAAGGTAGAAGTGAATTCCAGGCTTGGGGGGCCAGGCAACGCATAGAAATTCAGAGGTAGAGCATTATGTGAGTAACAGCATGCAGGCTAGTATGGCTGGGCCAAAGTATATTGAGAGTAATGTGCAAATAGACTATTAAGTGAGGAAGGGGTCAGGTTACACTATTAAATGCTAACCACAGCTTCTATTTCTTGTAGTGAATGGAAGCCATGGGAGTTTTTTTTTAAGTGGGGTGGAGATGGTGGTGACAAAATCAGATCTGAAGTTTAGGAAAAGTCACTTTGGAAGGATGGGGAGAGGCTTGAGGCAGGGAGACCAGTGAAGGGATAGCAAAAGATGCTGATGGCTGACCTAAGTGGTGACGGTAGAGAAGTGTGGAAAGAGAAATGCAGAAACGACAAGTTTTAGTAACTGACTGGCTCTCATATACTTTCATAAATCTATCAGAATATTGAACTTTCAAAATCTCTGCTAAAAAAAGGGTGCTTACTGTCTTAGAGAATGGAAAGATGATGCTCTGAAAAAGGGAAAAGATTAGGTAGGAGCCAGATTTTAGTTCTGCTTCCAGCCCCCAAACGAGGTGTGCTATCTCTGGCAACAACTTAAGCTTCCTTTTCTTCATCTATAAAACAAGTATAATTTTACAATGCTAAATGCAACTCATGTAATTGCCCTAAAGACACAATGAAGTAATAAAACTAGAAATATTTTGAAAACTATAAAGTACAATAGAAATATAAGGAATTAGTAGTAGTATTGTTAGTGGAAACAAACACAAAATTTTAAGTGATTATTTCACTAAAAGGCACAAATCTGCCCTTGCCTAGAGAACAAAAAAAAACCAAAATGGGAATAGTTGGTCATATCTGTTTTGTTCTGACAACAACACTAAGAATCAGTTTTCTAAGAGGAAGGGCATGTATTTATGAATAAAAGTCACTTCTTTTTGAGAGGGAAGGAACAGGGAAGATAAAAGACCTAGAGCTAATCAGTGGAGTGATGCAAAAGATAGTATAAATAAAAGATGCATATAGGTCACTGTTCTGGCTTCATTAAGAGGGAATAAAGGTGCTCTAGTGTACATTTTTAACACCTCCAGATCCTTATCAGGAAAGCAGTAAACAACTTCATTCATTAGAATTAAAGCACTGAGAAAAGGCATTGAGAAAAATCAGTTTCCTTTGTGCCAGCATTAAGCAATATTTTAAAAGTAAGAAATTGGATGCACCCAGTTCTATCCTAATATTAAGGCTACCAACAGTTTCTCTTGATATCTTATAGCTACAATTTTATTGAAAAAAAGAAAGGAATAATGGGTTCATTCTAATTACATTTGAGAAAATTCAACCTACAGCAATGTTTCAGGGTCACAAAAAAAGTGAAGCAAGGAAGGGGGGTAAGAGGAGAAAAGAATATACTATATTTCATTAGTGAAACGTAAGGGTTTTAATAAGGACCCAAAATTACCAATCAATAAGTGTCTAGAAATATACATGAGGATAAATGTAAACTCAAATATTGTTTCAAACAACCCTACAAATGAACCTTACTATGTAAAACTTTTATGCAGATTTTCTTTTTCAGAATGTCTTAACTGGGAATTTGATTCAACATAGAGTAAAACCTCAATTATTTAAAATGCCAGGGGCAGAGGAAATGATGTATCCTCATTAATAAGATTGCAGTGAAACCCTTTTTGTCTTAACACTTGTTTTCTTAGGTTTTTCCATGTTTTCCTGTTCTAGTGAACAGAATAATCATACTGGGTCATCATTCTAGTTCTAGACATCAGTTGTCACTGATGGTTATAGGAGACTGAAAGGCTGGTGGCAGGATGTCATAAAAGGCTTAAATGGGAGAGCCGAGAAGTCATCAAATCCAAATTCCTTATTTTATAGTGGAGGAAAAGGCAAGAGAACAGAAGTGACCTGCCTAAGGTCATATGACCAATTAGAACTCAAGAATCTCCTGACTCCCAATGCAGGATTCTTTTCCTCATGCCTCACACTAGCTCTACAATTTTGACTCTAGAAATTCAATTTTTTGTCTCCCACCACTCCTACCCATGTACCCACTCTAATGTTTTATCTTGGTGTGGAGATGATCCTGGTTCTTAATGGCTATACAAACCTCTATTATGCTGCAAGGAAATCAAAGATGATTCTCACAAAAGACCGTCTGCTTTACAAGAACCAGTCTAGCTAAGTACAGAAAGGCTCATGACTACTAAGCTCTCCACTTGGTGATGAATTCTTTGGCCACTGTAACCCACAAAGCAAATAAAAACAGAAAATGCCCCTTGGTCCAGCTTGAGGTCTTATCTGCTTGGGAGATTCTGAAACGTAAATGATGGTGCTTTGACTAGGAAATGCTAGTTTTGATTAGTGGTCTCTGCCTTTATTTCTTTAAATGTGGATTTCTAGTAAGATCAGAGAGGAGGGGAGGCAGGTAAGAGAGAAGGAGGCAAGTACAGTTAAAGACATAGACAGCAAAAATATATAGTACATATTAAATACACACACACACACACACACACACACACGCACATATTCATCTCAAGGTAGTATGGGAGGGAGGGCACAGGCAGTTAGCTGGATCCAGAGAGGATGCAGAAGATGATGCCTGAGCAGCATCTTAAAGCAGGAGCCCTAGATAATGTAAGAAATGAACACAAGTAGGAAGGGTATTCAGGCACAAATGATGGCCAGTGAAAAGGCACAGAGATGGGAGATGAATCTGTCATGTGTGAGGAACAGAAAGAATGCCAGTTTCACAGGAGGATGAATAATGACTGAGGTTGGAAAGCCAGTTTGGGGTTAGGTTATGCAGGGCTTTAAAACTATACAGAAGAGTTTATATTTTATCCTAGAGGCAACAGGAAGCCACTGAGGTTTACTGAGTAGGGGAGTCACATGGTCAATCTGCACTTAAGGACAATTAGTTTGGCAGCAACATATGAGATGAACCTCACTTTCACTTTTTCTCCAATCTATTCCATCTCCACATAAGCTGCCTGGGGCCCTAAGGATAACTCCATTCTGGGGCCTACTCTCCGATGGATGAGTCTGCCTAAGACAGCCACATCATGAGCAATCCCAGTTACACTGTTTCATTCATATCCAACTCACTTTCTGGTCTCTACCATCTCTATAATGGCTGCCTCGTCCCCTTCTCCCCACAATCCCTGTTTTCCTGGTATTCTTTCTGTTTTGTCTCCCCCCTATTTAAATGTAAGATCGTTGAAAGTGGAGGTTTTCTTATTTTTACATTCTCAGAGCTTAGCACAGTGCTTAGAACATAGAGAGTGATTGATAAATTATCCATCTGAACTGGTGGCTTGGGGAGAGATTTGAAGCAGGGAGATCAATTAGAAGACTATACCAGTAATCTAGATAAGTCATAAGGGCCTAAACTAAAATGTAGCTGTGTTGAGTAAAGGGGACACACCATGCAGCCTTCTGCATTCTGCAATTTAGCCAGACTGTCCTTCTATATATTCCCCACTCACGGCTGAGAGATAGTGTAAAGGTAGGAAAAAAAATCATCATATTAATCTTGCCATAAATAAATAAACTATATATAAATACTATATATGTAGTACAAATAAAAACAGAAGAATAACAAAATAAAGGAATTCAACAAAATAAAAGAATTCATATTTGAAAAGGCAAGTAAAGAAGTTGGCAGAGCTGGTCTTATACATCCACAGACAGTAAGAAATGTCATTTCATGAGACTACTTGGTTACCTCCTATTACAGGGCTCAACACTATCATGAAAATAATAGCAAAAGCTTTTGCATAAACAAAATCAGTGAAAGAATAAGACAAGAAATGGTGAAGTAGAAAAATATCTGTCATCAAATATCACTGACAAAAGTCTGATATCCCACCTATACAGGAAATGGATACAAATACATAACACTGAGTCAGTTATTCCCCAATAGATGAAGAAACCAAGACTAGCAATCAAAAGAATTTTAAATGATCATATGAAAACATAATAAGGAAAATGCAAATTTAAACTATACTGAGGTATCACCATATTAACATGCAAATTGGCAGAGATGACAAAAAATGGAAATAGCTGATGTTGGAGATGTTATGGGAAGATGAGTCATGTGCGAGGAATATAGAGAAGAGCAGTCTGACTAAACTGCAGAGTGCAGAAGACTGAGTGTGTCCAATAATGCTTGAAAGATAGGCTGAGGTCAGGTTATGAAAAACTTTCAAGTTTAAAGAAATCTTGCCAAAAGAGCCAACTAAACAGTCATTCCAATGATGTTTAAAGATGAAACTATAAAGAGAGCAAATGGATGAAAAATGCAAAAGAGCTCTAAGAATTCTGTAACAAATTCTTTTCACCATCATGGACAATGGAGCTACCCTACCGCATTTGGACTCACAGTTCCTGATATATTTGATGAGTAAATGTAAATGGCACTGAAGAAAATTAAGATGAGAAAAAGTTGAATTAGACCAGATATACACAGAGAAGATCCTTGTTGGAGGTGACACAATCGTGAAGGTATTAAGGAGATTGATTTTAAGTTGTCTGAAAGAGGGGAACATACATAAGGTATGGAGAAACTCTCCGACTTTATTACTACTCCTCCCCCCAAAAAACATGACTAAGAGAATATCAGTAACTACCAACCTTTTTCCGCCTCCAACAATTTTTATAATGATCTACACATGCTGACGGCACCTCAAAGGTAACAGAAGGAAACAAGAGGTTTCCATAAATGTGGTCCACAGCAGCCCCTATCCTCACAATCACATTACTGACTTAGAGGCACAAAGAACCTAAGACCCCACTACGTTTAGGAACAATAAAGTTAGAAATCAAAGCTACTTGTTTTCTTTGTGAGAGTGGGGACAGGGAAAGGTAAAGTACCTACAAACCACGAGGGAAGTGATACAGAATAAAGGTTGTTGCCCATTTGAAAAAGCATTTGATTCAACTGAGCCAAACACAGCTCTCATCCAACAAAGTATTTCCCAAACATATATTAAAATCATGGAAGAGTCTACAAAAAATGTATAATATTGTCTGGTGATTCTTTTATTATAAAGATCAACTGGGCAAAAACAAAAAAGGTACTCTTGGGGCAGATGTCTGCCATGGTCATGGGTGAGTTTCAGCACAGAATTCAAGTGGAAAGGGAACTTCCTATGTAGATGGTGTGGTACCTTTCATTTTTATCTGGGAGTGACATCATGCTGATAGAATCCAGTCCTGGAATACCATAGAGACCTCTAAGTGAGATGTATAATTATTCATTTTAGCCTAACTATTCGCACAGGAAAAACTAATTGGATGAAGAATGTATTTAGATGGACAATCCATAGGGCTGTTCGTTCAGTACATACATTGCATATAAATATTGTGTATGAACAAAAAACAAGGCCCAGAACTAGATAGGAAGAGGTGAGCAGAACAAATTGCTTTTGGAAAATGGAAGAGTTTTTAAAATTCTTTTAGTCAACATTCTTTCAATAATGTTACTCTGTCATGAATCATGGAATCCTTCAAAGGGCAATGTTAAATGATATCTATGAGCTGGCTACAGCATATTACAAACTAGGAATTACAGAGAAATAGAGTAAAACATGTAATCAGAGAAATGTATGACTGAAGAAGGGGAAAAAAAAGATGGGCACAGACTGTGTTCTACTGGACAGCCTGCCAAAGAATTCAAAGAATGGCCTCACCAAGCTGGACGGGCCCTGTGTGGTGTATCTGTGGGAGGACGTGGATAAGAATGGCTCCAAAAGAGCAGAAATTGATGGATTACAAACTTGCATCCCTGGGAGGAACAGCCACCTTGAGGAGATCACAGACCCATTGTAGTACCTGGGCCCACCATCTCCAGGACTGGGTGAGAAGTGGATATTCTTTTCTAGGACAAAGTCAGGAGCCAAACGTAAAATAAGGAAGGACAGAAACAAATGCTAGACACTGCTCTATTAGGTTACTCCGAAGAACATTAAAGTATATTAGGTTACAGCGATAGTTTAATGGGATTACTCTCAGTTTCATGACTGCTGGTACTGTAACTAAATGTGGAGAACACTACATGTTACCCCTCATTGAATCTTCTATTACTGAAAATAGGAGTCGCCAAATTGATTGAAAACCAACCTTGAGCTTCATGGTCAGGCAGCAGAAAAAATCAGGCAAAAAACAAAAAACCTTACATCAAAGCTTCTTTTCTCCACCATTAGAATTTAACTTGAACTAGCACTTAGTCCAACACTTTTTTTAAACAATCTGTAAATAGAGACTGTTTATGGTAATTATGGAAATAACTGCCTAAAATTGTTCACCCAAACAGCAAATGAATGCAGTAACAAATTGAGATGGTTCCTCCAATAGTCTATAATGCCATTTATTATCTAATCAGCAAAGAGTGAAAAACAGATCATTAGAGTTTAAGGAGACTATAATTATGAAAAGAGACCTTCTTCTTCCCTGCTCTTGCAAACTCTGATCACAACACAGTTATTTCAAGATTCAGCTTACAGGAGCCCTATTTAAATAGGAAAAGGACTAATTGGGCCTCTAGTAGCGGCTATATCGCTTTGATGTCAGTTACCAGGATGGACTTGAGTAGAATTCTTTATGCTCTATCAGGCCAGGGACCCAAGAAGGTTAACCCCCTCAACAGCCTCTATTTCTGATTATATCTAGATGCAATGTATGAAAATTTGTACTAATTCAGGGCAAGAAGAGTACTGCCTTAATAGCCTACAAAGATAACAAACATGCCCCTGGGCTACTGTACAATGAGGCAGGAGCATTTTTCATTCTGACATGGTAGGTGCACCTTGCCAGCTAGGTAAGTCTCTTCTCAACATCTGGTAAAACAGAAAGAGGAATGAACTGGGGACCAAGAGACCTGAGATCCAGTCCCAAATCCATCCCTAATCCATGTGAGTTAACAGCAAGGCCAGCTGAGTAGGGTGAATTACTTTCCTCTTGGGGGACTCAATGGCTTTATCAGTAATGTGAAGGGATTGGTTTGGATACTGTTAAAGAATTCTTCTTGCCTAAAATTTTACAATTCTAGTACTTTAGCTCACTCTTGCTTTGTGTCATTTCGCTCTGGAAGCCAGTCTGCACACAGCTAGTGACATACAGAAGAAAGAACAATGGAGGTGGTGTCAAAAGATCTGGATTCTGTTCTCTGCTCTGTCACTTACATAGCCTTGGATGAGTCATGTAATACATCTGGGTCTCAATTTTCTCATCTCTAAAATAGGCATAGTAATTTTTGCATTGAAACCCTCGCAGGCTGCCTGCAAGTATCATAAAATCCCCTGGATGTGAAATTCTTAATATTTAATTAGTTTGAGAAAGTCCTTCTCTGGTGCATGGAAGTGATCTGGGATTGTCTAATTCTTGGTCAACAAGAGTAAGTTCTGGCAAGGTCTACCAAGCTAGGAACAATTCAAGTATGGCCCTGAATTCGATGGCCCAGTCTATTTAACCACAGAGGGGCTCATTTAGTCACTTGGTAAAGAATTCTTTGTGACTGAAACCCATGAAACATTTGATTGGTATGTGGCATTTGTGGCATATATGCATATATCTCTATACCTAAAAGCTTCCAAATTGATTAATTTGATAACCATATTAATAATAATAAATTATGGTCAAGCTAAAACATACTCAGACTTTTCTAAATTCAGTGGAATATACTAGAACATTCACATCCTTACAGATAAGAAAACTAAGGCTAGTTCAACAGATGCTAAGTGATACTAAGACACAAAACTTAAACAAGTGTCTGGATCCAATGTTCTTTCTAAAGTTGTTCAAACAAAATCTAGGTAAACCACAAGATACAAGCAGTTTTTCTTTTACCTATACCATTTTAAAGATGAAAGCTAACCCAAAAGGGTACCATCAAATGAGTTGGCAATTATGAACCCTGGAAATCAGTATCTAAAGCACCTTTTCAGTCCCAGATAACCAGCTCACACTTGAAAATGGTTAAGAAAGCTAAGCTAAGAAACACAAAAGCATGCATTCTTTCCTTTTGGGTGATGGTACAATGGATAAGAGAATCATGCATGGCATCAGGAAGACCTAAATCCAAATCCTATTCAGATATTTACTGGCTCTGTGACCCTGGACAAATCACTCTCATACTGTCTTACTGTGCAGTGTTGCTGTGAGGCTCAAACTTTATCTACTTATATGCAGAGTTTTGCAAACCCCAAAGTACTATATAAATTCTAGATATTGCTGGTATTGTTGTTACTTCAGTACCATAAAGCCATTGCTTTATCAGCAAGCCTTCCATTTTTCCAACAATATGAATCTATCAAATGTCAGGGAATATAAACTACTCTGAAGTAAAAGAATATTATTCCAGAGAGGTCCAATGGCATAGTGGATAAAGAATCAGCTTCAAATCCAGGAAGATCTAGGTTGACACCCCCCCACTCTGACACCTACAGGCTGTGTAATCCCGGTCACACAGCAACTTCTCAGTGCTGTACGCAACAATGTAAAACTCTAATTTGTAGAGAAGAGGTCAACCTACATTGATCAAGGGATTTTCCTTACCTGAAAGTTTTCTATATTAATGAAGTCAAAGGTCCAGTTCCTATCCTATCCCAACATCATGTTAGGGCTAGAGGAAATCTATGAAATCATTTATCCCACAGGGAAGTGACCTGCTCAGGGTCACTGTGATGGCAATCAAATTAGGATCTTTTGCTGTTATTGTTTTACTAAAAGTGCCTCTGATTGGATAATGTGATTAAAGAAGATCTTTCCAACCAACTGATGGGCTGCCCATTGTGGGAAGCTTCATTAGGGGAGTTGTTTTGTAGGAGGGTCCCAAGTACCTTTTGTTTTTTTCTACTGAGGCACTGGGTCAAAGGGTTAGGTTTTACTTTGGGCCTTAGTTTTTGTAAGAAGTTTTGAGAATGAAATGAGGACTCTGGGAAGCCACTTTAAGGAGTCTCCCCCACCCCTCTGAAAACCCAGATGTTGGTGTTTCCCTCTCTGGTAACTATGGTCAGACATATGGACCTGTCCGTTGAATTATGGTCAGGCAGAGGAGGTCATATCTGTTGACTTTTTGATTTCTCTGTATTCTCTTTGAAGTTCAAGGTACTGACTCCTCTGAATTAGGTGAATGATACACGTGCTTGGTTAAAGGAATGATACATGTGCCTGATTAAAGTGATTGTTAACCTCTCAAAAAGTTGCCTTTCCTTTTGTGAATGCGGATCTAAGAACTTGCGATACCAGGAACCCCTGTGTATGTTGGGGTGCTTACTGTTACAGGCATACACCTCAGAGTCAATTGACCTAAATTCTTGTCCCAGGTGTGTGACCTGGGTCACTTCCCTCTTCTGGGCTAAATGGTCTCACAGATTTCTTCTTTAGGTCATCTGACTCCCCAGTCCAGAACTCCACCCATGGGTTATAATACCACTGGATTTTGAAAATCTCTGCATTTTCCACATAATGATCAACTAACTCCCACGTGACCCTTCCCCCCCAATTTCAGTGATTCTGAAAGCATCATTCAGACCCTATTACCTGTCTCCCACTGCCCAATTCCTTGCTCTCATCCCCCTCAACCCACCCAAAACCCAACTTGTCCCTTCACTGTGCCCTCTAAAATGCCTGCTCTATAAACAACAAATTTACTTTCATTCTAAATCTCCTTTTCTACTCCTTACATCTTCTGCTATGAGACCTAGTTCCCTCCTGATGTCTTCTCAGCCACCCTGGCTACTCTTTCCAGCCGTGGTTGTATTTTCACTCACTACCCTTGATCTCATGGTCAAGGTGGGGAAGTTGGAATACTCCTTGCTCCCCAGAACCAACCCCAGATTCCTCCTCTACAGCCATCATTTAGTTACCTCTCCTCCTTTGAATTCCATGCAATCCATATCTACCACTCAAAATCCTGAGAGCTGTTTTCATGAACACTCCCTTCCTCGCTAAATGAGTTCAGTACCTTGCTCACAATCTTTCTTCCCTCCCAACTCCTGTACTCATTTTAAGGGACTCTGACATACTTCTTGATACTCCCTCTAACATTCTTACCTTACGGTCTCTCGACTTACTCCACCCCCCCCAGACATGCCCTTGATCTTGCCATCACCTTCAAATGTACCACCTCCGTATTCATAAACTCTGAAACGCCCTTTTCTGATCACAATCTATTAACCTTCCACCTCATTTTGTCTCCCAGTACCAAACCTGCTCTGACTACACTACGATCTCTGGTCCCTTGATCCTCAGTTTTCTTCCAGGCCAACACTTCTGCACTAGTCACACTCTTCTCCTTTCCTCATTTTGAGACCTTGTTCAACTCTTAACACTCTTTTCTAGTCTCTCATCCACTTATCACATTGTCAACTGTGTCCCTTGGATTGTATCATTCAAACCTTTACACTGTATCATCTGAATAATTTCAACCTTTTACTTTTTGATTAAAAATAATAAATAAATCAGATGGCTCCTAAATTCAGAACATGAATACATCTGAGGCATTAAAATTTTTAAGATTCTGAATAATAATTATATGCAGAATTTATCACGAATCACAACGTTCTGGAAAATGAAAAAATATAAAAACTTTTTTTAAAAATGTATGAAGAAATGGAGTAGGGGAAGGAGGGGGAAAGGGAAAGAGAGGGAAAGGGAAAGAGAGAAGGAAACAAAGTCTTCAGCTTACCCGAGTCTCACACTAGCAGCTATACTGCTGGAGGCTAAGAAGCTACAGGACTCAACAGGTGTCAAATTCTGGACTGGGTGCATTTTCTCTTAACCCAAAAAATAGATCGCATCAACTACAGACCTCAATGATTAAGAAATTCTGGTGCTGGTGAGCTCAAAGCAGGCCGGAGACAGTGGGTACCCCTTTAGTCATACAGCATACGTTGCTTCATGTGCCTGTACTTTGCCTTTCCATAAAACAAACGGGAGCTTAGAGCAGGAGGGAAAAGTAAGGAGGACAAATAATCTAGCACTATTCACTCATCCAATTAATTCTTGAAAATAAGGGTACTATATTCAATCACCCTGTGCATCACTCAACTCTTCACTTGGAAAATGTCTGTTCACAATGGGTTTTGACTGTTGAGTGGAAAAGTAGCATCAAAACATTAACTTAATTAGTCTCACGAAAGAGGAGCATGGAATTGCCAAGCAGTTTGAACCTTTTCACTTCTGTTAGACATTAGAATTCAATAAAAAGAAAAGATTCTGGTCAGTAGAGGAGTTGAAGAAAGATATTCCCATAGAACATAAAGTCATATTTTCTATCATCTTTTAATTTCTGACAATATCAACACACTTCAGGGAAAAGATTAAACCTCAACTTCTTTTTTTTTAAAGCAGAAATAAATTTACGAAAACTATTTGGTAAGCTCCAAAATGCAATACAGGTCTTTCAAAGCTGATTATTTTTACAATATTACATAAATTATTCTCCTGGTTCTGCTCAGTTTATTTTGTATCAATTCATAAAGGTCTTCCCAGCTTTTTCTGAAACCATCCTTTTCATCATTTCTCACGGCACAATGGTATTTCATCACCTTCATCTACCATAACTTGTTCAGTCATTCCCGAATCGATAGCTATTCCCTCAGTGTCCAATTCTTTGCAATTACAAAAAGAGCTGCTATACATTTTTTGTACATGTGGGTCTTTTCTCCCTTTTATTGATCTCTTTGAGATGCAGAACTAATAGTGATATCCTTGGGTGAAAGGATATGCACCTTTTAACAGCATTTTAGGAACAATTAAAAACTGCTTTCCAGAATGGTGGACCAGTTCATAGTTCCACCAGCAGTACATTAAAGCACTGTCGCGTGGTGTCCAGAGCTAGACACACTAGTCGAAATGTAGTGAGACCAAGAGAGAATATAGTGAGACTATCGTTTCCCTATAACTGGATACTCTACAACTACTAACTCAGTCCCAGATCACACACATATATTTTTCTAAAGCATAGATCTAATCATATCATTCTTTCACTTAATTAACTCTTGTAACTCTCTAGTACAATCAGTATCAAATAAAAAGATTTTCACAACCTAGTTCCAACCTACCATAGTATATGAATCATTTGGGGCAAACAACAAATTAGAAGGGTTTTCTTTCAGTAAGAGCAATGACCATGCATGGGTACTTCTACTGATGCTAGACTGATTCAGAACCTCTGTCCTTGACTACCTTCAGTTAGTTAGTTCTAAAGCTAGTGAGATTTGGTATTTGTACCATATACAATTTCACTACTTAACTTTTGTTGTGTTTTTAATTCTGTGGTTTTTAAGAAGGGATACATGGAAAGGCTATACTTCTTAAAAAGGACATTTCAATGACTGTTATAGATACCAAAACAGCTTTTGGTGTGGAGAAATCAAGCATTTCAAAGACCATCAAAGCCCACAACGCAACAGGATCAATTGCACTAAAGAGCAAAAGAAAGTGCAGACAAAAGTCAAAAACAATGTCAAGAATTGGCAAAGCTGTAAAACAGCTTATTAAATCATCAGAAAACAAGCAAGAATCTTTAGAGAGATCTGGCAGCTGAGGGATGGGGAGAGAAGAGAAAGGTTGTCACTGATTCCTCTTCAGTAGAGTGTAAACTTTTTGAAATTGGAAGAATGGGAGATTAGGAAGAAAAAAATATTTCTAACAGGCAAGATGAGAAAAAGAAAAAGGTAATTTTTACTGATGAAAACTTTCTTTTCATTCAATGTTATACCAAAACCATTATGAGAACAGTCTAGGTGAGACTATAACATCTGGGCATCTTCATTAGGCAGTAAAATACCCCAAAATGTTTTGAGGATGTTTTACTTTCACTGAGTCTGAAATCTTATCTTCATTGAAGGAAAGACAAACTCTGATAAATATATTGATATACTGAGAAAGAAAATTGTTCCAGAATTAGAGAAATTCCCAAATGGAGACACAGTGCTTACACATAGACTTATCCAAGTCACATGACATGAAAGATTAACAATTAATAAACTTATTCACGCTTAGAATCTCACTTGATTTAAACCCCCTTCAAAACGTATGAGCTATATCAGACAAAGACTAGACCTGGAAAAATGGATGGTTTCTCAAGGGTATGCTGAATATTCATTGGACTAAATGTGTAGTTTCATGACAAAGAACGTATGTCAAAATACTGATAATTCAATGTTAAACTGTATAAAACAAATGACTGTAACAAAAAGACATTATACACACAGTACTTTTAAAGATGTAAACTGTTATAATTTACATTCCATTTTCCCTGTCCAATCCTGACATGGCAGATAGAGCACTGGGCCTGGAGTCAGGAAGATTGGAGTTCAGGGGTAGCCTCAGACACTTAGCAGCTATAAAATCCTGGGCAAGTCACTTAACCTATACCTGTCTCAGTTTCCTCAACTATAAAATGGGGATAATAAATAAAAGCACCTATCTCCTAAGGCTGCTGAGAGGATCAAATGAGATACTATTTATATAGCACTTAACACAATGCCAAGCACAGAGTAGGCACTTAATAAATGCTTCCTTCCTTCCCTCCTTCCTATTATAAATTACATAATTCCTGTACTCTGCGGTCCAACAAAATTGGTTTCTAGCTGTCCCTCCTCCTGTATTAGATATACAATATAATGCACATAGTCGATGCTTAACAAATGTTTGACTAATGAATGGATAAGAAAAGACAGAATCTGAATGATACAGAAATTGAGAAATTGACCCTGGTCCACATTTAAAAAACAACAGTGACTGCTACGTCTTAGGCATTAAAATGTACACCGGGGGATAAAAAGGCAAAAGTGAAGCAATCCCTGTGCTCAGGGAAGCTCACATTCTTTTCTTTTTTTTGGGTGGTGGGGGTATGGGCCACAACAGGCTCTCAGATATGTATGTACAAAATATAAACAAAGTAAAAACAAAATGCTGCATTGTGGGAGGAGATGAGGACAAACCTCTTGTAGAAAATGGCCTTTGAAGGAAACTAAGGTTCCAGGAAGCAGAGGCAAGGAGGGAGTGCATTTCTTGCACAGGCGTAGTGTGAACATGGAACAGTAAGGAGGCCAGTTGGGCTGGAATGTTGACTGTTGAAGTGTACAAGTAAGCCCGAAAAGGTAGACTAGAAGCAGGGCCTTAAAGTTACACCTGCCACAGGGAAGCCTTGCCTAGAACAGCCAACCTTTGAACTTTCAACTCTGTATCGGCTGCGATATACATCATTCATTCACATAGTCACACAGTCACACACACACATAACATAGCAGTGTGGCTTTTTTTTCCAGTCATTTATTATTTTCTTTTATTTATTAAATTCTTATTATGTACCAGGCTCTTGGCTAAAGAAGGGGGAAGCACATATAAGTAGAAAGAAAGTCCCCACCCTTGAGGAACTCATATTCTAATGGTGGGAGATAACACATAAAAGGAAGCTGCAAGGTAGAGAAAGTCCAGGGTACAGCCTGGAAACGAGAAGAGTGATGACACATGGCTGATCTGGGGGCCCTCCTTAAATTAGAGGTGCTAAATAAAGGCCTTTCAAATAATTGAAGATAGCTATCGTTTTCCTGCTCCTGTCTCCATGTTTTTTCTTCTTCAGGATAAATAATTTTAGTTAATATGATTTTGAGTCCCTTCCCCTACCCTGGCTGCCCTCATGAAATTACTTTGTAATAATTACTTTGGGGGTAGCTAGATAGCACAGTATATAGAGCACTAGTCCTGGAGCCAAGAAGATGTGAATTTAAAGCAGGCTTCAGACACCTACCTATTTGCCTCAGTTTCCTCATATGTAAAATGGCAATAACAGCAGCACCTACCTCTCAGAGTTACAGTGTTAAGTGCCTGTCACATATTAAGTGTTATATAAATGTTAGCTAAATATTGCTTTGTATATATTTTGTCGTTATTTATTTACATGCACATACAAGTCACATTCCTCTAGCATAATGTAAGTTCTCTGAGGGCGGGGACTGTTGTTTCATTTCTAAAATAGAGTGTCCAGAGCTGGACACACTCGTTTAAATGTAGTGAGACCAAAAGAGAATATAGTGAGTCCATAAGTGGACACTCAACAACCACTAACTCAAACTCAGATCACACCTGCTTTTTTGGTTGCCATTTCAAAGTAATTACTTATTTATAATCCAGAAATTATAACCAAACGTTAAATCTTCAGGGTAAGCATCTATATTGGAGCTGATGGAGTGTTTGGATGCATGTCCTTGGGCCCCAACTCTAAAATCACATTTCTCTTTAAAAATTACATTTCTCTCTAGCCTCAAAATACTATATCAGGCAGTTTCTCCCCAGCCCAAAGACACAGCTTGCCCTAGCAACAACCGTTAGCTCCCTTCCTGCTATAGTAGCCAGAAGCACTATAGAACTCATTAGTTTGAACTAGTTGTGTACTGGCTTAATTAGTGTGAACTAGTATGTGTACTGGGTCATAATAACATTTACTACTCACTGACCAATCCTATGTGTCCTAGACTTAAACATAACTATACTCCCTTACACTTATCTTGTCTAACAAGACACTGATGAGAGTAACCTGGTTTTTCTAAGCCAGCCCTGACCGCTGGTTGACTTAGTGACATTTCAGGCCTAAAACCATAACTCCAGGTAGGCCCCCCTTGGCTTATTTCCCAATAAATTTTGGGTAAAATACCTGTGCAGTAGATATCAAAAGTGTATGTTCCTTTAAGAACTGACCACACCTTAACCACTCCCTAATCCCACCCCAAAACACCTAGTTAGCATATTTGGCACAAGTGATAGTATAGAATATCCTACATAAACTTTCCCTGTACCCCTTTAAGGTTGTAGGTTCCCTAAAAACTCTTGCCCACTGAAAGGCATAATAAATCTTTATCGTGACTTCAACAATGATTGAGTCTGTGAATTCTTCTCCAGATGACTTGCTCCTGATACCCTTTGTCTTTGTGGGGGTCTCACCCCGCTTCCAGCCTCATCAGAGCTGTTCCTTTAAAAAAAAAATGCTTATGTCTTGTTTCTCATACTAGATGATCAGAAAGGACCATTTTTTATGACTCTTAGAAGCCCCAGTGTGCTAAGAGTGGACTCCACAGAGGCATTATCTTGACACCACAACAAAACAATGCTAAGGATCATTTTGGAAGATCCTAAGCTCTGTTGTGAAATAAGATGGTCAGAACTTAGCATCACTTTTTGTAGCAGCGAAGAACTGGAAACAAATGTAAACAACTATCCCTTGAGAAATGGCTAAATAAATGGTTGTATATGCTTGTAAATGGAATATTAGACCATTCATAAAAAAAGATAAATACCAAGAATTCTGAGATGCACAGGAAGACTTAAGGGAACTCATCAAGCAAAGTAAGAACAACTTGGGAAGGCAGCAATAACTACAATGCTGGAAATGAAAAGAACAGAGAAAATGAAACAGAAGGTTGGGCAACTGTAATGACCAAGCTTGTGGTCAAAAAAAAAAAATGGTAAGAAAATGCACCTCCCTCATCTTTTGTAAAAATGAAGGATTACAAATGTGGAGCAATGCAAATATTTTAAAACCAGCTTGATGTTTTGGTTTGATGCAAGGGTGGGGAACCTGTGGCCATGAGGCCATTTGTAACCCTCCAAGTCCTCAAAGGGCCACAGACTTCCCATTCCTGTATATGCTGTAAATGTTCAACCGAACTACGTTTTAATTTTGTTGTTGTTACATGGATTGGATCTCTAGGTAGAGAAGGAGGAAGGGACACATTTGAAATAAAGTGACATAAAAATAAAAGACACTCCCCTCAAAAGGAAAAGAAAAGTCATAAGAACACTATCCCAAGAACAAAAACTAATTGGGGGGGAAGGACGGAAAAGGAAGAATGTAAGCCAAGAGAAATCTATATGCTCCAATGATGGGCAGAGAATTAACTCGTTCTTTCCTCATATGTCCAATCCTAGGTTACACAGGCAGGTCCAGTTTTCTCTCCAACTTATGGAAAGGAGATTTAGGGAGGGAGGTAAATTTGGACAAAGTATGAGAGAAGGTGGAAAGCTACAACCGTGACACCTCAAAGAGTCATCTAAAGGTAGAGAAAAAAACCCCAAAACCTGCATCTATCTCCTTTACCCGATTTAACTCCCTACCAAATCCATTGTCAATAGACATGCAAATGCCCCAAGATACCCTGCAGAAAAATTTAAAGAGAACTATTTATAGTATAAATTAAGGAGTCAAGGTGGCCTAGACTTTTCAGGTTCCCTGTTCCTCTAGCTAGTGAAGTTAATTGCTTGGGTGGCTCTGTTTATTTCAGTTGCTCTTCTTTCAAAGGCCTGCCTATAATACCTCCCCAAATTGGCTTTGACTTTCTTGTGAGACAAAAGTATGGAAGTTTATTACTACATTAAACCTAGAGTTTCCCTCCCAGTCATTAACAATGCATATTTTTAGCATCTAAAAATGAGCATCTCTCAGACAGATATGTAAATATTTAGCACCATCTTGGTAAGGCTGTTAAGTTTTCATTTCCAATCAGGCAGGGGTATGCAAGTGTTTTCATTAATAGACAGTCTAATTATATCTGATGTTTTTGTTCCACACAATATTTTGCTTCTATATTTGAAAAATCTAATTCATCTGTATAATAAATGTTCTAAGAGGACATCTTAACAATTGAAATTTGCATACGTTGTACCCCTCAAAGCAAAGTGCTAGTAAAAATCATTATCAGGGTTACAAATACTGAAAAACCAAAGCCAGGTTGCACAAGGTCAGTAACTTGGTTCAAGATGACACAGAGAGTCTAAGAAGAGGCTCCAAAATTCCTTCCTTTCTAGTCAATTAAAATTTGTCACATCTATCATGTGACCCACAATGTGCAAAAGGGGAGGAAAGGAAGCCTTCCCCATAAATGACGGGGGCCTGCTTGTCCTCCTGGAGGCCACATTCATAGGATCATAGAACTAGAACTAAAAAGAATTTTAGTCTCATCATCTAGTCTCATCCCCTTATATTATAGATGAGTAAACAGGCTCAGAGAGGTTAAGTTACTGGCCCAAGATCACACAAGTAGTGCTTAGATTTGAACTCGGATTCTGTGCCTTCAAATTCAGTGTTCTTTGTACTATTCTGCCCTGTCTCAACTTGAGGAGAATAATCAGGGATCAATATGTCGCAGTCTCTCCCAATATATGCAATTCTGGCACAGTAAGAGTTGGCTGAAGGACGCAACTGATCTGGTGATGCCCTTTACTGCTCAGAAAAAGTTGCTTTTCCCTTTTCAGATTGGCCACTAAGACAAGTTTGTTTGTTCCTTATACACTGCTTTCCCACTAGATTTCAATTACTTACTATAAAACCCCTTCAAGGAACAGATAAACTAAACTGGATGTATTTTATTTAGAGTTTACAAATAGGCAGGATAAGAGAGAATTCCTTACTTGGGAGATAGAAGCTGATCAGGGGGCTCAGAGCTAATTTACATCAATTGGACAAAGAGGAGAGCAGTATTAGACAGTCCAAAGCTAATATACGAATTTGGGATTGATATACCTCCAGGGCGGGTAGGTGGCACCAAGGATAGTGTGCCAAGCCTGGAGTCAGGAAGATTCTTGCTGAGTTCATATTTGGCCTCAGACACTTACTAGTTCTGTACAAGTTACTTAACCTGTTTGCCTCAGTTTCCTCATCTATAAAATGAGCTAGAGAAGGAAATGGCAAACCACTCCAGTATCTTTGCCAAGAAACCATATATTTGTGGTTTCACAAAAAGACAAAAATTTCACAAAAATTTGTGGGTCACATAAAGACACAACTGAAATGACTGAACAACAATATGACTCTAGATCTAGAGCCGGTAGGGGCAATAGGCAAAGGAAATGACACATAAGCATTTGTACTTTCCCTCTCTAAGCTACAGTCACTCTGCTTCATAGATTTTGAAAAGCAAACCATGACCCTGAAGGGAAATGGGTTAGTTGCCAGGGGGCTCTGCTCACTAGGGAAGAGGAGCAAGCTGTCCCAATCACAGTCATCAGCAGTTTCATGGGCTCAAGAGATGACTGACAAAGCTGCCCAGACTATAAAAAAGGAGGCAGCACCCAAAGCACCCCCAAAGCCTTAGTACAGCTTTATGCTTATCAGTGCTATTGTTCTTTTAATACCTTTACCTGCACCAAGACTTGTGGGACACAAGAGATAAAGAGCACCAAGCTTAAAGCCAAGTGAGAGGATATGCAGACCTAGCTTTCTCACTAATTAGCTAAAACCTTTGTCAAATCACTAACCTCTCAAAGCTTTTGCTACCTCCTCAGTTAAAGGGAGAAATGGAGATGGGATAAAGAAGGGATGAACTACATGAATAATCTTCCAGTTCTGAGAGTCTACAGACAAGAGCTAGGTAGGTTGCCTTTCACTCAGTTTATGGAAAAAAAGGATTTGCTAAACAAATTGTTGGTGCAAACAAGATTTCAAAGGGAATGAAGAACAAACAGTATTTCTGCAATTTACATGTTTCCATTTGCATAAGAACTACTATGCTAATGAGCAATTATTCTTATGTAACTATTAAGAAAGACTTTTACTTGGTAAGCCTGCTTCTCTGAATTATGTTATATAATGAAAGGGAACACAACTACATTTCTTTTAAAAATATGCTACACAGTTATGTGTGGTAGGAAAAAAAAAAGACGGTGGATGTCCACTGATGGGGAATGACTAAAAAACTATGGCACATGACTATAATGGAAGATTACTGTGCAGTAAAAAATAATGAATGAGGAATTCAAAGAACCATAGGAAGATACGCTTTGAACCAATGCAGAACAAAATAAGAAGTGAATGAACAATTTATATGACGACTAACTACAATGACGTAAGGAAAAAGACCACCAAAACAAAACTGAACTTTCAGTAATGGAAAAACTCACAAAGTACAAAGCATACCGCCTCCCTCAGAGCAGAGAGGTGAAGGAATTACTCAGATACAACATGGTGTATACTGTTAGACACGGTCTCTGTTTTGGATGTTTTTGCATAAACAAAAGGATTTATGATTGAAAATGTTATTCACCTCCAGATAAAGGCCTAACGGTCTGAGTACAGCCTGAAGTACAATATTTTTCTTTTTTTTCAGAACACAGCTAATGCAGAATTCCATTGACGGAATTCTCATTCTCTCTCTGTCTCTCTCTCTCTTCCCCCCAACCCCCACACCTACAAATTTGTCTCTTTCTAACTTTTACCCATAGCTCTTGGTTCTGCCCTCTAGGACCAAACAGAATAAATAAAATCCTTACTCCACATGACAGTCAAAATTTAGATACTTGAACATAATAAGCCCAGAACTTTCTCTTCTCTAAGCTAAACATCCTCAGTTTCTTCAACTGATCCTTCAACTGTTGTATCAGGGACTTAAGACCTCTTCCCCTCCTGCTTGCCCTCCGTATGTTCCCCAGTATATAAAGGTCCTTCTCAAGCTGTGGTACTAAGAAATGAATACAACATTCCCCATATGGTTTGGTCAGGGCCCAAGTACAGCCCAGTTATTATCCTGATCACACTTGGTTGGCATCGCTCATTGATTCGTATTGAGCTTGTAGTTACCCCCGTGTCATTTTCAAACAAATTAGAGACTATCCACAGCTCCCTCTTTTGCATTTGTGAAGTTGATTTTGTAAAGTTGAAACGAAGTATGGATTCATTTCTATTCATTTTATTTATAAGATCTGGCCTCATTCTCCAGCTTGTTGAAATCTTTTTGATTCCTATCATCCAGTGTATTAGTTACGCCTTTCTAGATATGTATTATCCGAAATTTAATTAGTATGCCATCTATACCTTTATCCACAACACTGATATAAATGTTAAAACAGCACAAATCCAAGCCCAAACCTGGAGGGGGGCCCCAAACTCACCCCTATAGGATGCACTATTGGCAGATCTCCTGCCAAGCTACTGCTTTTACTTTTACCCTAGTCATTCCAAAGCCCTCAGCCAAATCTCAACCCACCAAAACTTACAAGTTTTATATGTAACCCACCACCCCTTGCTCTATGCTAGGTTATGTGAACAAATTAATATATTAATTGCCATTGTTATTCAGTAGTTAGTTGTGTCCAACACTTTGTGATCCCAATTCGGGTTTTTGAGGCAAAGATACTGAAGTGTTAGCCATTTCCTTCACCAGCTCATTTTACAGAGAAGGGAACTGAAGCAAACAGGGTTAACTGATTTGCCCAGGGTCACACTAAGCATCTGAGTACAGATTTAAACTCAGGCTTTCCTGAATCCTAGCCCATGTTGTATCTACTGCACTACCTAGCCACTCCCCTAGATTAACGGGTGCTAATATTTAGAAGATAAGTGCTTAAAAAGAGCACTGAATTTGGCATGAAGAGGATCTGGGTTCAAACCTTAGGAAAGTCATTGAACCTTCAAGAGGCTTAATTTTTTATCAATAAAACGTGGTTGGACTAAC
>CM053769.1:302222389-302293159 GCA_028658325.1 Potorous gilbertii | reverse complement strand
TTTACTTTAACATCCCCTTATTTTTTAATATCTTCCTTTCCCTTGCCCAAGGGGCCACCCATTATAACAAATAAGAAATGAGGTAGAGAAAAAGCAGTTCAGCAAAACTATGTGACATATCAGTCCTATCTGCTATTATATACTGTTCCACATCCAAAGTTCTCTGTTTCGGTAAAGAAGAGCCAAGTGTACCCTCATATCTCCTTTTGGGGCCAAGCACAGTTATCATAGTTATTATCATTTAACATTCAGTTTTGACTTTATCTTTGTTCTTGTTCTTTTTATTTACTATGCTGTAGTCATGTATTGTTTTCCAGGTTCCATTTATTTCACTTTACATCAGTTCACAGAAGCATTCCTATGCCTTCCTCTCTTTTCATTTTATGTTTTTTAATCAGCAGCAATCTACTTTCTCTTGCTCCCCCATTTCTCAGAGCCCTCGATGAGAAATAAAAACAAAACTTCTTTTATAAATATGCATAATCAAGCAAAATAAATTTCCATATTAGTCATGCTCCCAAATCCCAAATACGCCACAGTCTGTGCTGAGTCCCTCACCTCTCTATCAGAAGGTGGGCCACATGCTTCATCCTAAGGCCTCAGAAAGCGTGATTGGTCATTATGCTGATCAAACTGTTTGACTTCCTAATGTGGTCTTTGACCAGACAGGATTTTTAAAAGGGACTCAGCACAAAGCCTGATACAGAGTAGGTGCTACATAAAATGTTTGCTCCCTCCTGTGTGTGCCCCTTTGTATAACAAGTTGTTCTCCTGATTCTGCTCACTTCGCTATGCTTCAGTTCATGTAAGTCTTTTCAGGTTTTTTTTTAAATCATCCCCTTTATCCTACCTTCCGGTGAAATATACCATAGGATGTTCAGCCATTCCCCAACTGATGGGCACCCCAACAGTTTCCAACTTCTTTGCCATCACTCAAAGAACTAGAATTGTGTTTGTATATACTTAGCTCAGGGCTAGGGTCAGGAACCTGCAGCCTTGAGGCCTCCTGTGGCCTTCTAGGTCCTTGTGTTCAGCCTTTTGACTGAATCCAAATTTTACAGAACAAACACTTGTATTAAGGGGATATGTTCTGTGAAGTTGGGACTCAAAGGGACGTTCTTGAGGACCTACAGGGCTATCTGTAATCTAGAGGTCACAGGTTCCCCATCTCTGGGTTACAGTTTATTTTGCAGAGGCCTACTTGCTCACTTAACCTGTCTGCTTTTGATTCTACCTTTTCCCATTTCCCTCCTATTTCCTTGTTGAGTGAAATGCATTTCCGTACCCTATATGCATAGTGGGTGCATAGTCTTTCTTCCTTTAACCAGTTCAGATGCCTGCCGCAGACATTTGCTAGTTGTGTGACTCTCTCAGCCTCAGTTTCCACATTTGTAAAATTGAGATGATGGCTCCACCTAACAGGGTTTTGTGAGATAATACATGTAATGGTGCTTTGCAAATCTCAAAGTGCTATGTAAATACCAGCTATCAGTATTATTATATCAATCATGCGTAGTTTTTCTCCCAAAGGATCTATATGCAAGAAAAAAAAACACATCACAACACAAAGTATCGGGAACTAAAGTTACTTTCTGTTCAAAGACTCACAAGACTATTTCAAAATCTTGCCCTGCCCTCGGGTTATTATCAGCAAAATCAGTTTTCACTTTGATTAGATGTATAAAGATTCCAGCTAGTAGAGTTTAGTGAATCAAATTTCAGATCTAAGAACCAACTACACTATCAACTGCTCTTCATTTGCCCTACAATAATTAGTCCCTAAAATTACTGGGAAAGGAAATCAATTTTCTTTCTTACATGTTAAAGCAATAATGAAATTACAGGGGTTAGGAAATATACTTGTCAGTGTAAAATATAATTGTGTCTGATCACATACTGATGTAAAAAAATTAAAATTAAAATATGCAGGATATATTCTCACCTCCTTAGAGAAAGCATCATTATTCTTTTTATCCTTTTAACTATTACCATTAAGAGAAACTCTTTGGGCTAATGGCTCCCAAGCAACAGCTGCATGCAAATAGCTATGCCAAATAAAAATCTAAACATTACAATCCCTTCCCTGAAATTACCTTCTGATGATATTACCTACACATTTTTTAATAAGAATATACACATCAATTATACTATTACACCCTCCACTTAAAAAATCCAGTGCCCTACAACAAGCAAATTACAAACAAGCATTTGTTAAGCATGCAAAGCACCATGCTAAGTATTAAGAGATAACAAAGATGAAATAAAAACCAGTCCCTGACCTCAAGGATACACAGTTGTTGTTTGGTCCTTTCAGCCATGTCTGACTCTTCACGACCCCATTTGGGATTTTCTTAGCAAAGATACTGGAATGCTTTGCTATTTCCTTCTCGAGCTCATTTATAGATGAGGAAATTGAGGCAAACAGAAGTAAAGTGATGTGCCACATCTAGCAAGTGTCTGGGGCTGAATTTAAACTCAGGAAAACAAGACTTTTTGATTCCAGGCTTCCAAATCAATCCACTATGCCACCTAGCATTCTCAACTGGTGAGTTCATCAGCTCCCATGGGTTTAATTATCATTTCTATTCAGATGACTGAAAGATTAATATATTCAATTCCTAGTTTCTCTCCTGAGCTCTCATCAGTTTCTTGTTGCGCATTTCAAACTGTATTTCCTATGGGGGAATTCACTTGAGATGTTCCATCTCACACTCAATGTACAAAAGGCAATCCTCAAACCCTCTCCTCTTCCAAACTTTCATGTTTCTATTGAGGACACCACCATCTTTCTGGTCACCCATAATTACAATAAGGGTACCATCTTCAATTCCTTACTTGCCCCTCACCTCATATATCTAATCAGTATCCACATCGTGTTGCTTTGCTCTCCGGAATGTCTCTCATATCTGTATCCTTCTTTTTCATCACAAACTACTGCCCTGGTTCAGGCCTTCATCTCCTCTCACCAGCACCATTGCTAGAGCCTTCTCTGATTGGTTTCCTTGCCTCAAGTCTCTCCATTCTCTAATTCATCTTCTACACAGCTACCTAAGTGATTTCTTTTCCCTAAATGGCAGATCTAACAATGACACCTCAATTCAAAAAACTCTAGTGGCTCCCTGTTGCCTCTAGGATCAAATATACATTGTGGCATTAAAAACCCTTCTCAAATAGGTCTTAAGCTACCTTTGCAGGTGCACCCCACATTCCTCCACTTCACACACACTCCAGCCTAGCCAAACTGGCTTCATATGGTACTCCAGCCTCCATCTCCCATTCTTGTGCCTTTACACTGGCTGTCCCCCATCTCTCTTATGCATTGCCTTCTCTCTTCACCTCTTAGAATCTCTTGTTTCTATCAAGATTTAGTTCAAAGTTATCTTTTCCATGAATTTTTCTGATTCACTTAGCTGCTAGTACTTTTTTTCACTCACTGGTAGAAAGAAAGTAAGAACTGTAGGGTCCTAAGGGATCTTCTGTGTGTGAGAGCAAAGGCTATGTGACCTGGATACAGAACAAAGACTGAATTATAGGATCACAATTTAGAGCTGGTTGGGACCTCAGAGGCCAGTTAATCTAACTCCCTTCATTTTACAGAAGAAGAAACTATAAGCCCAGAGAGGCTAAGTGCAAGGTGAAGAGGCAAATGCCCAAGGTCACTTAGATAGTAAGTAGCAGAGGAAATTGAAACCTAGGTTCTCTGGTTCCAATCTACTACACTACACACTATGTGCTTCTGAGCCATAAAAACTATCTGGTCAAAGTGAGGTCTCACTATTATCACCAGAGGCTAGGATAGTCTCCCAAGTGAGGAGATGGGAACCACCCGTTGAAGAGTAGCCAAGATGTGGAAACTAGTAGAAGAGCTAAAATACAATACAAAACTATAGCAGTGCTGGGAGTTGTGCTAAGGAGAACAACTGGGGTGCTCAAGGAGCATTCACCACTTGCTAGAGAGGAACAGAGAGAAGAGAGAGACTAGGAATGGCAATAACTGATGCTTAGCAAGAGCCACTGGAAAAAGGGAAACACTGGAGTAGACCCTCGTCTTTTCCCTTGCTGGTGATTCTTTTAAGTTACGGAGATGGCAAAGGTCTTTGGGGAGGCGTCAGAGAATGAGTGAGAGGGGATGTCTCTTGTTGCTGTGGGACTAGGATGCAAATCCTTTCTTTGTGCAATTAATTTGTAAATAAAACTACTGTATGTTTCGAGCTTTGTGAGCCAGAGTTATTGGTCTTGACTCTTGAGAGAGTGAAAGATGAAGAAATTCTCATGTGGGGACAAGAAGTCAGAGAAGTGAGAGTTCTCCCAAGTATATGAAGGTTTTTGAATCAGGATAGAGGTGCTGACATCAAGGCAGATGAAGAAACTGAAGACCAAAGGGGTGAACTGACTAAGATCACACATGAGTAAAAAAGAACCAACAAAGCTCTTCAAATTCTGAAGGGGAAAACTAGGACTCAGAGAGTAGAAGTAATTTGCTTAAATCATATATTGAACTTAAAAAATTAGCGAGACATGTAATGAACCACATAGCTCTGTTCTTCAAAGTCTCATCTGAGAATATTCCAAAGCACAGCGCAAATTAACTTACTAATTTCTTTTCCCATTGCAACTAAAAAACTTACATTTTAAAAAATTCCAGATCTTGTTACTACCATATGTATGATAGGTGGAACATGTAAGCAGTAGCAGAAAGCAGTCTATTGTATAATTTGAAGGGCCAAACAAAAATTACTTCTCCCTTCTGCTTGAAATTTGCATAAAAACATTACCGTCTAGCCTCTTTAAGGATTAAAGTTTATAGTTACAAAGTACTTCTGCACACATTATCTTATTTGGTCCTCATAATCAACCTGTGTGGCAGGGAGGAGAACAATGTTATGCCCATTTGACAGAAAAGGAAACTGGAGGTCGGAAAGACTGTCTTGCCCTACTAAGATACAGAGCTGGGATTCATACACTATCTTTTGGCTCCTCCTCAAGATCTTTCTCCTACACTACAAGGACTCTTTTTCCAGGCACAGTGATGCTATACTAGCTGTAATTGGCATAGTGCTTTAAGCACTTTACTAACACTATCTCATGTGATGCTCAGATGACCCTGTATTATTACCCCTAATTTTGCAGAAGTAGGAATTAAGGTGCAGAGAGGCTTAGCCACCTTGCTTGTGGTTACGTAGCAAGATAAATACTGGGGCAGAATTTGAACCCAAGTTTCTCCAGACTCTAAGTCCAGCCACTCAAGCCTCTATGACATGTGGATGGATTGTATCAAAAGGAGATGTGACTTGTTAGAGTTCACATCCTATTTATGAAAAAACATGACAACTACTTTCAGTGAACATTTTTTAATGTCAGTTCACTAAAGCATACTAAACAAGTTATAACTAAAAGAGAGTATATAGAGTTACAATAAAGTAAAAACATCTTGCGTAATCCTAATTTACACAACTATGCCGAGATACATTCTGGACAATGTAAAAATGTTACCTGTTAAACATGTGCTTAGAAGCAGATTAAAATCAACTTGAAGGGGGAACCAACTAAAAGAAACTGACTCCTCATTTTACATATTTGAACAATAAATTCCAGCAAGATGTATTTGCAACCAATTTTTAGGCTATCCAGCTTCTCCATGGATCCTGCAGCTTCATTTTTATTGGGCAAAAGAACTGATATCCCAGACTGTGGCAGACAGCACTGTGTCAGTCACCTCTCCCCTCGGACTGCAGGGCAGGAGGGTGGAGCAGTAAACTCTTCTCAAAGGCCTCCTTTAGAGAGCCCTGCACTTTCAAAGTAATTCTATTCTCCAACAGCAGCTCTGCTTGGTTTCAGCTCCATGCCCTTGCTCCACCTACCCCTGATGCCCTCTTCCTTTTCAGTTTCCTTAGGCATACCGTCATTCCCATTAGACTATAAGCTCCTTGAGGTCAGGGAATAGCTTCCTTCTTATTTGTATCCCCAGGACTTAGCACAATGCCTGGCACATAGATGCTTAATAAATGTTTATTAAATTGAATTTAATTGATCCTGCTTCCAAAAGCTAAAACATGATATTTTCTGAGTTTTAAATCCAACAGGTTCCTTTTGCAATCTTTGACAAATCAATTCATTATTCTCAGTTTCCCCCATTTCTAAAGTGAACACAATCACACTTTCATGTTAGAGGTTCTGAGATGTTAATGTCCCTTCTTTCTTCTTCCTTTCCTCCCATTACTCCATATTTTAGGGGACAGTGCATGCAGACTACCCCCAGAATCTGCCATGTTTAAGCCCCCAAAGAAGAATACGAGGTCACAGACCAGAACCCTTTCCCCCATCTGCCAGTTACTTAGCCACTAAAATCTGCAGAGTAGGACTTGCCTCTACTCTAGCCATAGATCACAGCAGAAGTGTTAAACACCCAGCCCAACTGCAGGTGGGGCTGGGGAAAGGGTCATTAAAATATAATTGGGGAATATTTAATAAAATAAACAAAAATACAATAAAATATAAATATAAAATATTTATATATAAAATATAAATAATGTTAATATGTGGTTTTCCAAGTCAGTCCAAATTCCTATGTTCCATTTAGGTGCCTTGTTTCTGAGTTTGATACCACTGGACTACAACATGTCTAACGAAGCATATCCTATAATTGGCAAGTGCATTTTAAAATATCCTTCCCTAAAAAGAAAATTAACTAGCTCCTTTTGTGCTCCCCAGTGCTGATGGGACAATACTACTGATGGGACCAATCAAGCTACTAATAGCTTAAAAAACAGATAGCTTAAAAGATGCCTTCTGAGCACAGGGACCCTCGTTGAGTCTGTCCCTAAGAAAATTACTTCACTTCTCTGAGCCTGTTTCAAAATCTGTTTGATGGGGACAACAGCATTTGTACTACCAGAGTTATTGTGGATAAAGTGCTTTATAAATTTTGAACTACTATGGAAATGGGAGCTGATAACAGTATCTCTCATATTTTTTGGTTTAATATTTATTTACATGATGGGATAAAAGTCCTTCTGCACCTACCACAAGTAAGTACTAGCAAAATTCCTGGAATAAACTCAAACATGATGAAAATCATTTTCATATTAGTATTTGCTCATATGGCAATGGTTGCCTTATCATATATAACAGGACACAAGCTACTTTGAGAATGGGTAAAGAGAGACATGAACTGACCCTGTCCTCAATGCTTGCCTTTTTCACATATAATATTTTCATTTTCCCCCTAATCACATATAAAAACAATTTTAACATTCTTATTTTTAGGTTCCAAATTCTATCCCTCCCTCTGCTCCCCGCTCCTTGAGACAATAAAGCAATCTGACACAGGTTATACCTGTGGAATCCTGTAAAACACACTTCCATATTACTCATTTCAAAGAAGGATAGGAAAGAGGGAAGGAAGAAGGGAGGGAGAGAGAGGAAAGAGAGAAAGGGGTAGAGGGTGGGGCACATATGCTTCAGGCTTCGGTCTGTAATCAGACTCGACCAGTTCCTTTTCTGGAGGTGGATGATAGCATGTTTCATCATGAGTCCTTTGGGATAGTCACGGATCACTGTATTGCTGAGAATAAGCTAAGTCATTCACAGTATTCATCATACAATATTGCTATTACTGTGTACAATGTTCTCCTGATTCTGCTCACTTTACTTCTGCATCAGTTCTTATAAATCTTTCCAGGTTTTTCTAGATCATCCTATTCATCATTTCTTACAACACAATAATATTCCATTATTATTCCATAATCATATATACCATAACTTATTCAATCATTGCCCAACTGATGGACATTCGCTCAATTCCCAATTCTTAGCCAGCACAAAAAGAGGTGATATGTATATGTGTGTGTGTGTGTGTGTGTGTGTGTGTGTATGTGTATGTATGTGTATATATATATATATGTATGTATGTATATATACATATTTTACGGAGGTCTGTGCCTGTCTGTCCGTCTCTTTCTCACCTCTTAGGGATAAAGATCTAGTAGTGGTATTGCTGGATCAAAGGGCATGCACAGTTTTATAGTTCTTTGGGCACAGTCCCAAATGCTCTCTAGAATGGCTGGATCAGTTCACAACTCCACCAGCAATGCATTTGTGTCCCAGTTTTCCCACATCCCCTTCAACATTTATCATCTTACTTTTCTGTTACATTAAAAAGCAACAGGTATAAGGTGGTACTGCAGAGTTGTTTCAATTTGCAGTTCTCTAATCAATAGTGATTTATAGCATTTTCCATATGATTATTGATAAATGCTGGCCTTCTGATTGTTCATGACTACCAGATAATGCCTTTTATGCATCAAACCTAGAGTCCAGCAATAATCTATTCACACTTTACAAAAACACAACCAATACATGGACAATATGCAATTAGCAAATGCAATAAATATTATTTTAAAAGTTGCTTCCATATTCTGTAGACTTAAGTGCTTCACCATTAGGCTTTTATTAGCATTCTTTAGCTATGTAATTCTACTTTGATTCTATGTTTTGTTTGATAGTTATATTCTATTACAAGATCTACTTTGATTCTATGTTTTGTTTGATAGTTATATTCTATTACAAGAATTTCATTTTCTTTTTTCTTGTGTGTGTGTTGGGGGTGGGGGGTGGGGAGGAAGAGATGTGGGAAGAAGAAACAAATAAATGTTTGGTAATTGACAAGAAAAAGCAAAAACACAACCACCACCAAACCTGACCTCTATGGAAAGAGCAGAAGAAATTATTCTAAATTTATGACTTCTGTTGAACTGTTAAAAAATAGTGTAAGATCTTAATAATCCTCTAAATTCTCTCTCTTTGTTATGAGAAAAACAATATTAAATAGACACACATACCTCTACCACCACATATCAGAGATTATTATACAACCCCTACTGCCCCTCTTCCCTTGTTTAATAATGGTTAGTGATGTCATAACCACATCAAACTGCTACCTTCCTGGATAAGATCACTTTGTAAAGAAAAAAATGCAATTAGCAAATGCAACAAATACTATTTTAAAAATTGCTTCTATAGTCTGTAACAATAGACTAAAGTGCTTCACCATTAGGCTTTTATTAGCATTCTTTAGCTATGTAATTCTACTTTGATTCTATATACACAGAAGATACTAGAGCTATAAAAAGTTAGTCATGACAGGTTTAAGGCAAAGGAAAGTAGACCAATAGAATGAGATACAGGAATCTGGCTAGACAGAAGGGCAAGTGGCAACTATCATAAATCAGAAAGATAAAGAAAGAACTCCAGAAGGTTACAGGCCAGTATCACAGACCCAGAAAGTCAAATGCAGTCATTCAGGTAACAAGGATCAGCAACGAAGTTAGGAGAATATGTAGCAAGTCAAGAGTCTGAGCAACAAGAGATCAGCCTCTAGGTAAGGGATTCTAAGGAACAAGCAAAAATGGAGCTTGCCACTACACTGATAGGTTCTGTAAGCCAAGGGCTTCTATATGTCACCAAATTATAGTATGGATGGGTCTTAGAGTACAGGTGAATTCAAATCTGGCATTGCACATTTCTAGTTATGTGACCATGAGCAAGTTACTTAAGCTATGCATGCTTCAGTTTGTTCATCTGTAAAATGGGATAATAGCACTGACTTCCCAGGACAGACATGAGAATAAAACGAGATAATATTTGTAAAGAGCTTTGCAAACCATTATGAACTATATAAATGCTACAATATAGTGTACAACTCCTCACCCCAGATTTCTACCAACACCACGATCCCGGGGGCCTACCTCCCATGCCCCTGACTTTGCCAACTAAGTCCCAAGGGACTTGGGAAAGAGACCAAACACAGCACAAAGCTGCAAATACCACCACGATTTATTGTAATATCTATGTATTTTTAAAGTTCTTAACAAGTAAAAAACTATAAGTTTCGATCTTTTTTTTTTTTGAGTCACTGAGAAAGTGTTTGAGTGTTGTGCCTCTAACCCCATCTTTCTCATAAGTCCTGTGGCTTTTACTGTGTGATTTTGCATAGCATGGTGACTTTTGGGAACACATATGTTGCCTTACAGTAGAACTAACTGCATTTCATTTGGTGATCTCATCAACTCCCTTGAATTCAATTGTCACCACATCACAGATGACTTTCTGATCTTTTCCAGCCTTAACCTCTCCCTGTCCTCAGGGTCAGCATCTCCAACCATCTATTAAACATCTCAAACTGGATGTCCCATACATATCTTAAACTCAACATGGCCAAAATTGAACTCATTATTTTTCACCTGAAACCTTCCTCTCTTCCAATATTCCCTGTTACAGATAAGGGTGCCACTATTCACCCAGTCACCCAGGTTTTGTCATTCTCAACTTCTCACTCACTCATCATATCCAATTAGGTCTGTCAATTCTACCTGAGCAGTACATCCACATGTCTGTCATATTTGCCCCCTTCTCTTTCTGATACTATCACTATTCTGGTGCAGGTTTTCATCACCTCAAACTTGGACTATGGCAATAGCCTTCTGGATAGTTGCCCTTCTTCAAGTCTCTCCCTACCACAACCCACCTTCCACTTAGGTGTCAAACAGATCTTCTTAAAGCACGTCAGACTATGTCAGACCTTTTTCCCCTTTCAATATATTCCAATATATTCAATATATCCTCATTAGCTCTAGGAACAAATACGAAATCCTGTTTGGCTTTTAAAACCTGTTCCCTTCCTACCTTTCTTGTCTTCTTATACTTCAGGGAAGCTAGGTGGTGCAGTGGATAGAGCATCAGTGCAGGAGTCAGGAGGACCTGAGTTCAAATCTCATCTCAGACATTTGACATTCACTAGCTGTGTGACCTTGGACAAGCCACTTAACCCCAATTGCCTCACCCTGGGTCATCTCCAGTCATCCTGATGAATCACTGAATTCAGATGGCTTTGAAAAAGTGAGGTTGGTGACCTGCACAACCCTTCCTCACTCAAAACAAAGTCAAGTGCAAGTCATGTCACTATGCATGGTCTTCTTTGGCAACAAGGGACGAACACACACTTCTTATATTTCACTCCCTGCCACCTAGTGGCCTCTTTGCTGTTCCTTGCATAAGACATTTTATCTCCCAAGTACATTAATGTCTTCATGTCTGGAATGCTCTACTCCTCCTTTTCGTCTCCTAACTTCCCTGAATTCCTTCAGATCTCAGGTACTTTCTGTAAGAAATCTTTCCTTGTTCACTTGAAAGCTCATATTAATGCCAGTCTCTTCCCTTGATAGTTCCCTCCAATTTATACATATTGTTAGTACTTTAATTATTTGCATGTTATTTAGACTAGGAGTTCCTTGAGAGCAGAGATTTTTTTTCTTTTTTTGGTATCCTTAGAGCTTAGTACAGTGTGTGGGCAGACAGTAAGTGCTTAAATATTTGTTGACTGATAGACCCTATTGATGGATTGAAGAGAGAAGGGAGTGAGAAATTTCCAACAGTCTATATTGTCACATTGCTAACAATTTTTAGCTTTGTCTATGACTTTCAAATAAAAGAAAATATGATATGTTTAAGATGAAAAATATTTAAAGCATTATAACAAATGCTAATAAAGCCCAAGTACTCTGAGAATGTAAAACAAATTTTTGTCTACTAAAACTGGTGAAGCTTTCCTGGTTTATTCTACCCATTGACTTTTCCCACTCTCAAGAGAAAAACAGTCAAGCAACATGGAATGATTGATTATATGTATTTCATTAGTTTCACAGACTTAAATCTAGAAGGATCATTTAATTCAATCTACATAGATATAATTCCAATCAACTCACACCATCTATTCCAAGCTTCCCCACTCCTCCTTTTCAGAGATAAAGGCAATGAGCTGATAATCAAGTACAAAGCACTATCTTTGTTTATCTGGGTACAATGTTAGATAAATCTCAGCTCTCATTAAATTGCTCCCCTCTTAACTCCTTTCAAGATTCTTCCTAACCCGGACTCACCCTACCTGGCTAACCTGATACGAC
The DNA here is from genome assembly GCA_028658325.1 of Potorous gilbertii. Classification (NCBI taxonomy): domain Eukaryota; kingdom Metazoa; phylum Chordata; class Mammalia; order Diprotodontia; family Potoroidae; genus Potorous; species Potorous gilbertii. The sequence continues at coordinate 302,281,199 of CM053769.1, read as the reverse complement.
CTCACCCAAAGACCCCATCATTATTGTAGATGACTTCTCTATTCCCTTACTCATACACATTTAAGCCTACTCAAACAGGATCTCATCTTAATCAATTCAGACATGTAAGATCTGTTTTATAAGCTATATTACATGATAACTTTTACTAATTGACTTATAAAAGACAAATTAAGTACTTCCATAATAGCCCTATAAGGTATCATCAGCATAATCTCAGATGGAATACTAGCACTAAGAGAAACTAGAGATGAATGAATCTGAGGTTTCTTTTTCCACTCATTCACTGAATCATATTGTCACAGAATTTCAGAACTTAGAAATCAGTGAGTCTAATGCCCTCATTTCACAGATGAGGAAACAGAATTCCAGAGAATTCAAGTGGTTGACCCAAGACCAATATGCATATAACTAATTATGAGTAGAACTAGGACTTGAACTCCAATCTTCCTACCTCCTAATCCTACACTGTTTCCATTATACAGAGAACCATTTCTTTTATGGCTAACAATACAAAGCCAAACTTTTTTTTTTTATAATTATTCACATCCTTTTTTAAAACTATTTACAACATCACATGAATGATGGCATTTCTATAGCTAGGTACCAGATGTGTCCTCATTCTGCACCTAAACAGGATAGGATAAAGAGCAATGACCAAAGTACAGAACATTTGAGAAAGGTAATAGGCTGAAAACTCTACATCACTTCCCTGGGAGTTTTCAAGTTCTATTTCAAAGCAAATGAAAAAGTAAATGTGAATCTTAGGAGTGGTAGTGGGGGTGAGGACAGAAGCAAAAGAAATTTGCTGGTTGCAGTCAAATTTTGACAATCAACTCTGTAAGGCCATTGACTGAGCAGACTAACACTTGTTAAAAGTCTCAGTTTCTTATTAATCGCCAATCACAAGACTATAATAAAGTAGTATCTCCCATTAAAGGCCTACTCTGAGGCCTTGTTTGAGGTGTAAAGGTACCCTAAGCTCTTGAAGGCTATGCAAGCAGAGAACAATATCTGACAGGTCTCACCAAACTAATAAGGAATGGAAAAATTGCAATCTGCATTGGTGAAGGGAGTCACCAATGAAATCATAGTTCTTCTAAAGCACTGAAATGAATAAAAATATATAAATCCATTCAAACACTTTGTGACATTCAATTGTCAAATGAAAATAAAACTGAATTAAACCCTGACTAAAAATTGGTCAAAATAGGATAATATTAGGTGACAGGAAATACCCACGAATCCACTTGGCCAGAGTGGCTCCTTGGAAAACTCCGTCTTGTAATATTTATAAGCTGAAAATGAAGACTCACATGTGAACGCTACTACTCAATGCTAAAGAAGCAACAGGAATCTTAGGGACCCCAGTATCACAGGATCTCAGCGGGGTGGGGAGAGGTGTGACTAGAATCACCTCCACAAAATCCCCAAGCCATCAAGCCTCTGCCTTGGGTCCTGCAGTGAAGGAAAACTCAGCACTTCCCCATACAGACCATTCCAGGTTTTGAACAGTTCTAATTGGTGTAAGCGCTTTTTCTTATATCTGCTCATAGAAATGAAAAGCAAAAGACTCTACTGGAATAGCACATGTTCTGCATAGTTCCTGTGCTGCAAGTGAAAAGCAAAAGAAAAAATAAAGCAGGCAATTTAAACGTGACTGATGTTAATAATTGAGAATCTGGTATTGTGAGTTATTGGAAACTGATCTCTATCTTATTAATGCAATCCCTTGTCATGAAGAGAAAAGATTTCTCTATATTCTAGAATGCAAACAATATTTTAATCTTTAATTATATTCTCAATTTTAACTCTTCTGGAGAAGAGCGCCTTTCTAGGCCTGAGGATTATTTCTTTATTACCTAGCCTCTCTGTGGTATTTAATGAATATTGTTACTTAATACTTGTCCACTGGGAGAAGAAGAACTTAACAAATTTTTCCCAAAGTTTTGATAAGTTTTCCAAAACTGAGAAAAGGTGCAGCCACCAAGTTAACGACTTCTCTTCTGGGCATTGCTCAGAGCAGACAATATCGGAGTCCACTGGGCTTGACTGAGCCCCATAGATTCGCTGCTGAAGATACTAGATGAGCAAATGACCTGCTGGCACAAAATTCCTCATCTTTTCAAAGAATACAGACGGCATTTAATAACTGGAAGAAATGACTTACTCAGTACTACCTTGGTTATCTAAAAGAGTTCATCAACTTCCTGAAGGTCAGTCAGTCTCCAAGCACTTTCCTAAATGCTTACTCTGTCAGGTACTGTGCTAAGCTCCAGCGAGACAAAGAAAGGAAAAAGACAGTTCTGTCCTCATGGAGTTCACATTCAAGTGGAGGAGATAAACACACATAATTATGTACATACAAGATATATACAGAGTTTGTCCCCAAGAGAGTACTTCAGTCACAGGAGGCACAGCTAGACTACTCCAGCAAAAAAACTGATGGCAAATATTTTAAGGTCCACACCATTTTTGTAAGATAAGGAATTAAAGAATCAACTGAGAATTTATAAATTTTCTAGCAAACTTTGCAGTCAGAAGGACTTAGGCATTGGAAAACAAGCTGTCCATAGGATCAAGCAAAAACTTCCACACAGGCAAGAAAGCATCATCACAAGGGTAGCCCAAATCACATCTCAAGGATAGGTTTAAATTAAAGGGGTTGAAGTTGGAGGAGCTTAAGCCAAATCTGTACACCTGACTCAGAGTAAAACTTGCACAAACCTGTCCAAAATGCACAAGAAGTAGAAATAACATGATGACCAGGTTAGCTGAAGGAATGGTATCTTTATGCAACAATTTCAGACATTCTTAAAGTCCCTATTACATGCCCAAGACTGTAATAGGCATGGTAAAGAACATAACAATTAAATAAGACACAACTCCTGCCATCTTGTAACTCTCAATCTAGTATGAGTCTCACCTCTTTTATCAGGGGCTGACCAACTTCTAAGGTGTGCAAAAGGCTCTGTCCTTCATCACAAGATCACAGATTTAGAGCGGGAAGAAATCTTAAGTCATCTAGTCTAACTCTCATTTTCCAGATGAGGAAATAGACCCAGACAGGTGAAATGACCTGCCTGAGATCACACAGGTAATAAAGGAAAGAGCCAGGCCTATGATCTTGGTTCTCTGATTCCAAATCCAGCACCTTTTCCATTGTACCCACTTTGCAACTGATCTGCAATTGCTATTGACTTCATTTTAAATCAAAGGTAACAACCCTAGTCTCTACTTTTCAATTTGCTAGCTATGTTGGAGAGAAACAAATTAGGTGTAGGAGTTCCTGAGTACTCTGCATAATTTCAGGTAGATGATCTTTTGAGGAATTAGTGTACATGACAGTGGCAGAAAATGAGCCTCTTTCAGTTAAACATCCAGAGACAAATTAATGGCTGTGCCTAAGGCAATATGTTGTATAAACAATACAATATCTAAGAGTGAAGAACCTCCAGAATATCCTATGCTCATGTCATTATACCTGGTACCTCCTGAATGAACTCCTTCTAGGGACATAGGTTTAGGACTATACTATTTTTTGTTCAAAAGCATGACAGGACAGTCAAGCACAAGAGGCTGATATAAGAAGCTAATTTTATTTCCCTATACACTCAAAAGTGTTAGGCTGTACTGTCAGTCTGGAAATAATGCTGAATGCATAGTATTTGCCACTGACCAGCTCAAAAGGCTTCAACAGAATTTTAAACTTCTAGATGAAAGTACCAACTTTTTATTTTTAACAAATAAGATACATTGATGGTTAAAGAAATCTCTTTCCATGGAGAATTTGAAAACATAAAGTAAGTTCCCCGTTGCCCAAAGTGAGTTTATCCTAGTCTATGAAGTCTTCCCCTATTCCCTTCAAATCTCATACAGCACTTTAATGCTTTTCTGATGCATTTGTGTATGATGTTTGTATTAAAGTTATCTGTCCTCCATAGAACTCTGATATCTCAGCATGGAATGGGGGATGATGCTTGGTTCTTGAAGTCTTTAGGAGTGGAGCCCAAGTTCCACCTGGTTCTAGGAAATTTGAAAGGCTTAGAACACGGACTGGGGGACAGACTACTATTCTCTAAGGGTCAGTCTAGGAATGGACTGTCTTGTAAGATAAATAAGATAATAAGTCACCAATTAGAACAGAGGCTAGATAATTATGTCAGGAAGGCCTCAAAGAAGATTACATTGATTGGAAAGTTGACTAGATAAGTGCTGAAGTCTTTTGCAGCGCTAAGATTCTAGATATTATAAAAATTCATTCCAGTAACTGAGAAAATTAAAAAATTGGCCAAGTCTACTATGTCTGTAAAACTGATAGTATATTATGGATCAATTATATAAGATAACAGATATTTATTCAAATTGTCTATAACATGATTACAGTATGGGAGTTAGGGAAAGTTTTCTACAACAACCAGAAAACAAACACTATCCCTCATATAAAGGATTTAGACAAATATGAGCATATGGAAGCTGAGGAAGTGAGATGGCATCTCCTGTGCCTTCAAAATGGTAACAAATAGCAAGATCTCTTTTATTTCAAACAGAATCTTGGTACTCTTACAAGCTTCTATGAAGGGAGAGAAGGATATGAATCATTAATCCCGTGAATCACTAATCCTATGGGACAAGCAGGAAGGAATCCAAATCTTCAAAGACAACTGTACTGTTAAAGCCAACTACATTTTTCAAACACACATCCCTTCAAATCCCCTGTATCTTTGCTCTACCATGTTTGTGGTCTCACTCCAACTAAGGACAGTCGGTGGTTTTGCTACAGTAGCCTTTGCAACTGTCTAACTATTGACAAAATAAAATGCAGAAATCCATACACTACAAGGCTAACAGATGCGTAAAATTAAAATGGGTGGTGTCAGGGGAGGGAAGACACCCTGATGTTTAAAGGTTATAGGTGTGACTAAGAGTCTTGAAAAGACTAAGCAATTTCAGGAGTCCTGCTATCAAGGTGAGTCCTGCTTATATTTAAAATGCTAACAAGCAACAATCTGCTATTATAGAATTCCATAACAAAATAGTTTGAGTCACATCTCCTCAAAACCTAACAGCTAACATATAATAAAAAACTGACATAATATAGCTAGCTCTTAAGACTGGATGTGGCTCTTGTTTCCAAGACAGCGGTTTTATAAAAGGGTTCTACCATATGGACAGATCAAAGAGCTCATTGCTGTGAAAAAAAAAAAAGCAGTCAATAGTCACAAAAGCTATGAGGCTATCCACTATAGGAAATCATTTCATTGTTTTATTTCCTAGGCCACAGTAATCACTTTCCTCTTTGAAACTAAGTATTTTGAGTGATTTGTTATAAATGTATAATGACAATCATGAGTATATCTAGTTTTTTTTGGCATGGGAACATAGACTGCTGATTGCCTTGGTCCTTAAATAGTTTCTAGGTGTCCTCATAATTGCATATCACCTGTAAATAGGTTTCAAGCCAATGCAAATTCACAAATGGTGAACAGATGGACTAAGAACTGACTTTTGTCAAAAGAGACTTAGCAAAAAACACTTTTTGGCTTTGGTCTTATGGGATCACAACAAAAGAGGCCACCATTCCTGGCCGAATATCGTGCCTGAGAAGAACAACTATGCACACAAAATGAAAACTAATAAGGCCAGCTGGAATTTCGAGAGGTGGGAGGTATGATCTGCAAAAATCACTGAATTAAGACAGAATCAACAATGCAATTTTTCACTCTCTGGGCAATCAGCCAAATAAGCAGAGATGTTAGCATTGCAAGATATGCACAAAAATTGCTACTATGGTCTGAAAAAGTCATATGGTCTATATAAGCTATGATAGAGTTAGATTCAGTAGCCCAAGCAAGGTCTGATAATAGGCCAGGGCTTAAATCTGAGAAGCCCAATATATGGCTACTAATAGAGAAATGATCACCAGGAAAAGGAAAAAGAACACAAGACCACTTGCCTGCCACAATTAGGATCATATGCAAACACACATCTTGTAAGCAAACTAGTCTTTTTGGAATACAAGTTAGAAAGCATAGGTTTCATCAGAGATAACAGAAAGTCATTTTTCCTAAGGAGTCAGAAAAGTAGGGAGTGCAGGGACTCAAACCATACTCCTCCACCGAGGGAAAGAGAGAAAGAAGGGAGGGAGCATTGCGACCAAACTCAGGGTCATAGAATGGTTGTAAAGGGGTAAGGAATCTTACAAATTCTCTTGTCTAACACCCATTATTTTAAAGATTAGGCAGTGCAGCTCTGGAAAACTTAAATGGGAGGGTGTCAGGAGGGAGGATGCATGTACAAAGGGATAAACGTTTATTATGTGCCAGGGATTGTGCTAAAGTGCTTCACAAATAGTATTGGCTCAAGATCAGAGCTAGAATTGGAACTCAAGTCTACTATCTACAAGGTCAGTGTTCTCTCCACTAAATGTCAGCTCTCCTTAATCAATCTCCCCAGTCCAAGACTGCCTTAGTGCACAGCTCATAGCAGACGATGAAGAGACCGTTTCATCCACAATGGTAACATCAATCTTCCTGTTCCTAAGCTGCCTCACTGACAAAAAAGGAACAAAAGCACTTCTCTTTTGCCTGCTTGTAGAACAGAATAAGGAAGAAAAGAAAGATTTTTGCTTTTCTGCAAAATCTCCATACTCACTGTGGCGGTAAAACAAGGGTTGTAGGCTGAGCTTTAGGTCTCCGTTTTGCAGATACTCCCATTTGGTTGGCAGAACGTTTCAGAGACTGTTGATTCAGGAGGCCAGAAGCTAGACCTGCATGGTACTGCAACTATATAGGGAAAAAAAGTACAAAATTTAAAACAATCCTTAGTATGTTCCATCCCAGTAGACACCTTCCAGATACAATGCTTGATATGTCTAAGCCCTTTAAGCCTAGTCATATAATTCCAAATAGAACTAATGTCCCAAAGGCACTAATAAGGTTTTTTTTTTTAACTTTTAGACTGTCTGAATAAGGCACTAATAAGGTTTTTTTAACTTTTAGACTGTCTGAATAATAAACAGTATATTTTTTACTGAAGCCTAGTTTGTGTAGATTCTAATTAGCTTTCCTTAAGTATGAAAGAATAAATGATTCCATGCCAACAGTTATGAACAGCACAAGTAAATGACCAAACTCAGTAAGAAACCGAATCAGCCTCTGTCGTCTAAAAGAGTAACCAGGTATGGAGGCAATACTAATAGAATCATAACTTCAAGCTTATGGAAATGAACATAAGCACATGCATATTTGCTAAATTAATAACAATAGTTCAAATTTACATAGCATTTCAAGGTTTACAAAACTTTTTATACATTTTTCTCAATGAAGTCTCATAATAGCTCTGCAGTTGGTAGGGGATGTGGATTAGTAAACCAGAATTGAGAGAAATGAGATGAACTACCCAAAGCCACATAGCTTATGTTGGAACTGGCACTTAAACTTATAGAGCTTTTTGACTCTAAGTCAATATATACATACATACACACATTCGTACACACACCATATCAAAATGTTTTCATTTATCACTATCAAAAAAGTCTTCACTGGTTCTGGTGTTAGTTGTTTTTCAGTTGTATCTGACTCTTCATGACTTCATTTGGGGTTTTCTTATCAAAGATATTGGAGTGGTTTCCCATTGACTTCTCCAGTTCATTTTACAGATGAGGAAGCTGAAACAAGTAGGGTTTAGTGACTTGCCCGGGGTCAACATACATCTAATAAAGCTGTGTAAGTCTGAGGTCAGATCTGAACTCAGGAAGATGAGTCTTCGTGACTCCAGGCCCTATGCTCTATCCACAGGACCACCTCACTGCCCCCAATAAATAGAGTGAAAGAAAGAAATTGAATTGAATGAACAAAGTTGGGAGAATGATTCCCTTAGAGATAACTACATTTAGTGCAAACTGATAAGTTTTGAAAAAAAAAAGCAGTTCAAGTTAAATCTTATCAGTATCAGCACTGATGTTTGTATTCCTCAACTATCCAAATCTTCAACTTATTGTAGAATAATTCAATTTACCTATACCTCAGTTTTTCAATGTGGAAAATGGACTTGATGGTATCTGCTTCTGAAACATACTGAGATTAAGAATCCAACTCTATTATTCTCACTTATCAGCAAATAAACCTAGTCATCCTCCTAAATTTAATTTGTCGAATAGTAATGTCTGTCTGTTACTTTACTTTATCTTCCCATTTCAAATCCAACACTTCTGTATTTTAGTTCTCAGTAAGAGATGTCAGCATGTGTCTCTCTACAATAAAATGTTACTTGAAAGGTATTCCAATTTTACAGAGATGTAAATAAAACATTCAAATGTGAAAATGACAAGTTAAGAATTTGGATTAGTACCACTTACAACATACAGTCTGTTTCTTCCACCCTTCTAAAATTATAACACATTCTTTTAAGCACTTAGAGTCAACCAAATATACAAATAGTAATTCATTTGGCAGCTCTGAATCAATTTCTTTTCAAAATGATCTTGCTAGGCATAGATTTCCTTTGGAAAATCAGTTATACCACAGCTCTTGATAATGAAACTGGTGCCCACCATATACAAAGGGATAGGCCCCGGATGCAAAGGCTAATAATGTTCTGAAAAATAAATAGCCTTAGCTAAAGCCATTGAGCTGAGCACAGTCAGAGAATGAAAAAAACAAAACCAATTGCAATGTTCTGCTTCTTGAAAGTGGTCATAAAAATGAGGATATTCAGTGACCCAACAGGACTCGAATGTCAGTGTTTGGAGCATCCATACTGCTTTTTAACAGGCTCCTGATTTACTTGGTCAATTTACTGCATAAGCCATACACAACACAAGACGAAGATATATGGTATTCTTAATAAAAACAGAGTTCTTCTCAGAGAGGGAAGAGGGGGGCATCATTTGGCTCTAACAACCCATTGTAGACCAATGAATTTTGTTCAAATCTGTTTTTCTTGTACAGGTTTTTAAAATGGGAAATCAATGGAAGCAAGGGACAGTACAAGTTTGAAAGACAATGTTTCAAAATGTCAGCGATTTGGGTTTCGATCTTCCCCATCAGAATTTGCAATGCGTGCAATATGCACAGGGTTTTATGGAATTAAAGGTAAAGACAGCTTGGCAACAGCCCCCTCCTGGCTTAAGAATCATTCTCTTCTTTCCTTTTCTTCTTTGCATCTTTAGTAGGGTCCATGCAAGCTCAGCCATTCCCTTGCTGCTAACTTTACTCTGGAAGAGTTCTGCTGGCTACGCATCAGTGTCATGGTGGCTATTCTGCCCACCTGGCATCCCTCATGTCACTTGTCCAAAACAAACAGAACCAGCAGAACTGTGTGTTAATCACCATCTGATGATGAATGTTTTCCCATGAAAACATGTGCCATCTTAAACTCTGTCAATATATGCTACACTGCTTGAACATGTGTAAAAAGAAAGACTCCCATTCCCGAAAACAAAATCCATCCTTGAAAGCTGAGTCACAGTGATTAAGTAATATTTGTTAATCGTATGTACCTACCCCAGCTTCCAGAAACAGACTCGACTGTCAAGATCTATAAGGACCCATTAAATATTTACCAAACCATCTTTATAATAGGAAAAAAGGTCAAAGTTAGTAAAACTGATAGGCAGCTCCTGCCCAACCTGATTTATACATTATTTAAGGACAATATACATTATTTCAAGGAATACAGTTTTGATCTGAAAACATTCTTCGAAAATGTATACTTATCCAAAAGCTCTGAACATCAGAAGGGAAGTTTAAACAATTCACAAATTAACATTAAGAACGTAACACTCCACAAATTATAGCCATGAGTTTTCATTTACAGGTTCTGTTATATTTTCTATAAAAATATATTTCACTAAACACACTTCTCTCCAAATGTCTATGGCATGGAAACAACTCTGTTTCATAAAGCAACACCCCAAAGTTCTAATATGATTGTTCTATCTAGCATCATTTCTCCTCTTAACAGTAAGACACAACAGGAATGAAAATAAAAGCGTGGGGGAAGTGGGTTTCGAAAGGAGGAGTCTGGATAGAGAGGTAAAGAACAATGTGAACTGAACGTTGCAATACACTGTCAGACATAGCTATATTGCTACTCAGTTTTGTTAACTGTTTTTCTTTGTTACAAGGTAGGACTTCACCACAATTGGTTATTTCATTCATTTATTCATTCATTTTATTATTCATTTATAGTTGATACCTATAAGTTATGCTTTAGTTATTATTTTTACCCTGTATTTTAAGGAAATTTCTTAACTTCATGAATTCTAATCCTACTACTAATGACCTAGGGCTACAACGCTATGCTTCTCTAAAGTATCAGCCAATCAGTTTCCATTCTTGATTTATGTTCACTCATGTAAAAGGTCAAGAATTTAGAATTAGGGACAAGATCAGTCAAAATTAGGAGAAAGTCTGAATTATCAGAACACTTTAATCTTTCTTAACATGAATTATTTACTTAAATCATTTTTACACAGACAGCAACAGCAAACTTTAGCTCAGCACTTTTCTGAATGATCACCAAGTTGAAATGAATGAAGGCGACTAATGTCTCCAATTACATTTAGTAACATGGATTAGAATCAATTGCATTAATAAAAATTATAAAATTAAGAATGAAATTCATAAACCTTAACTCATTCCTAATTGTGACTTTCCCTACTGTTCTTAGCAATATGCTGTAGATGTCACATTACTGGTAGAGAATGCTTCCAATATCACTAAAACAGATCAAATGTTTCACTAATGAAGAGTATCATATTTGGAATTTAACGCAAGGACAAAAAAGAAAACAAGTAAAAGATAGCATATAGGTTGAATCTAAAAAACAGGAAATGTACAATTATGATTATTTCATAACTAAGGTTCATGACAGAATGGTGTGTCCTACTTTACAAACAACAGCAACAACCAACAGAAGAGAAGCCAGTATTATAAAACAGACCAACTGGATGATACTTTATATAAAAAAAAAATTCACCATAAGTTTCTTTAAAGACTGCATTCCTTCCTATTGAGCTATTAGAAATGACTAACAGGCAGACTTCAGAAAAACCTGGAAAGATTTAGTGAACTGATGCTGAATAAACTGAGTAGAACCAGAAGGACATTATACACATTAACCACCACAGTGTGCGAGGGCTGACTTTGACAGACTTTGATAGATTGCTCTTCTCAGCAATGTAAGAACTTGATGTAAAATGCCATCCACATCCAGAGAAAGAACTGTCAAGTCAGAATGCTGAGTAAAGCCAACTACTTTCTTTTTTGCTTTGTTTTCTTTCTTTCTCATGGTTTCTCCCATTCGTTATCATTCTTCTATGCAGCATGACTAATGTGAAAATGGGTTTAATAGGAATGTATATGTAAAAACCCAATGTGAAAATGGGTTTAATAGGAATGTATGTGTAAAAACCCATATCAGATTATATGCCATTTTGGGGAGAGAGGGGGAGAAAACTTAAAACTTATGGAAATGAATGTTGAAAACTAAAAACAACAGAGTTGGACTAGATGACCTCTGAGGACCCATATAGCTCAAGATAGATGATATTATGACCATTAAACAAGGTATACTTGCTAATAACTAAAATTCCATGGATAAGGTCAGTTAATTAAAAAGCAATCATTAAATACCATATGCTAGTGAGCATGCTAAGTGCTGGAGACAGAAATACCAAGAATAAAACAACCCCTACTTCTCAAGTAGCTTATATTCTACATGGGGAGAAAACAAGCACATATATAAAGAGAAAAAATACATGCCAAAATACAAAAGAATTGTAAACAGACTCAAGTTAATAATGAATTCTGAACATTAGTAGATCCTGAGAGATCTTCCAAGACATTAGCATTCCGCAGCATTCAAAATCTGTGTGATCCTACAGTACTGCTCACAAAGAAACCTTAACTACTGCATTACTGATGCTCAAAACCGGTAAATACTAGTGAATAAACTTCACTTTCTCATGATTTTGAATGCCTGTACATAGAACTAAAAGAAGAGGATGTCCCTCCAGTTAATCTTAAAAATGACTGACATTTATGTGGTCTTAAGACTGCTATTTCATTTGATACATATAACACTGCATATCTGCACATGTGTCATATCACTCCCTGCTAGATTCTAAATACTTGAAGAGTAAAGAACATATCTTAATTAAACTTTGTACCTTCCTCACTGCCTAAGAAAGTATTTTGTATTTCACAGGCAGGTACTAAATGGTTTTTAAATGAGTGAATGAATGAACCACAGACAAAGTCAGGTGTTAAACAGGCAGTCAGGATTGCAGATGGCACCACACCCACTACCTAGGGACCAGATTAAAATGCAATTAGGAAATGTGTAACAAAATAAATGAAAACACAATAGAACATAGGTAATGTTGATATGTGGTTTTCAATATGCAGCTAAAGGAATTCTTATAGATATTTAATGGCCCATTTGAGCATAAAGTGGTTCAGAGTCCCTAGGTTTTAGAGCCAGGGAAGACCTTTTAGGTCAGTCTAATCCAGCAGTTCTCAAAATGCCTCAGCTAGCTAGGCTTTGAGGAAGAGGATTTCCACAAGTAGCCTGGCCCAGTGGACAGTGCACTGAACTTGGACTTAGGAGAAAGACCTGAATTACACCTCAGACAACTACAAGCTATATGACCACTAGCAAACTACTTGCTCAAAGCCTCAGCTTTCTTACCTGTGAAACACAGGCAGTAAAACATGTACCTTCTACCTTACTGAGTTGTTGAGGGAGAAAAAAAGAGCTTTGAAAATCTTAAAGCGCTATAGAAATTAATTATTGTTATAACAAGCAAAGATGCAGAGGAAGTCTAAATCAAGACAACTATATTCTATACTTCTAAAAATATCTAGGCAAGAATAAGCATTTAATTAAATTGTGGTCTCCATTAAAAGATGTGTTCTTGGATTATGTGATAATTCTTGGACAAGACAATAAAGGATACTAAATAAGCAATGATATTAATTTCCCTATTCAGAATGAACACCTAGACTTTTTCTTCTGCTACCCTCTTCTCTGTCCTCTTCTAACAACTGCAATTTCAGTTGTTTTTCTTTCTATTATTCCCAGACATAACTAAATGAGTTTGGGGAAGAAATTTAGTTGTATTGTTTAATGCACTTACAAGTACTCAAAAAACAGAACTAACAAAAATTCCTCAGGAAATGAAAGAAATGTAATATGAAGCCCTAAATGATGTCATAAAGCCTAAAGCCCATTCTAGGCAATATCAAATCTAGCTTTTTCTGTGGTTTTTATATTATTCTGTGATAATGCCAATTATCACATTGAAAACATTCCTAGGTTCAATTCTCTTTTGCTTGAAGATTCTCAGCATGTGATTATGTGTGCATCAGATAAGCATACCACTTACTTAAAGCCCAATTTAGCCCACAGATCATCCACAAAAATAGTGAAAGTTAACATCTGGACATTAAAAATGTTTTAAAATCACAAGCCTACCCTCAGGACCACATTTTGAAGACCAACCTCAGACTGACTTAGACCATACATGGCTTGCGGGGAAGACCAAGATTTCTCTACAGATATTAACATGTCCCTGAACCATTAAGCCACTGACCAGGGCACAGATTTAATCAAAATCAGTGCTATATTTCTGTCACTATAAAAGACAGAGATCATTGCCCCTCATTATTAAAATATGTTTTGGTCCAGTTAATGAGGAGGACTCATTTAATATGATAAAGCCCTAGTTCTTCTTTTGAAAAGTAAGTGTGCATTCCTGAATTCAGCTGTGCTCAGGAAAGGACAGAGAAACGCCAGCTCTAATTGTTTTTTGGGGGTTTTTACTTTATATCTCAGATAATGAGATCAGTTTGGAAGCCGCTTCTTTCCTACCTCCCCCAACCTAGGGTTTGATCCTTGAAGGATAACTGCATTTTTAAGCTTGGTCAAAGCAACATCAATAAACTATAAGAAGAAGGCCTCCAATTTATTTGCTTATTTGTTTTCTATTCTGAAGCTAGGTTTGGGGCCTTTCAATTAGTATTAAAGGATCAGGGCTATGTTTCCTGTACATTTGTAGCACCATTTACTTGCTAACTGCTGTTTGTTTTTAAATATTAATTCTCACATTTTCAAACAAAAAACATTATCCAAAAAAAGAAACTAAAATACATGCCCATGGGGACAACCACTGTTGTTTCTTCAAATCACTGCAACATTTAGGATTGGTTAGAATTGTTTGATTTGAACTTCACAGGGCTCACACCTTTAATAATAATCCTTTCTCTACAACTGCTCCTGTTTACACTACATCTGCTTGCATGTTACCATATCTCAAAGATGCCAATCAGCTGAAAGAGCTGTCACTCAGATATCTGAACAGTTCCCTAATAAATCAGTGGAGCTGAGAAAAAGAATGCAGACATCAGAAGGTTCTAAATACCTGGCTTGCTTTGCTTCCCTTTACCTTTTTCCTTGTTGCATATTCTCAACCTTTTCCACTGATCCTGGTGGCTAAAAGAATTCCAAGGGCCATCAAAAATGGTTCTAACTAGAGAGTCATCTAGTCCACTTAAACAGGTAGAATTGGCTGAAAATACAAATAGCTTCCTGGGATAGCTCCATAGCAGTTTAAGAGGAAATGACCAACAAGGATAATTCCAAATTTTAGAGATTAACAGAACAGAAAGCCATCATGTTCTCCTTTAGCATCATGTCCACAGACAATCTACGTAGTTGAATGGATCACTGGTCTGATCCACCTTAGTTTTGGGTTTTCTTTAAATATACCAATCCCTAAGTAAATTCAAATCATCTCAGGCTAATAATTCTAATTTTATTTTTGGAAATTCACAAACATTCATGTATATAGATATATATAACACAAGATTTACCCGATAACTCTGCCTATGTTCAAATTGGAGGCAGCTAGGTAGTTCAGTAGACAGAGTGCTAGACCTGAACTCAGTTAGAACTGAGCTCAAATCTGGCTTCAGACAATCACTAACTCTGTGATTCTGGGCAAAACATTTAGCCCTGTATGCCTCAGTTTCATCATCTATAAAATGAGCTGGAGAAGGAAAATGGTAAACCATTCCAGTATCTTTGCCAAGAAAACCCTAGGCAAGGTCACAAAGAGTTAGGCATGACTGAATGACTGAACTAAATGTTCAAACTAAATACAGAAACAGTAGAAAAGAACAATCAATGCATTTATGAACTATTCAAGTTTATACTTCAATCATTAAAGTAGTATCTTAGTTTGTTTAGATCAGGGGTGGGGATATGGCCTAAAGCTGAAGCTTCCCAATCCCTGGTTTAGATCATGCTCAGAGTCTTGATTAAAATTCTGTGAAAATGAAGGACTTGAATGAGATAACCTCTAAAGTCCTTTTCTAAAACCATAGAAAGTATTGGCTATAAAAAGTCAAGTCCCTTATTAGTTTAGGTTCACTATTAGAACAAAATGAGACTTTCATAAGTCTAACTGTTAACAAAATGGGATTTATATCAGCAGGAAAAGGTTATTCAATGAGGATAAGCATTGAGAATCCCCTGAATTGATACAGTGAAGCTCCCATCTTGATCCACCAGCCAAATATCTCAAGAGTTCTTTCAGCTCCCCCTTGATGTTTTGCAATTGAGACAAAGAAGTGATCTGAGCCAACCACGTCTTAGGAATGTCTCAACCTGCATGAGAGGAGGGCAGTCAAGGGGTATGGTGACATATTGTTCCTACCACGCTTATGAAATGCAAGAATAATATCATTTATTAGTAGTGACTGATGACAGACAATGAAAGTACAAGCTAGTTAAAACTAGTGGGGGTCAGGGGAAAGACTTCGGGCAAGGACCTATGGCATTTGCTTTGTACTTCATAGCACCTAGGAACCACAGGAGGGAATTAAATACTTACTGATGATTAATGAGTTTTTAAATCATTCTTTCCAAGTATGATGAGCTATAATGATAATATGATCTTCCTACATAGTAAAAATGTCCTTGTTTTCATATAGCCCACTCTATCTACCTAGCCCCAAAACAACCAAACCAAGCCTCACATCCCATCAAGCCATCCCCACTCCTTCTATCCTACCACTACATTCCCCAGGCCTCCAGGGCCTGTGCCCTGAGAGATTCAATCCCCTTGGTTTTAGAATGAATGCTAATGACATAACTCATTATACTTAGCCTGGAAAGAAAATAGATGGAGTGTCTTGTGCAAAGAACAGCAAAGAGGCCAATGTTACTGGATAGTAAAAAGTCATGTCTGAGGGGGGCAAAGCCAAGATGGCAGATTAGAAGGATTGACCTGTTCTAGCTCTCCCCCATAGCCCATAAAACACCTGTAAAAAATGAATTTAAATAAATTCTAGAGCAGCAGAAGCCACAAAATAACAAAGTGAAAGAGATTTTCAGCCCATGACAGCCTGGAAGGCCAACAGTAAAGGTCTACTGCATCAGGCTCAGAGCAGAGTGCAGCCTAGCCTTGGCTGCGTAGCACCAAAAGGTCTGGAGAAGGCTTCAGGGAGCAGAATCACAGGTAGCAGTTGTGGTTCCAAGATATCTCAACCCACAAACACCAAAGACAGCTTCAAAGGTCAGTAAGAAAGCTCTTTCACCTGGGGGAGAGGGGAGCAGGGTTTAGTCCCAGCCCCGGGCCACAGGGCATCCACTTTTGGAGCCCTTGGCCTAAAGACCCTGGGAGAATCAAGCAGCTGATCTGGGTCTCAGTTCTGAGTGAAAAGGAGCGCTGGTGTGACTGTGGAGAGGGAACCCTACTCATAATTCCAGGGCAGAAAAGAGTGCCTGTGGTTGTTCCCAGACCAAAGCACAGGCCAGGAGAGGAGCAAACTCCTCTCCCTTCATTGTGCCACCTTGGAGAAACTGATAAGTTACAGGTCCCTAGAGTATACACTCCACTTGACAAAGGACTCAAAAGTCAAGTAACTGGTTGGGAAAATGTCCAAAACAGGGGAAAAAAATACGACTATATAGAAGGTTACTTTCTCAGTGAAAAGGTATTTTCTTCCATCCTTTCGAATGAGGAAGAACAAAGCATACCATCAGAGGAAGCCATAAAAGTTAAGGTTTCTACATCCAAAGTCTCTAAAAAAGTATGCAATGTTCTCAGGCCATGGAAGAGCTCAAAAAGATTTTGAAAGTCAAGTAAGAGAGGTGGGGAAAAAAATTGGGAAGAGAAATGAGAGCAATGAAATAAAAAAATGAAATGTGAGTCATAGCTTGCTAAAGGAGACCCAACAAAAAGTTGAAGAAAATAACACCTTTAAAAATAGACTAACTCAAATGGCAAAAGAGGTCCAAAAAGTCAATGAGAAGAATGATTTAAAAATCAGAAGGGGCCAAATAGAAAAGGAGGTTCAAAAGCTCACTAAAGAAAATAGTTCTTTAAAAATTAGAATGGAGCAGATGGAAGCTAATGACTTTATGAGAAACCAAGAAATTATAAAATAAAACCAAAAGAATGAAAAAATAGAAGATAATGTGAAATATCTCATTGGAAAAACAACTGACCTGGAAAACAAATCCAGGAGAGATGGTCTACCTGAAAACCATGATCAAAAAAAAAGACTTTTTTCTTCCAAGAAATTATTGAGGAAAATTGCCCTGATACTCTAGAACAAGAGGGTAAAATAGAAATGAAAAGAATTCATCAATTACCTCCTGAAAGAGATCTCCAAAGAAACACTCCTAGGAATATTGTAGCCAAATTCCAGAGTCTTCAGGACAAGGAGAAAATATTACAAGCAGCCAGAAAGAAACAATTCAAGTATTATGGAAATACAATCAAGATAACACAGGATTTAGCAGCTTCTACACTAAGGGACTGAAGGGCTTGGAATGATATTCCAGAGGTCAAAGGAGATGGGGTTAAAACCAAGAATCACCTACCCAGCAAAACTGAATATAATACTTCAGTGGAAAAAAATGGAATTTTGATGAAAACAGAGGACCTCCAAGAATTCTTGTTGAAAAGACCAGAGCTGAACAGAAAATATGACTTTGAAATACAAGAATCAAGAGAAACAGGAAAGAGAAGCCTTAAGGAATTCATTAAAGTTGAACTGTTTATAATCCTACATGGAAATTTGTGACTCATGAGACCTTTTTCAGTATTAGGGTAGAGAGAATATTTATGTGTAGGTGTGTATGGGCATGTATGTACATGTATATTATAAATGTGTAGATATGTATATGTACATGGATATACGTGTGTCCATGTGTGACAGAGCACAGGGTGAACCAAATATGACGGGAGAATACCTAAAAAAATAAAATTTACTGTTGAATGGAATGTACTAGGAGTAAGAGAAAAGGAGAGGTAGAATGTATTATAATTATAATAATATAATATATAATTATTAATTATAATGTATTATAATCATTTCACAGAAAAGAAAGAAGAGTGAGTTTTTATAATGGATAGGAAGAGGAGGAAATGAAAGGAAATAATTGAGTCTTACTCTCAAGGTATTTGGCTTAAGGAGGGACTAACACACACTTAATTGGATATGGAAATCTATTTTACCCTGCAGGAAGGCAAGGGGGAAGGGGATAGGAGAGAGAAGATAATTGAAGGAACAGAAAATTAGGGAAAGGGATGTAAACACTATTGTGGGAAGACAGGTCAAGGTAGAGAATGGAAGGGCAGGATAAGACAGAGGGCAATGTGGTTAATCTTTTACAACATAACTATTATGGAAGTGCTTTGCATTGCTATACATGTATGATCTATATTGAATTGCTTGTTTTCTCAATGCGGGTGGGTGGAGAGAGAATATGGAACTCAAAGCTTTAAGAATGAATGTTAAAAATTTTTTAGCATGCAACTAGAAATTAAGCTATACAAGCAATGGAGTATAGAAATCTATTTTGCTCTACAGGAAAATAGAGGGGAAGGGGGATAGAAGGGTAAGTAATAGAAGGTAGGACAGACTGGAGGAAGAGGTAGATGAGATGCATGCTGTCCTGGGGTGGGGAGAGATGGGGAGAATATTTTGAATTCAAATGCTTGTGGAAGTGAATGTTAAGAACTGAAAAATAAATTTTATATATATGATATATATATATATATATATATATATATCTCATATACATATACATTTCTTTAAAAGTCATGTTCAATTCTTTTTAGATAAAGGGAGTAAGCTAGGGAGTAGCAGTTTAAATAGTAAAAGAACTAAATAGGAAAGAGATAGTGAATTTACAGCATTTTGATGCCTTTGAGATTAGCTGAATGTCGAGGATATTCTAAATTCACTAAATTCAGACAGAACTATATTTATTATAACAGTTCTTGCTAACATGGAAGTCAGGAAGATTGATAGGAAAGCATCTTTGAACCCTTTATAGAGATTTCATTCACATACAACCCTAAGATTCCAAGAATTGAATTCAATCTTGTTGCTCCTAAGAGTGTCTTCTAGCTTTGAAATTCTAGTATCTTGCATATAGTAGGCACTCGATAAATGTTTATTGATTTGAATAGAAATTCTATAACTATACACTAGAAATCTAGTCAAGAAGCATTTATCAAACAAACATCTATGTGCAATACTGCGCAAAATACTAGAAGAATTTTTTAAATCATTCCTACCAAGGGTCAAGAAATATATGCCTTTAAATTTTAGCACATTTCTAAAATATATGCATGGACAAAGATATGAGAAAACCAGCACTGAAAAATAACTACTATCTTTCCCAATCTCAATGAAACCTAACTAGATGAACAATGAGTATGGTTCTGAAATCCAACCTATCCTTCAAGGTCCAGCCCAAATCCAACTGCCTGTTTGATAACTTCCTTGACTATTCCTGCTGAAATTAATATATTCAACTTGGTACCCACCATATTTATTGGAAGCCTTTTTTTTTAGCCTTCTGACCTTGACTGCTAAAACATGCCATGAAATCAAGATAACCCAATATAGTAATAAAGTACTAAGAAATAGCTTTGAATGAATGTTAAATCTGCCTACTGCATCTATATGACATGCTCTAAAGATTAGGTAAAAGTTTAAGAGTTTATATGCTATTTTTACATAGCTAAGTAATGAGAACTTTTATGGAAAATCCCAAGAAACTAGAGCTCTACAGATAATCTGTGAAAAGAAATAGGGGTCCCTTAGCTCTGAGAATGAATAGAAGAGTGTCTTTCAAAGACCTTGAGGTCCCAGGTCTGTGAAAGAAGTTACTACAAAGTTGAACTGACGACTAGCTTCTGACCCCATGTCTCACATGGTACAGATCTATTAAGTATGGAAAAAATTCCTAAATATAGCACTAACCACATGAGGTGAGATCCTAGTTTGTAAATAAGGAAAGACCAAAAGCCCCCACCAAATGGTTGCTGCTTTCTGTGTAGACTGGCATCCCAGCTGTTGACACTTTACCAGTGGGCTCAGCAGGAGGCCAAAAGCCAGAGGCTTTGCAGTGCCCAAGCACCCAATCAGCAGCCACATTCCCACCTCTGCAGGGGGATCAAAGTCCAACTCCAATCTGGTTCAAATACATAAAGTATTGTGTCTTTCATCTTTTGAGATGGCCACTGACTTACCACAAAATGATCTGTTTAGAAAGCACTTACTGCTAAATGGTAGAGAAATTAAGACTGGAAAGCCTATGATTCTAGTATCTTTTTTCACGTTTCCCTAACCACATTATAAACTCCGAAAGAGCAGTGATTGTGTTTTATTCATCTTTTATAACATTCATAGTACCTTAGTATAGGACCTTGTATGTGGGGCACTCAATAAATATTTCATCAATTAAATGGTTCAAGAAAATAGTAGGAAGCTTGGATTAATCAATGACTACAAAGATATTTTAAGACAAGTTACAATTAAATAGCACATCTACTATCTCATAGGACAACCAAAAGGAAAAATATGTCTTTAAAAATCTTTTTTTCAAAAACTTGAAAAATCTTTTCTAATTCTTAAAAAAAAGTTTCCTCCAACATGTAAAACTTATCATCCTTTCTCATCAACTCTCTCACTGTGGAATTCCTACAGGGAAGTGAACAAAAGTAGCAAATAGTACAAACTGGGGTGGTTGGGTTTTTTTTAGACTTGATAGTCTACAAGAGTTTAATTTATCCTTAAATATAATAAATGCATTGTTAAAGTCTTCAAACAGTTAAATTTTCAATTTTTATAAAAAACAAAATCTATCAGTTTTGATTGATAAATGTACTTTTTATAACTAAGAATAAAAAAAAGTGAAGATTGGCAACATTTTTCACCATATAATTTGCTTCCTCTGCCTTTTTCCACTGTACTGCACATAAATAAAAGAAATGTTAAAGAGGCCCATATATCACCAACTGGCATTTCAAAACTATTTACAAAGTAAATCTAACAGACATGGTGCAGAACATAGAGAACTACAACCAGGAACTCTGAGTGTAAAGGGACAAAATTAGCTCAAGCACTGACAGAGGGTTAATTAAGTTTACCAATAACTTTCCAGCGGGCAAATGATGATATTTAATAGGAATGGCTTGAGTAAAACAGGGTTAGAAAGAAAGGAAAAATGGCAATGGTATGCTCAAAAAAAGAATAATGAGTGTTCAAACAACCTGCCAGTTTGGTGAGTAAGCACAGAAATCTGTAAAACAGGCAGGAGAAATAATATTTTAATAAAGCTGTAATAGGTTTGCAAGTAAACTCCATATTACACTTGCAAAAGAGGTACAGCCTCAAAGTTCCAGATCAAGGTACAAGCCCAAGACTGTCCCCTTGAATCCCTTCTATAAAATGGTCACAAGAGACAGAAACTGTCTATTTAAATGAGCTGTTTTCCTACTTAGACAATGCAAGGCTATCCCAAGGCAGAAGGCACCTTGAACAAATTGGTGACTTCTGTCTGGGTCCCAAGAAGAAAGGCTTTAACTCTATCGCTGAAGGCAGTACCCCAGAGACCAAAGAAGAGCAAGTAAGATTCAGGCTTTCACAAGTAATCTGAAGAAGCAGGAGAGTCTAGACTATGCACAAGAGCTATATGCCTCTGAGAGGGAAAAAAATAAAACCTATTCCTTACTACACAGATCTCTGTGACCACAGCACAAAGGATAGTGACTGTAATGATGTCATCTTAGCTTCTTTGAAAAGTTCAGCTTTTAATGCTGCCATCACCCACCAGGTATTCTTGCCCTTCACTGTTGCATTCAGGAAAAATAACTGTAGACAGCCAAAATAATAAGGAAGCATCACAGGGAAAAGGGATTTTAAATCACCTTGTAGGTTTACAAAAAAATGAAAAGGTCCTCTCTTCAAAGAAGAGCAATGTCTTATAATCTTTCCCTCCCTGCCAAGCTGTAGTAAGCTCATAAAAGAGACCAACAGACACTCTTTAGCAAGGCTACTAGTGACCCAAAAAAGTTATTAAAGGATTTCCAACGAATAATGCCCTGCCTGTGCTCAGCTTGACAAAAATGATGGTTTCAGTAACACAGTGTTTCTCCAAAGACAGCCGCTGAATCAATTCTGAGGAATTTTTAGTAAGTTTTCAAAGGAAGGAAGGTGTCTCCTAAGCCAAAAACCATTCTAGGAAAACCCAAAGGGAAAGAAAGGATCCAGGATAAAGTTAAATCAGGATTGTAAAGCTATTAACTATGGAGCATGAGGACAAAAAGAAATGTCTACTAGTAAGTGCAAGAACCAGTTCATTTGACCACAAGACCACGAGATCTAGAATGGGAAGGGACCTATAAGATTATCTAGTTCAACCAATTCATTTTACGGACAAGGAAAAGAAAGCCAGAGAAGTAAGGTGACTTGCCCACCCTCATAGGCAGTAAGTGAGCAGTAGGGCTAATATCTAAGCTCAGGTCTTCATTTCAAAACCAGTCTTCTTTTCACTACCCCTTAATGCTTACAGGACAGAAAACCAAAACTGACCAATCTCAACCCCAGACCACAAACGAGGAATCATTTTTTCCCTCCTTTCAGAGAAGAGGTAGAGTACTACAGGCATAAAAATGTCACATCTGTCCTAAGAGCCAACAAAAATGACAGTTTTTCTTTGTTACAAGTAGCACAGTTTGAGAACCAGAAGGGTTCCTAAAGGTCACTGAGACCAACCTCCTCATTTTAGAGATGATGGGGGGAGGGGGTCACGCTGGACTCAATAGAAAGTTCAATGGCATGGAAGGGGGTAAAAAAAATGGAGAGAACACTGTTGGGGTGAAAGAACAAAATAATCAATAAAAACAGGGGTGGGGGAAGCAGAGAATTATGCACAAAGGAAAGGAAATTGATCAGAAATGAAGTCCCAAAGTTAAGAAGGAACAGAAGGAGTAAACAATGCCATGCTACCTTGTGCCACCTGGGAAGTATATCTATTAGTTTACTATAGTAACACTTAATTTTATTTCCAGTTTTACTGCAACAGTAAAAGGTTTTTACAATAGCAGATGCCTTTCCTCCCACACATCAATTAATTTGCAAATTCACTCAGGTTGTAGAAATAATGAAGTGCTGAATGCTTTTCTACTGGTGAGTTTTGCTACCAGGAGGTGGATCCTGTGGGCGAGGTGCTAAATTGTGCGGCTACTATCTGCATGCCAAAGGAAAGAGAGAGCTTGAAAAGGGAGCAGCAAAGACCAAGCGGGCCATCCTTCCTTTGCCCCCAAAGACCCACCTCGTGCTTAAAAAATAAATGAAATAGCAACAACCACTTCACAAAGTTCAAGAACACATAAAGACAGACTTGTGGTTCCTAGCAGTGAGAGTGAGAGGTATATGAAGCCTAATGAAGTAAAAAGCAGTGTTTTCAGGAACCTTTTTATAGACTGTCAGGTGGTGTTTACAGGGAAAGTAACTTTCTTAAAAATGAGGTAGCTCTTTGAATTCATCTTTGGTCTGAAATTTGGCAAACCACCTGTCAAGCCCACACACTTGATTTTTTTCCTTCTTTCTGAAATAGCTGAGATGAAGTAACCAGTGTTGTTTCAAAACAAGCCAGCTGAAAATAGTTGCGTGGCTTCTGCTTTGTGACAGATCTGAGTCTCCTTTTCCATCTTGGTTTACATCGTTAAAATGAACAAGGAAAGACTTTTTTCGTTATATCACTACATTAGCCTGTGCTAGATAGCCTTATCAGAACGTGGAGATGATCCTGTGTTCTGGAGAGCTATGCCAAGGAAAGCTTCAAGGAGAAGCTGCCTGCTTACCTGATTAACTGTCTGTCTAGTTGTCTATATTCAAGGGGTTATATACCCTTGGCTATAGAGAGGTCAATGTGCTGACCACAGAAATTCCTAGAGGCCATCTCCTAAGTCAAAAAGTGGCTGCAACATATATCATCCGACAGAGTGCTTACAGATGCATACTATCATTACAGATGCTCTAAAATGCAGACCAAGAGAATCATGGATTTGTAAAGTACTGAAAGATTTTTGCACTATACAGTTTACATTCTGCATTTTTAATTAGTTCTGGTCTTGAGCCACCGAACTAGATATTTAAGAAGTCATGATTTTCCAGAATACAATGGTAGTTTAATTAATGCTTACCTACATGACCTTCGACTTCACCAGTGTGTATAATTCCTCCATTAGTACTGATCGTAGCCTCTTCACACTTTTTCATCCAGTGTAACATGTCTTATCCATGTCTTTCCAGAGAGAATCCACACCAACACACTGAAGCCTTTATCTTGTTCTTTTATTATTTCACTGTTATCAATGTACCCCTTGGGCTGTCCATCTGCTGTCTCTTATTCCCACTAATGGCTAACCCATCCCACTTTACATGTTCCTCATGGTGTCTTTATGTCTTTTCTCCTATGAAGGTCACTGTTAGTAACGTACCCTCCTACTTACAATCACCATGTCATTCTGTTGTCCTTCATGTCACCTGTAATTTCTACAGTCACAGTGTTTAATGACTCATGGTCATACAGTATCATCTGGAAAATTCTGGTGTTAAAGGAGGTGAACTTTTGGAGTAGAGAGCAAGTTGGTATACAGGGTACTTTTCCAATATAATTGGCTAAATGCAATACACATATGATGACTCAATTCTGGGTCCAGCTCACCAAACACATTCAATTTTATTTTTCTTCCCTCTGGTTTCTTTTTCAGTAGGAAGGGGTACAGAATGGGCATCATTAAGCACCTAATACATACCCAGCACTGTGCTAAGTAGTTTACAAATATTATCCTCATAACAACACTGGGAGGCAGCTGCTATTATTACCTCCATTTTACAGATGAGGAAACTGAGGCAGACAGAGGTTAAGTGACTTGCCCAGGGTCACAGCTAGTAAGTATCTGACAGCAAATCTGAACTCAGGTCTTCTTCATTCTAAACCCAGCCCTCTATCCACTGCACCATCTAAGTACCTGTACAGCGGACCCCTACAAAGTGCTGGTCTTTCGACTACAACTCAAAATAAAATCAATGTTTTAGCTATCCTGCTTATTCTCAGGACAAGGACACAACGGGCTTTATTCTGGATACCTAACAGAGTCTGCGTAATATGTACTGTAAAAAAAGACTATCTTAACTTTGGCAAACCAAGCAACAATCCAAACAAGTGTTCTTATCCATCGGATGGGCAGAAAGCAACAAAGTTTTCACTTCATAATCAGTCTTGACTAGTAAAAAGTCAATGAACTATTATTTCTCATTTTCTTTCCAGTCAACTGGTCCTCATCATGGCAGTTCTCCAGTAAATACATCACATTTGGGATGCTCATCCTATCCCAGAGCTTCTGGACAATAATACCTTTACAACATCTACGAAAGCAATCCTACAGCTCATCTGACATTTTCTGACCCTGCATTGTGTGTGAAGGGCACAAGAAAACAATGTTTATGAAAGGACCACATACAATATATAAATCATGAAGATTCCTGTGACATTATATTGAGTCCAGAGCTTTCGATTCAGTAACATATCAGCATTATAAGAAACATCTTTTTTTTTCCTTGCTTTCAGCATTGAACTGGATCAAAAAGCATCATTAAAATGTCAGAGAAGGAATTTTTGGATTCACATTCATTTGACATTCTTTCCTTTGCACTGTCACTTAGGAAAAATTTAAATTTGAAAAAACTTCAGCAAATTTAGAGTCTGGTGAAGCACCACCCACCTCCCCTTCTACTCCCCCCCTAAAAGGGCAAGAAAATTCATCATCAAAGGTTACCACTCCATCTAATGTCATCATGATGTGGTATTTCAGCACACACGTTTGTGTATATAAATCTCCAACTGTTCTGCAATCCCTGCCATCACTGGCATAATTGGATAAGTTAATAACAGAATGACTACCTTCCAAACTCAAAATCCCTTAGTTTTGTTAGTTTACCTAGGATCCTTAGCGTTCTACATAAATTTTTGAATCCCACTGTGCACAAAGGTAACATAACTAACACTTGCTAGCTTCCTCCCATCTCTCCAGAGCCTCCTCCCCATCCCCCGCTCCTAGTTCCAAGGACATTCACATAGCATGGTAATTAAAATACACTATTTTTGTTTCAAAAATTTAAATATGACACATTCCCTTCATTTAAAATTTTATGACAGTTACAGTTTCAATTTGAGAGCCTACATTCACATTAGGTGAGCCTCTTATGTTCTATATTAAATGCAAGACATGATTTCCTAGCATGATCAGTGATATTAATAATATAACAGTACCCATCTCAGATGTGCACGTGCACACACACACACACACACACACACACCACTATGCAAGTGAATATCAAATCATGTACAGCATTGCAATCTTTATTAAATTCAGAAAGGCCTTAGTGTAATGTTCTCCTTTCCTTCTACCCTCAACTCAAGAATTATTTGGAATTTTTATTCTGTTGCCTCAAAAGGATAACATCTCATTAAGGCTGATAAATATAAACACATCTGATCAAACAAAATACATGTGATCTCCTTTATTAGACTCAAGGAAGAAAATGCAATGAAGGTAAAAGTTATTAATAGACCTATTCAACTTATAAATACCAGAATCTGTATCTGGCTCAAGGCAAATGTACCTTACTCCCCAACACATACTCTTTGATCCAGGGCCAGTGACCTCTTGGTTTCTCCAATCATTTTCTCTGACCCTTACCCATGCATGGAATGCTCTCCCTCCTCCCAATTTGACTACTGACCTCCTTGGCTTCCTTTAAGTCCTAACAAAAATCTCATCTTCCACTTGGAAGAAGATCTCCCAACTGTCAAAGCCAGTGCCTTCACTCTTAATTAATTTCCTATTTGTCCTGTATATAGCTTGCTTTGTTTATATCTGAATGTTGTTCCCACCATTAGACTGTAAGCTCCATGAGGGCAGGGACTATCATTTGCCTCTTTTTATATCCCCAGTGCATATAGTGTCTGGCACAAAGCAGATACTTAATAAGTGTGGGTACTGGGAATACAAAGATTAAAATAACTCCTACCCTCAGAAAATTTACATTCTACTGTTGAGAAACTGACATGTAGAAAGATTAGTATGAACACATACATGCACACACCTATACTATGTCCATGTTCACAAGGTTGATTATATCAGATGATCCTGTAAAATACTTCCCCATACTATGAAAAGCACAGTCACATTAAACAAACCCTCAACCTCCGGTGCTCCTGGTATTAATTACCAGTTTGGGTAGTGAACAAAGGATAGGTGCAAAATGCTCTAGGAAAATTCCAGAAGGGAAAAAAACCAGTTTCAGCTGGGTACCGGGGGAAAGAAGATCAGAGGTAACGAAGAAGAGTTGGACAAGCCTGAAAAACAACTGAACAACAAAAGCACCTAAGCTGAGTCTTAAAAGAAAAAGGCTTTGACTTGTGGTGAGAAGGAGGAAGTCTATTCCAGGAATGGGGGAAAGTATGTGAGAATACACAAACAGCAGAGGACATGTTGAATTTGGAGAACATCTAGCCATCATGTTTGACTTGACAGTGGACAGAATAAAAGGAAGCAAAGTGAAATAAGCCTAGAACAATGGTCTAGAGCCATTATTACAGGGCCTTAGATGCCAGGCATTTTAACCATGTAAATATGCTCGGCAGATCAAAATAAAGCCATTGTAGTTTTTTGAAAAGGAGAGTGATACAGGCAGAACTCTGTAGTGAGAAGATATTTTTCCACAGATGTGCACGACAGAATGAACAAGGAAAAGACCAGAGCAAAGAATCCAGTTGGAAGTAGTTCAGTAGTACTTTTAATCTCATCCCCTCCCATATTCTCCAGCAGACTGGACTCACCATCACTGTTACATCTTCAGTCTCTCTGTGTTTCCTGTTACCTTCCTTGCTGACTACTATACTAACATGCTTAGTCTCCTTTATCCTTAAGAAACCTTCATTTGATCTTGCCACACTCACCATGTATCATCCCATATCCTATCACTTTTTCTCAGCCAAACTCTCCAAAAAATCTGTCTCTACCCACGGCCTCCATTTCCTCTCCTGACTATCTTCTAAACATTCATTCAAATGAAACTACGCTCTCCAAAGAACCTCACTGCCAAACCTAATGGTCTTTTCTCAGTCTTCATTCTTCCTTCTTCAGCATTAGACACTGCAGACATTCTCTTCTTAAAAATTCTCACTGCTCTGGGTTTTCACGGCATCGCTCTCTTGATTCTCTCTCCGGTCTGTTTCTTCTCAGTCTCCTTTGCCAGATCTTTCTTTATCCACTTTACAACCACAACTGTGGATGTACTCCAGGGTTCTGTCTTCCTACCTTTTCTCTATAGTCTCTCACCTGAGGAAATCAGCTCCCATGAGTGGAATTATCAACACTGCAGATGACTCTCAGTCATACACCTAACCACAGTTTCTCTCTTGGTTTCCTGTAATGCATTTCCAACTGTCTGTCGGATATTTCCAACTAGATGTCTTATATATGTCTCAAACTCAACATATCCAAAACAACTTTTTTTCTTTCCCCTAAAACCCACCCCAATACCTCTTCTAAACTTATTTATTTTTGTGAAGGTGCCCTCATCCTTCCAGTCATCCTCTTTCACAGACTCCTCACTCTCACTCACTCCACATATCCAATAAGTTGCCAGATCTCACTGTTTCTAGCTGCATATGTCACCCTCTATTAGAATGGAAGTTCTTTGAGACAGGGTTTGTTTTTGTTTTTTTCTATCCCAGGCAGTGAGCACAGTGCCTGAAACACAGTAAACTTTTAATAAATGCTTACTGATTGATTATGTGATTGATTCAGGCAAAAGACAATGAGACCCAGACACAGAATAGTAGTTGGAAAGATGTAGTCTGAGGTGTGAGATATTGTGGAGATAAAAGTCAACATGATCTGGCAACTGAATAGATGAAAGAAGTGAGAGCAAGGATTTTGAGACTTGGTAACTAGGAGGAAAAGGATGCATCAACACAGAAACATAAGTTGGAAACAAGGACATCCTTAAGTAGGAAGGATATTAATTCAGCTTCGGACATGTTGAATTTGAGGTACTAATGGGGTACCCAAATGGGGCTGGGTGAGCAGGCAACTGGAGAAGTAGGAATAAAAAAAAAGTCAGGACTAGAAAATAGATTTAGGAATCATCTGCATCAAAGAAATTATTGAATACATGGGAGAAAGTAAAATGATGTTCTAATCATACATGAGGAGATCACAGGTGAGGTACTAAGAAAGAATGTAAGAGTTCAAAACTCAGAAGTTAGGCAATTTATAACAGATATGACATACAAGTGTGCAGTTCTCTAGCTCTTCAGTCCCATGGGCAGTCACCAACAAATGATGTACCTGAATTGAAAGCCCAGACCTCTGAGTTTCTACCTTTACATCTGATTCTTATTGCTGGGCAGATTCACATGGACTAAATCAGAGAGTGAGTATTAGGGAGCAACCAATCAGCAGGTGGTCCAAATTCTGACACACATCCCTATTTTTGATCACAAGGGCATTGCAATTGGGAAAGTTTGCTAACCTTGCATACCTGGAATAGACGCAGTTTGCTAAACTTATCATGACCAGGAAAGCCTTGCATTCCTTGCCCAAATGAAGCTGACTAAACCAGTTACTGGGTACAAAGGAACTTCTTGGTACAAAGGCAGGTCAAAATAGTGATCAAACATGGAGTCTAATGGCATCTAGGGCCTAGTAATATAGGTCTAACCTAACATGAATGTGCTGTTACATCTGTTACAATTCCAACATGGATGGAAACTGGTCTGTTAGTAGCGGAAGTGGCAAATATGGATCTTTTTGAAACACTATCCAAAAAGCAGAAAGACAAAATGCAAAGCAATTAAGAGCAGGACCGTTTGTGCCCATATTATAGCTCTTGTAACATGTGAACCTGGTCTGTATTTCATGTCCGTTAATTTACAGAGCAAAATCAAATTTTCTTTAACTGTCTCAGTCTGCATTATTAATGAAGCAAAAATAATGAGCATTTCTACTAAGTTTTATATTACTGGCACAAATCAGCTTGAGAAAGTCTTAGGAAATTCAATTCAACTAATAGGACTTTCACAGAAGTATCTCCAGCACACCCTTCAGCAGGTAAAACAGAAGACACTTGAATGACAAAGATGATAGTACCAAGAAGATCACAAGTTGAAGCCTTGCTTGCATCAACTGTACTTTTCACAGTATGAGAAAATAATTACTATCCTAGGTCACCTAATTGCTAAGTAGGGCATGTGCTAGAGTAGATGCCAATTCAAGATGGGTAGCTCTGCTCTTCTTGCTTGTTCCTAGAACTTATCCTTTCACTACAGCAATTGAACTTTAGCATTTTTTTGCCATCTCTCCTACCCATTCAAAACACAAAATAATGACTGGGATGATCCCTTTATTTCTTAAAGCAACAAAGTAAAAAAACAAACAAACAAAAAAAAAACAACCATCTTGAAAGGTCTATTTGAAAAAGGATAGAACACTGGAGTATGGTCAGAACAGCTGTATTCAAGTCCTGTTCTGTCACTGGAGAATTAAGTTCATGTGCTCTTCCCTTAAAAAGTCAAAGAAATTTTAGAATTTATCTGTTGTTATTCAGTCATGTCCCACTCTTTGTGACCCAAGGACTATAGCACGCCAGGCCCTTCTGTCCTCCATCATCTTTAGAAGTCTGTCCAAGTTCATGTTCATAGACACTATCTATCCATCTCATTCTCTGCTGTCCCCTTTTCCTTTTGTCTTCACTCTTTCCCAACATCATATTTTATCTAGCCCAGGGGCAGGAAACCTGCAGTCCCAAAGACACATGTGGTTAAATAACCCACTCCTGGGCTAAATATTTCAAGGAAGCTAGGGATTCTAAGAGGCAGAGGTGAGGAGGGAGAGCATCCAATGTATGGAGGACAGATTGTGCAGAAGCACAAAAGTAGGAAATGGAACATCATTCAGCTTATGTACTGCTGCCTTCAAGAAATAACAAATCTAGAACGAAGCTCACAAAGATGAAAGGATTGGTGAACAGTATCCACATGGTGGAAAATTTTAAAAAATGATAACTTCTGGAGTCAAAATATAAATTTACTAAACTACTTGCATGCATCTGGATGTTGTGTGGGTTCACAGATGTGATATGATTCTGTACTATCTAAAGATGTAAAAATATACAAAAGCATTCATTGCTTCTCTTTCATTCTGCTGTACACAATTTAATGAGTAGAAATGAACACTGAGTGTGCATTTATTAATCATAGTTATAATTACCTAAGAGACAATAGAGAGCAGACACTGCAGTAAGGAAGACCTAGGTTCAAATCCTGCGTCTGAAACATACTGGCTTTGTCTGTCAGTCGGAATGCATTTATGAAGCACCTACTATGTGCCAGCCCCTATGCTAAGCATTAAGGATACAAAAAAAGGCAAAAGACAGACCCTGCCCTCAAGGAGTTCACAATCTAATAGAAAGACAACAAATAAATATGTACAAACCACATATGAGATAAACAGACTTGGGAAAGGCTTCCTATAGAAGGCGGCATTATAGCTGGAATTTGAAGGAAGTCAGAGAGTAGAACTAAAGAGGAAGAGGATTACAGGCATGTGGGTCAGCCAATGTAAATACCCAGAACTGAGAGAGGGTGCATCTTGTTCATGGGATAGTAAGGAGGTCAATGTCACTAGATCAAAGAGTATAAGGTATAAAAAAGACTGGAAAGGTGGAAGGAGCTTACTTATAAAAGGCTTTTAGAGATGAACCACTGGACTTTCTTGAGTAGAGGGATGTCATGGTCAAGGTTGATACACCGGTAAGTTAGTACAATAGTGTAATAGTGCACCAGGGCAGTGGCAGGGCAGTGGCAGTGGCAGTGGAAGGGGAAGGGAAGGGAAGGGAAGGGAAGGGAAGGGAAGGGAAGGGAAGGGAAGGGAAAGGAAGGGAAGGGAAGGGAAGGGAAGGGAACATGTTTGAGAGATGGTGCAAAGATGAAATGGACAGGTCTTGACAACAAATAGGATATGGAGGGGTGAGTGACAGTGAAGAGCATAGGGCAGCTGCTGGCCTTGACAGTAAAGGGAGGTGAGGAGGAGGAAAAGGTTTAGGGGGAAAGATAATGGAGTCTAATTTTGGAAATGTAAAGTTTAAGATGTCCATTAGATATCCAGTTCCAGATGCCTGAATGGGAAGAGACTTCTGAGATACAAGACTAGAGGTCAACAGAAAAGTCAGGGCAGGTCAAGTCTATTTAAGAACCATCAACAGAGAAACAACAGTTAAAACCATGGGATCTGACAGGATCACCAAGCAAAGTATTACAGAGGGAAAAGAGAAGAAGACACAGAATGTGGGATACCCACAGTTAAAGGATATGACCTGAGTGAGGACACAGCCAAGGAGACAGAGAAGGAGCAGTCAGGAAGGTAGAAAGAGAAAATCAGGAAACTGGTATGCCCTAAAACACAGAGAAGACAGCAGAAAGAAGAGGCTGAGCAACCGTGTCAAAGCCTGGAGAGAGGTCAAGAAGAAAGTGGACTGAAAAAAAAGCCACTTACATGGTAATTAAGAGGTTATATCGGTAATAAAACAGATTATAAGGGGTTAAGTAACCAGTGAAAAGAGAGAAATATTATATTTATATGCCTACTATAGACAGCCTTCTCAAGGAATTTAGCCACAATGGGCTAGAATGTGTGACCTTGAGGGAGTTAACTTAGACTCTTGTTGCACCAAGCAACTCTAAAACTATAAAAGTTACAGGGGACATATAAATCTCTACTGGGAGAGATAGTTTTCTTCACTGGGAGCTCCACATACCAAGAACAACCCTTCTGCAAAGTAGGTAGCATAAGGACAATCACCCAATTCATAGCTGAGGTCATGGAGGCCAGAGAGGCTAAAGAAATCTACCCAGGGTAACACAGAGATCTAGTGAGAGAGACTAGGTTTCATGACTCCAAATCTGATCTTTCCACTTTTACATGCAGCTTCTTAGACAATAAAATGCACAAAGGTAAACCAGAAAAGGAAAAAAAGCAACAAGAGGAAGGGCAAAAGGTCTAAAAGATACAAAAAGTATCATGCATGAAAATACAATAAATTTAATATGTGTTTTTATTAAAGGTATGGAAATGGCTACAAAATCTGGAACACTACAATCTCTAATGAATCAACTTTGAGGGTAACCCAAAAGGCAAAACAAAGATGCATAGTAGGCATAAGTACACTGCATCATACTTTCAGCGATGACTTGCGTGCAAGAAATAGTGTCAAAAAGTGAGTTGGGCAAGTTATATATTAAGAGAGAGGGTTAAGAGCTGGACATTGACTGATACTTATGGAATATTAAAAGACCTACAGCAAATTTTCCAATACATTGGTTAGATTCCCCTATGGAGGATTTATAGGAAGACATGGATGAGAAATCACACAAGGTAAGAAGGCCTGAACTTGTTGTCATATGCATCACCAAGAGAAGGAACCAAACTGACAAGATCACATTGAAATATAAGCATGAATGAAAATATTCTCAGATAAATTTGGTATTAAAGATCTTTAATATGTTCAAAAGGATGTTAAATAACAACCACCCCAGACACCAAAAATGCCTCCTACAAGTTATTATGGTATGTTTCATATTATAACTTTAATTATAGCTATTCATGTACATCTTATCTACCTTCTATGATACTATAAGATCTTTGAGTAGGAACAATCAAATTCATTCTCATATGCCCCACAATACCAAGCACTATACCAGGGGTTCTTAAGTTGGGGTTTAAAGACTTTTTAAAAAAATTTTTTCATAACTGTATTTTAACAATTGATTTCTTTTGTAATCTTGTTTATGTTATACACTAAAAAAAAAAAAATCACATTTTTCTGTGAAGGCATCCACAGTGTTAGTCCATGACACACACAAAAAGGTTAAGAATACCCTTCTTATACATAGCAAGTACTTGGTAATTTATTTTGCCAATGAATGAATATTCTAAGATCTCTCCAAATTTCAATCTAAATCTCTATGCCTTTTATGCATACAGTGATACAGTTCAGAATAATCTGAAGCATTCCACAATCTATAAACAAAATAAGTTATGTCTAGTATAGGGTGTTTACTAAGATAATAAATAATATATATTAATAATTGGTTAACCAGAGAATTCAATTAATCAGATTACCTCACTGATTTTCTAAATATTCTATTGCTATTTGGTCATTTTTGGCATATCCAATTCTTTGTGAACCCATTGGGGTTTTGTTGACAAAGATAATGGAGTAGTTTGCCACTTCTTTCTAAAGCTCATTTCACAGGGTTAAGGGACTTTCCCAGGGTCACATAGCTAGTAAGTGTCTAAGGTCAGATTTGAACTCAGAAAGATGAGTCCAGGCCTGGCACTCTATCTACTGTGCCACCTAGCTGCCCTCTAAATTTTCTAATTGGTTCAAATTTTTACAATATTTTAAAATCAGTATATCAGCTTATGTAAAGGGGTAAGTACTTTACTTTCGCATTCCAATACCCTATAATGAATATGACTTCCTTTTTTAGTATTATTTCTAGATGTTGTAGGTCGTCTTCATAGAACTGAGTAACTTTGGCCTTTCTGGCATCAGTTTTTGGAGCACAGACTTGTATTACTCTGATGTTGAACAGTTTGTCTTGGATTCTAGTTTTTTTGAGACTATACACCAGTACTGCTTTTCTCACTCTCTTATTGGACCACGAGGGCTACTCCCATTTTCTTCTATGGGATTCTCGCTCCCAGTAGTATATGTAATGATTACCTGAATTAAACTGAACCATCCCCATCCATCTAAGTTCACTGACAAGCGAGATGTCAATGTTTAAACCTTTTGCTGGATTACAGAGAAGGCAGGGGAGTTCCACAAACATCTACTCCTGCTTCCCTGACTACACTAAGGCCTTTGACTATGTACACCATAACAAAATGCGACAAGTCCTCAAAGAGATGGGAGTACCAGATCATTTTACTTGTCTCCTGAAAAGCCAGTATGTGGGTCAAGAAGCAACAGTTAGAACCAACATGGAAACGATTAATTTAAGACTGGGAAGAAGTATGACAAGGCTGTATATTGTTCCCTTATAGATTTAACTTACATGCAGAATGTGTCATATGAAATGCCAGGCTGGATGAATCAAAAGCTGGAATTAAGGTTGTCAGGAGAAATACCAACAATCTCAGATATGCAGATGATACCACTCTGACAGCAAAAAATGAAAAAGAATTAAGAAACCTCTTAATGAAGGTGAAAGAGGAGAGTGTAAAGCTGGCTTGAAGCATAACATCAAAAAACCTAAGATCATGGCAACTGGTCCCATCTCTTCTTGGAAAATAGAGAGAGAAGAAATGGAAGCAGTGTCAGATTTTATATTTCTGGGTTGAAAGATCACTGCAGAGCGCAACTGCAGCCCAGAAATGAAAAGACATTTGCTTCTTGGAAGGAAAGCTATGGTAAATCTGGACAGCATATTAAAAAGCAGAGACATTACATTACCTTGCTGACAAAGGCCCGTATAATCAAAGCTATGGTTTTTCCAGAAATAATGTATGTATGACTGTGAGAGTTGGACTATAAGGAAAACAGAGCACTGAAGAATCAACATTTTCAAATAATCGTGCTGGAGAAGACCTTTGGAAGGCAAAGAGATCAAATCAGAGACTATCTAAAGAAATTAATTCAGACTATACTTTTTGAAAGGACAAATACTGAAGCTGAAAGCTTAAATACTTTGGTCACATAATAAAAAGACAGAACTTATCAGAAAAGACCTTGATGTTGAGAAAGATTGAAGGCAAAAAGAGAAGGGGGCAACAGAAGATGAGAAGGACAGATAGTGACATGAAAGCAACTAACAAGCTTAGGCAGACTTTAGGAGAGAGTGGAGGACAGAGCATCTTGGCATGCTATGGTCTACAGGGTCACAAAGAGTTGGATACCACTGAGCAACAAAAAATATTTTACAATAGCTTATTCTCTTGTGTAAACTAAATAAGCCCCTTAAGCTTCTGACAGGTTTAAATTCATCTGAGTCATAGGTAAACTAAAGTTCATTCAACATCTAAATGATCCAAGTTTGGATTCTTATGATATGAGCAACTCCTATCAGTCTATGACAACTTCATAGTTTTAAGTAGCTACTTGAGGCACAAAGATGTGAAGTGACTTGGCTAGGGACACACAATTAGTAAGAGCCAAGATTGAATCTGAACCCAGATTAGGTTGTTTCTTTACAAATCATAATATTTTTTTATTTATTATTTACTTTTACTTACATTTTAAAATTCCTCTAAGATTTACAAAGCATTTTTCTCATAATAATCACATGAAGTAGGCAATGCAATGAATGTATAAGACTTGTTTTACAGATTTGAAAACTAAAGACAGAAAAGGTTGAGTAACTTACAGTCACAAAGCTAGTGTCAGGGCTGGGATTTAAACTCGTCTCATGGCTTGGGTGCAGTGCTCCTTCTACTCCCTCTAGGACATAGTAATTCTTTTATGGTTAATACCATCTGTTTGAATTAAAAAAATCAATACCTACAGTAACATACAGTATGGGGTGTTCATAAGTTCAGTGCTGCATCCAGTCACAGTGACGCCCCAGGCTACTGAAGAAAATAAGAGTAAATGGGGGGTTCTAATAGTTGAAAGTCTAGTTACTGGCACATGAAATAAACAGCAAGCAACTGAAAGCCATGGAGCTGTTGGTAATTCATATTTCAGAATCTAAAGCTTGGACAGTTAAAAGGACAGATGGCTTTGCAATATGGAGACAAATCCATAAGAAACAATGGGTTTAGGGAAGCTGGTGTGGCACTGAAAGGGAAATGAAGCTATTGTGTTGGGGGGGAAAGACATATACAGGCATCACAATCTTCTCATAGCTTCACTAAGCAAAAACAAGTAAAATACATACCACTTGCCCAAAATAATGATAATTTAGGCAAAGGTATGGTGTTTCTTAACTACATGCTTTAGTTCATATGCATTAAATTCCCTCAACGATAGCTGATTGGAGGACCAGAGCTCCATTTTACCTGTTCCCACCTACTCACTGACCACCCTCACCTGACAATCTATCACATTGCCAAAATGGGGGCTGGAGGAGTATCACTTGTTTAATGATACCTTAATATTCAAACAGATCTATTATCTTAATAATACCTAACATTTATATAGCACGTACTATGTGCCAGGTATTGTGCTAAGTGCTCATTTGTTTCTCACAACAACCCTGGGAGGTGGGTACTGTTATTACCCCCATTTTACTGATAAAAAACTAAAGCAGGATCATTAAGTGACTTGCCCAGGATCACAGAGCTAATAAGCATCTGAGGCTACATTTGAACTCAGGTCTTCCTCTCTCCACTGCATCTCCTAAGTCATTAATGCCTGGCCATCCTGCACAACTCTTGTCAAGGTTTTTCCATAAGTCTGCCCAAGATGCAAGATGCTTTCTTTCAGCCTTTACAAATAAGAAACTGTATAATATATGTTGCTCAGTGATAGCTCCAACCACAATTGGGCAATTGTATCACTGCAGGATTGTAGCGGACAGAGAGGGCTTTGTTTTGTTTTCTAAGTGAGGCAACCAGAGGAGTAAAATATGTATTGGATTCAGAGTGATAGGACCTGGGTTTAAGTCCTGCCTCTACATTTATTAAGTTATTTGACCTAAGCCAGGTTCACTTCCAGATTCCTCATCTATAAAATGGGATATTTACACTATTTGTCTCATCAAGTTGCTAGGAGAAAAGTATACTGTAAAGCTTAAAATGCTATATAGCTCAATTCAATGTCAACCATCACAATTTCATCCTATTTATTAATGCAGATTACATGCCTTGGTAGATTTCTGTTTGAGTCACCTGGGCAGAAAACATTCAACCCCTGTGAGTATAAACCTGTCCCCATACAGTTGAGTATAGAACTTTGGACAGAAAACAGCATTACAATCTTCCACTGGGCCCATGCTGAAAGGCCTTCCAGCTTAACAGGACCCAGAAAAGCTTGCTTCCCTATCACACTGCAGCATTGCAAAGGGGGACTTTATAAAGAAAAGAATGATATGAATGTGAGCTATTTTTTTAATAAGTTATTATTCAATTCTGACAGAGCTCTAAAACTAAGTGGCATGCAACTAATTGGAGCAGAATCTCCCAACTGCAATCTTAAGTTAACAAACTAGACAGCTTCTGAATTAAAGAAATATTCAAGCACATCAAGCCTATTTTTCAAAGGAATGGATTTTGGAATCAGTTTCCATCTGTATATAGGCTTTTACTGACTTAAAAATGCAGGACATTCCAAAAATTCTCTTAGCTATTAGCCATATGAACATAAAATGTACATTTCACAGAACCAATGTTCAAAATACTGAATCTCCCATCAGCCCGTCTCAATGTTGGTAACACCTACAGTCACCTTCTTTTTTCTGCTGACGTCTTTGGAGCCCCCATCAGAGAAGCTAAGGAGAAAGTGGACACCTGACAAGGCTATTAGGTCTGGGTCCAAAATAGTAGCGGCAGAGATTTTTTTCAGTGGTCTTGGTGACCCATTGCTATATAAAGTCCATTCATAAATTGAGTATTTTGAGTTGAGGTCTCTAAAAGTTGAGCTGTCCTTTGTATATGAGTCACCTTTCCAGTGACAACCTCTGGAGAAGACCCAAGGGTCACTTCTGGTGAAGCTCCAGTTTTAAGCTTGGACCTCTTAGTTGTGCTTTTGATTTTCTAGATTTCAACACTGTATCTCTCCTATAGCCTCACTATAGAACCTCCTTCAGCACCTGGAACCTCCCCAGCATGGAGCATCATCTGCCCTCTCCCCTTCTCCCGTTGGTGAGTTGCTCTCAGGATCTCCCTTTTGAAAAGGAACATAGGCAGGTCAATGTATATTCCCCTCCATGATGTACTCCTGACTTTGTGGACTTCAACACCATATCCCAGCATAAGTATCCTTCTCTTTCATCCACCCCTATTTTTTAGTTCTCTTTTATGTATTATCTTAGCCCAGTAGAACATGAGCTCCTTGAGAGCAGGATGCCTTTTTGTTTCTGTTTATATTCCCAGTGCTTAGCCCAGTTTCTGGAACCTAGTAATAATGTTGCTTGTTTGCCTTGCCTTATTAAAGGGGGGAAGCAGGAAGCCAAGGGAGCTCTTAAAATGAACACATGTTGAGAATGAAATGAGTATTTATGAAGACAATGGACTAATAAAAAAGAGTGCCCAAACAGGAGTTAGGAGACCTGGCTTCTAGGTCCAACTGTGGCACTGACTACTTGATTAACTTGGGGCAAGGCACTTTCTCTGACTGGGCCTCAGTTTCCTCCTCCGACATAAAAAAAAGATGAGTGAACTAGAAGATCCCCTAAGGTTCTTCCTAGTTCTAACAAGCCAAAACTCACTCTCGGGACACTGGAGTAGAAGTAAAGAGACTTAGGTCCTGATTCTGTGCTTGGCTTTGCTGCTTACCTAGCTTTTGACCTTGTGTAAGTCACAGCCTCTGAATTTCATTCCTCCCATCAGTAAAACAAATGGGTAGTACCCAAGATACAGCCCTGAAATTGTATGACTGCTATTTACTTATTTTATTCAGAAAATCAAGGGGAGCTGGAGGAAGGTTGAAGGCAGGGCACAAACAGGAACGGAAGGAGGGAATTATCTGTAAGCTAAGAGGTTTTTTGGGAAAAGTAAAAAGCTTAAAAATAATCTTATCTGCCAATATGATGTGATTAATACTACTCATACTACCATAGTGATATCAATTAACATTACTGATTTTTGGTTCAAGATGCTGTCGGGAGTAGACTGATTATATTTTTTAAATTGTAGTTTCTTCACTACTTTTTAGCACAGACGGTATGATCAAATCAAAACCAAACTACTCCCTTTCAAGCCCTTGGAAATCTAAGTCTTTGCCCTGCAGCAGTGAAATGAATTATTAAAAGATTAAAATGCAAACGCCATCACCTTTTTGCTTTCTTTTCCTATGGGAGAAGAGTTCAAATCAAAC
Organism: Potorous gilbertii; assembly: GCA_028658325.1. Classification (NCBI taxonomy): domain Eukaryota; kingdom Metazoa; phylum Chordata; class Mammalia; order Diprotodontia; family Potoroidae; genus Potorous; species Potorous gilbertii. Next base: position 302,240,769 of record CM053769.1, on the reverse strand, counting down.
TGGGTAAGCAACCTGCACCGCAGGGTTCCTTAAGAAAAACAGCATATGCAGGAATAGAATATCACGGACTAACTGGTACAATAATAATCAAAAGAAGTGACCAAATGAAAAAGGGGCACATGCATAGAAAATATCACCTGACAAAAATCTGCCCATGCAAATATCACGAGAAGGCTATATATAGGGTTTACAATCTATACATTGGGCAAAACGTGATAGTGAAAACATAACAAAGCAGCATGGTTTCTTTTAAGCGGATCATTAAGAGAGCAAAATGCAAAATTTTCCCTATATCTAGATCTCTTATCCCACTTAAAGCTTAAATCTGGATCAAGGACACACAGGTCCCAGTGAGAAGTATTCAAAGTGACAAGGACTCCACTGATATCAGCACTTTTCAAGTGTTTTCATCCTGCAATGGTCAACGCCACAAAAATGAAAAGTACCTCAAAATTTCTTAAGAGGAGGCACAATTTCAGAACTGAAATTACGGGATGCTCACTTGAATCAATGGGTAAAGGCCAAGTCAAGGGGTCAGCAACCTCTGTAGGGCCAAGGACCAAAAATTAGGCAATGTGGCGTAATGTAGCCAGGTCTAGACAGGGTCAGATGGCCCGTGTTCAAGAGTCCGCTCTAATACTTAACAGCTGTATGATTCCTGGGCAACTCATGTTACCTACTTGAGCCTTAGTTCGCTCATCTGTAAAGTAACAATTCTTCTACCACTAACTTCACAGAACTTGCTGTAAGAAAAGGACTTTGTAAATGCAACATAAATGTGAACCAACAGGCAATATCCATGGGAACCTACTAGTTGACCAAAGACATAGAAGCAAAGAATAAAAGGAAGAGAAAGACTGGCGTATTAAAAGTAAGAAGAAAAATTAGAGTGAAATGAATCATATATACCTTTGTATATATGGTGCATAGAGGCAGAAAGAACACCAATCAAATAGAGTAGCATCTTTCCTCACATAGTAAATACATTTAATGATGAAATCAATGCACTTTTAACATATTATCATGACCTGTCATTTGTGTAGAAGCTGCAAACAGATTGAAGAGGTGATGCGAAACTAATGCCATCTCCATGCAGACTTACTCTCGAGTTTTCACCACAATGTTGATGCAGAGGTGGTGCAGTGGAGGGAGCACCAGAGTCCCAACACCCCAGACTCATGCCTTTTTCTATGTATTCCCTTCTTTCCTTTATACCACTGTACTTCAAGTCTTCATCACCTTCTACCTTGAATAGGTGAAGAATCTTCTAACTGTCCTTCCCTGCTCAAGCCTCTCTCCATATCAATGCTTCTTCCATTCAGATGCCAAAGTGATTTTCCTAATATGTGACTATATTATCTCCTAGTCCATAAACTCCTGTGGCTCCCTATTGGTTCATAGATCAAATATGAAATCTTCTATTTAGTATTTACAAGCTCTTACTCTCTCTTTACAACCCATACATTTCCTACTTTCCCAGTCTTCCTACACTTTACTCTCCTCCACAAACTCTACAATCCAAGCATACTGGCCTATTCCATTCACCAACTCCACATGTGTGCACTGGCTGCACCCCACAGCTTCTCTGACTTCCTTCAAGACTTAGCTCAAATCCTACTTTTGCTGATCTTTCCCAGGTATCTTCAGGCTGTTAGAACCTTCTGCCTAAAAGATTTCCTTCTATCTACTCTGTACATATCTTACAGGTACTAAAGTATACTTACAAATGTGAGCTTCTGAAGGAACCATATTTTTATGCTTCTCTGTAACTCCAGCCTTTAGCATAGTACCTGGCACATTGTAAGCTCTTAATAAATGTTTGTTGACTACCTTGTGTGACCTTTGGCAAATCTCACCTCTTTGGGCCTTAATTTCTGCATCTATAAAATGAAATAAACCACCTGTATGGTCTCTTTCGACTCTTAAACTACGATCTAAGGAGCTAGCTCTTGGGCCATTAGTTACCAATACCTGATCTTGGTAGCAGAAGAGATGCTGTAAGAAAGAAGATGTATTGAAGAGAGAACTCTGGACTCTAGACCTAAGTTCTAGTACCAGTTCTGCCTCTAATTAAGTTGGCTCTATAATTCCAGTATTTTATTAAAAAAAAAAAATGAGGGATGAATAGAGGACAGCAGCCCAAATGTCCACATTCTGCGGATATGAGTTTCCACAACTCCACAAACTCTTCCAAATTATCAGCCTACTGATTTGCCTTAATTGGTATATAAGTTATTAAGACACTGAGTCTCAGTAAATGGGCATATGTTGAGTTAGATATATAAGAAATGATGCAAATGTTATATATGTGCACCATTCAATAAAGCATTAAAAATTAAATGATAAAATTGTCTTTTAACACTCATTTTATTCCATGTATATGATGTAAAATGGGTATCAGGGATCAACTGTGAACCTTGGCACTTGAAAGGAAGACATGCATGGCATGTTAAACCAAAGCATTAACTAAAACTGCATGCAATTTAGGTTTCCATTTTAATTCAATGAGACAATGTGTTACTGTAGCCCCAGATTTTATGATTGAAACTTTAACTAACTGGGGAGAAAGTTATTTTAAAGATATGCAGAGTGACTTAGAAGCCTGTTCTTTCGTACCTATGTCCAGATTGGTAAGCAGTATGGAGGAGAAGAAAGGGAAAAAAGCAAACCTATGAAGCAATTCTAAGCAAATATATTCATAGGGCCTGGCCTACCATGGCAGCTGTCACTGGCTTCCTTCTTCTCAAGAATGCAAATGATTAAGATAGATTAAATACCTACTTTGCTTAATACTCTTGATAATGAGTTTCTTTCCTTTTTTTAAGGGTGTTTCATGTTGGCAGTTGATGGATCTTGTGTTAAATTGTTTTAATTCAAAACAGTACCATCTGGTGTTAGGATCTGCCGGCTCAAAAAAGGAGGCAAGTAACAGCATAAAGAGTGGCAAGGAAAGGGACACAAGAGTGTATGATCTGTGGATTTATGCAGAATGGCAGAATGAGGTGGTAGAAAGAACACTGGACAAAGAGTAAGGAGACCTGGGTTCTAATATTCTTCACGCACTCTATATAGGAAAGTCTCTGGGCCTCAGTTTTTTCTTCTGTAACAGTACAGGATTTGGAGGAAAAGGTCTCAAAGGTCCCCTTCAATTCTAAACATAAGCCACAATATGGTCCTTACTCAATTCGTAAGTCAGGAGTCCTACAGTGCTCCTGGGAAAGCTGCTTCATTTTTCCAGGCCTGTTTCTTCTAGATTCCTCTTTAGCTCTAAATCCTAATAGGCAAAATGAATGGTAAACAGCTTTCTATGATAGAAACTTAGAGCTGCAACTGGAGTTCTCACACTGAGCAAAAGGACTTTTTCCTATGGGCCGGGGCTTTAACTGTCTTACTTTCTAAGTTGCACCCACATTCTCATCCTACTTACATCCACACTCCCACAAGCTTAGAGAACATGATGGCTGTCATCAAGTATTTGAAAGACTAATTCTCTGGGAAAAAGATTGAGCTTGTTCTGCCCTTCCCCCAAGGAGAGGGCTAAGATCAATGGTCAGAAATTGCATTAAAGTAGATTTAGACTAAACATAAGAAAAAACTTCCTGATGATTATAGCTATCTAAAAATAAAACGGGCTGCCTTGGGAGGCAGTGGGTTACCCTGGCAAGAGGCCTTCAAGGAAAGGCTAGATGACTACTTATTGGAGAAAGGTTACTGAGCGAAAACCCATTCAGAAAAAAGATGAGATAAGAATGAGGTAGCCTCTTGTGGTTTCTCTTAGCTCTGAAATTTTACTTATGTAAGTCTTTAAAAATAAGTTAAAACTTAACTAATATAGTAGCAAGTATCTACCACTGAACTTACAAATGACTTACAAACTGGTCCCAATGGACCTCTGCAGCTATGTTATAATATTATAATACATTTTAATTAATTTAACTAATATAATACATTTATAATTAGTCTAATAATTATACTACTCTGCTTCCTACATTGTAATCCAGGCTGATAGTCATCTGTTCTTCACACAGTATACTATACTATCTCCAGGCTTTTTGCACTGGCTGTTTCCATGCCTGGAATGCACTCCCTCCTTATCTATGCCTTGTAGAATCCTTTGTTTCCTTCAAGACTAAGCTTAATCATTATCTTCTTCACATGAAGCCCTTTTTAAGGGAACTAAAACTCAGCAACTAGAGTTCAGCAACTACAACACTTTCCCAAAAGTACCTCTAATGTATTTTGTATACATTGCAATGTATATACACATCATCTCCTGATGAAATGTAAGCTACTAGAAGGTAGGGACTGTTACATTTTTGTCTTTGTATCTTCAATGCCCTGTGCCCCATTGGGCACATATAATAAAACAGAATGAAAAGTGTGACACTTTTAAACTAGAACAAAATCAATTGTGTATTGGCACTAAAGAAAAAAATGGAGAAACTCACCATGGACTCCCCTTAAAAATATGGCCACTAAACCCATTGCCTAACAAATATCTATCTCAACTTGATATCCCACAGAGAGATCAAACTCAATATATCCAAAACTGAATTCATTATCTTTCCCCAAAACTTTCCCCTCTACCTAACTTCCATATTATGATTAAGGGCACTACCATCCTCCCAATTACACAGGCTTGCAAATCAGATGACACCCTTAATTCTTCATTCCCTAACCCCTCATGTCTAATCTACTGTTAAGGCCTATTGATTCTACCTTCCTAATATCTCTCATGGGTACAGACACCTCATCATCTCATGCCCAGACTCTCATCATCTCATGTCTAGACAACTGCAATAGCCAGCTTGCTGATCTCTCCCTACTCCAGTTTATCTTCCACTCAATTGTCAAATTTATCTTCTGAAAATACAGTTCTGGCAGTGTCACTGACAATCCAACTGTCAAATTTATCTTCCTAAAACACACCTCTGACTATGTCACTCCTCTGCTCGATAAACTCCAATGACTCCCTATTGCTTCCAAGAACAAATAAATATAAAATCCTCTACTCAACTTTTAAAAGGCCTTCATAAGCAAGAAAAACTTACCCAGCAAACCAAGTATATAACCCTATAGAGAGAAAAATAGATCTTTAAAGAAACAATGGATTTTGAAGCCTTCCTGATGAAAAGCTCAGAGTCAAATAGAAACTTTGAAATACAAATAGTTAATAAACACATGAAAAGGTAAATGTGAACAAACAATAAGATGACACTAAATAAGGATGAAGTGCTTAATTCTAATAGGGAAAATTATAGAAGTGTCCCATAACAACTCATATTATCAAGGGTCAAAGAGGGAGTCAAATAAGACAGAGGGCTTATTAAGTGTTGTATTTTTTTTTTTAATGATCTTAAAAGAAGTAAAGGGAAGAGAAAATAAATACACTAGGAGAAAAAAATAGAAGTAGATGGGGGAAAATTAACTCACATATTTAGGGTGCAAGTATAGAAAACCACATAAACAAGTAGGAAGGTGTTAGGGTAGGCAAAAAATTAAACTTCATTTTCAACTGCATTGATCAAAAGAAGGAAGAATACATATAACAAAGTTGGGTACATAGATTCATTTCATTCAAGAGGGAAACAGGAGGGGGTGGGGAAAGTAGAAAGAAGAGAAGAGTAAAGGAAAGATAGATTCAGCGAGATTATCCAAAAACAAACCCTTCCCTACCATCCCTACGATCCAGTATGTAGCAGAGCTATACAAACCAACCTACAAACTTGCAACAGTAGTAGCCATGCCCCCTCTGCCAAATGGCAGAAAGGAGAGAGGGGTGTGAAAGTATTCTATGCCACAACAAAACACAGAGAACTAAGGAACAGGGGACATTGGGGCAGGACACATAAATGTGCCTATGTATCACTCCATTTAGCCTGAAAAAAAGAACCTAGCATCTAGCTGAGGTCAGAGTCATTTGAGGCAGAGACTGGTGAACCATGAATTTATCTAGCATGGGAGGATACTGACAATTTTGAGATCTAGACACCAGGGAAACTACCAGCAAAGGGAGGGAGTAAGAAAGGGAGCAATAAGAGGAAAATGGGGGGAGGGAGAAATGTAACAATCAGAAATCTCAAGAGGAAGAAAACTCAAATAAAGACCTTGAGCATAAACAGATAAAGCAACAGGAAAGATATTAGTAATAGAAGAGACTGAAGCCTCTAGATCGGGTAAAAGATCAGGCATTTATGAATAAATATTGCAAGACAATGGAAAATTAATGAATAACTAATGAAGCAGAGGACTGGCTAAATTCCAAAGACAGCATGGAACAAACAGAATGCTGTACTTGAATGGATTAAAAGAGAAATAAGAAAGCAAAATTTATGGCCTGATCAGCAGAAATAATTTTGGAAGAACAGAAAAACTGGAATCCATGATGGTAAATTTCACCAAAACAAAACAAAACAAACAAAAAAACCCACCACAAGATAACTGGGATTCCAAATACACAAAAATAAAGGACAACATGTAACAAGAGAAGCAAAACAAAATAATGTTAAAAAATAGTATGATCTCCATACAAGCAAAACATAAGACAAGATGCATAAAGACAACATAAAAATTATCTCTAGGAAGAATGTAAATCAAAAAACCTGAACATCATAATGCAAGAAATAATACAAGAAAACTTTTCATAGCTTTTGAACTCAGAAAACAAAACACAAATAGAAAGAATACACAGGAAAAAATCATCCAGAAAAAAAGTGAAATTGCAAACTCCAAGACATAACAGTGGTTCAATCAACAAGCCCTCAGACAAACATCAAATTCATCAAATATAAAGGAAAGAAATTTGAATAACAGAAAACTAATCTACATCCACCAAAAGCCACAAGAAGGAATGGAATAATGTGTTCTGAACAGTAAAGGAGCTCAAGATGCAATGCAAAGTGACCTACCCTATAAATCTGAGCCTAAACATGAATGAAAAAGGATGAAAAGTCAACTTTTAAAAGGAGGCATTTTAAACATCCCTTGAAAGAAAACCAGACCTGAAGAAATTATTTGCTTCTCAAACACAGAGAACAGAAATACAATAGAGGTAAACAACTACAGCAACTAAGGCAACAACAAAAAAACAGAGAGACCATACTAAGAGATTTATTTCTAAATGGACACAAGGTAACATGGATAAAAGCAGAAGTCAAATAGCAGTAACAGTGGAGAAACAAGCCTGAAACACCATGGCCCAAACTTCATAATACTCTGCTTCAAATGAATCACTATTTTTTGCAGAATTAAATTACAGAATGGAAAGGCGCATAAAAGGGGGAAAGGGAGGCACAAGATAGAAAGCTAGTGATACATCCTAATCAAGTCAAAAGCTAAAAAATGAAGGAAATTTAACTCCTGTAGTCTCTCAAGAAGCAGAAAGTCTACAGGAAACTAGTTTAGGAGGCAAAGCAAAGAACTGAAAAAGGGGGAAATCTTGCTTCAATCAGTCAACTAATAAACATCAAACACCTACTATGTTCCAAGCACTGTGCACTGTACCAAGCATAGAAAGATAAGTAAAAGATAGTCCCTGCTCTCAAGAAGCTCACAGTCTAATGAGGGTAACAACATATAAACAATTATGTAGAAACAACCTATATGAAATAAAACAGAAATTCAGAGGTGAAGCACTAAATTAAAGGGGAATCAGGAATGACACCCAATAAATGGGTTTATAGCTGGTACTTGATGAAGCCAGGGAAGCCTGGAGGCAGAGATTTGAAAGTAAAGCATTCCAGGAAAAGGAATAGTCAGTGAAAATGCCCAGAGTTGGGAGAAGGGTCTTGTTCAAGGAACAGGAAAGAAGCCAAAGTCAATAGATCATAGAGGATGTAATGTGACAGGGAAAGGGGGGTAAGATGTAAGAAGATTGAAAAGGTTGAAAGACGTCAGATTACGAAGGGCTTTGGATGTCAAAGAATTTTGTATGTAATCCTGGAGGCAATAGGGAGCCACTGAGTAGGTGATAACAGATCACATCTGTGCTTTAGAAAGATAACCTTGGCAGCTGAATGGAGGATGGAATGGAAAAGGTCAATCAATCAGCAAGTTATTACAGTTTTTCAGTCACTTTCAACTCTTTGTGACTCCTTTTGGGGTTTTCTTGTCAAAGATACTGGAGTGGTTTGCCATTTCCTTCGCCAGTTCATTTTACATATGAAGAAAATGAAGCAAACAGAGTAAATGACTTGTCCAGGGTCTTACAGCTAATAAATGTTTGAGGCCTTAATTCAAATTCAATTCTTTCTGACTCAAGTCCAATACACTGCAACATCTAGCTGTCTAAATTCTTCTAGAAGAAACAAGCATTTACTAAATGTCTACTGTATGTTAGGCCCTAGAGATGCAAATGATAAAAAAGAAACAGTCTCTGTCCTCAAAGAGCTTATATTATATTTAGAGAAAGCATGTAAGTATAAAAGCATATTTAAAATAAAGGTAATTAGAAGAGACTCAAGGTACTAGCATCCAGGGATCAAGAGAGGCTTCAAGTAGAAGGTGAATTGAGCTAAGATGTGAAAGAAACAGAATTCTAAGAGATAAAGGTGAGAAACAAGTATATTACAGGTAGGGAAAAAGCTAGTATAAAAGCATGGAAATGGGAGAAAGAATATCACGTGTGAGGAACCATGAGAAGGACAATTTGGCTGACCTGTAAAGGATAGGAAGGGGAGTGATATACAAGAAGGCTGGAAAGATGGTTTAGAGTCAAAGAATGAAGGGTATAAACCAAACACCAGGGAGATTATCAATTACAAAGGATTGAAAAGCAAGAGGAGCAGTAGTAGAAACAACTACCATAGGACAGCATTTTCTGGGAGCTTGACTGTGAAAAAGAAGAGACATATAGGATAACAGTGTGAGGGGATGCTAGGGTCTAATAAAGATTTCTTTAGGAATGGAGAGTCTTGGTTGTGGAAAGTTTAGAAGGAGAACATTTAGGATAATTCTCCCCCACAGGGAACAAGACGGAATCAATCAGGGGAAGTAACAGGATTGCCTTGTTGTAATACCTACTGTTGAGGGCCCAGTAGGGAAATTACATAACAAATTTTTAATGTTCCCAGTCAGCATACTTGAATTCCTTCTTCCAGCTGTCTACCACAGTATGCTTGAGTAGAAACAATTCAGGCTTTGAGTAGAAACAAAGCAGGAGTGGTAACAGAGAAGGGAGCAAGGAATTCAAGAACAGAGAATGGTGTAGGGGTAAATTGGGTAACTAGAAGGTAGAATCTGGGAAGAAGGCAAAATGAAGCTGGAGTGGAAGGAATGGTCTGAGAAAGCACTGAGGTGTGGAGGACCTGGAGGGGTTCCAGTGAAGATGAAGAAGAGGTTTAAGAGGGTCAGGGTCAAAGGAGAGAAGCAACCTTAAGATCTGAGACAGCAATTTCAGAAATGTCAATCATGGAAGCACTTCCATGTAAGCTTCCTAAAGCTTCTTCTTTACTTTGTCTTTGCAACACAGTATAGAACAAAGCCTTGAACATAGGAAATGATACATACATACATGGTATCACAGTTGTTTTACAAAGGAAGAATTGACACAGAGAACTGTGACTATAATCACACAAGCAAGCACTTATTAATCACCTACTATGGGCAAGGTACTGTGTACAAGTGGCAGAGCCAGAATTCAAACCCATGTCATCTGAGTGTGTCTAGTTCTTTCCCATGACACCATATTGCCTATCATAGTCTGTAACTCAAAAAGGCCACATGGGAAAGGTAGGAACCCAAGTTTCAGTTTCTTTCACCCCTACCCCCATTCCCAGGAATGTCTTCCAATTTCCTTGCTACAGAAACCTGAGGAGGATGGTACCTAACTATGGTACTATGGAAACACTCAGAGAAAACAATGAGGACTATACTCCTTTCCTGGGCCAGGATTTCTATTGGCTGTCCACTGCATTCACATTTTTAGCCTGCAAACTGACTTTGTTTCTAATTATCTGCTTTGCAGCTGGTTATGCTGACCTTACATCTGAAGGACAATCCTGTATCTGCTTAAGAGATCAAAAGCAAAGCACATTTTCCCCAGAAACTCCATGGTTGGAAAATTACCTGTAGAACACGAACCAAATTAAGACATTTCTTTTATTTTCTTTTTCTTTTTTGTTTTGTTCTGGCTAATTTTCATTTAATAAAAAGTCTGCCATTAATTGGCAAAGGAAAATCACATTCATTTAAAATCTTAATTTGGTTAATACACATTAATAACAATAATGCCACTTTATATTTCCATTGAGCTTTGCAGATTAAAAACCACTTTCACTTAACTAGGCTATGTGAATTTTGATCTTTACAGGAATCTTGTAAGGTAGGTGGATCAGAAATTGCTTCCTTCATATTACAGGGAAGAAAAGTGAGGCTCAGAGAAGGTAAATGATTTGCCCAGAATCATATAGCCAGTAATGAGCCCAGACTCTCACTCCCAGGCTCAGTGTTCTTTCTATTCCACTACTGTCTGCATAACGACATGATCTACTTTTCGTTTTCACATATATTTTAATCTCTTCTCAGGATGATACTATTGCATGTTGCACATTTTCTAGCCTAAATTTCTCCCTCAGAAACAAAAGATTTATTTCTGGACTTAGGAATCCTAATCATGCCTAAACTTTTAGGTTGATACCCAAAGGTTTAACAACGAAAGATGTTCTCAACTGCTGACAGTTGTAATAGTTAACATGAAAACATTCACAATTCTTCAAATCAGACCATCCTCAACATAAGGGGGTAAAACAGTTCAATACAACATGTTTGCAAGCATAATATAACCCAAGTAGCTGGGCATCAGGGGACAAAAGCAGAACATCAAGCTGTCCTTCACTCAGTACATTCTAACTGTTCTTATGAGTCCTGAAAACTTAAAGGTCCCTACAATTTCCAGCAGTTCCCTTTCCCTCCATCTCATCTACAAAAAGAGCTAATAGAAGAACCCTCCAGCCTCATCAGCTTCTTCAGTCTCCTGGAGGAGACAATACCATAATCAGGGGGGCAGTCATTGGCCCTTTGTCCATCACCCTCGCAAATGAAGGGGAATATTATTTTGGCAGTGTGCTGGCATATCTTCTCAGCACCTTCATACTTCCATAAGCCAACTAGAAATTTGTGTAGAAGCCAAAATAGACTACATCTGATTTTAAAGATGAAAAATGCACACTGGCTTTTGACCTTTAAGTACTGATATCTCTGCTTAGCAAATTAGAGGTGTTATATACAAAGCAAACACCAGCACCAAAGGAAAGTACAGGGCCAACTGTAGTAATTTTGCATCTTCTTCAGTCTTTCTGAAATGTGATTTAGCTTGACCTTTAAGTCTAGTGGATCAACCAATCAATTTTCCTGAAATAACTTTGCACGTGACATTAGAGAATGCCCTGTATAAGAAGGAACCAGGCATAGCAGCATGGCCTAACCACTTCACTGTGCTAGAAAAGTTACTGAGATTTATCTCAATTGATTTTACTGGTAAGAAAAACACAATGTGAAAACTGCAAAATCAGCAGACACTAAAGGTCTTAGTTTCTTGCAGGATGAACTTGATATCAATAGTTATTAGGACACATTCATACAAGGCACACAAGAGAGATGGAGGGAAGATGCAAGTAATCTTACTTAAGCCTGAAGCGGCCAAAAGCCAGGCTCTTCAGACTGTGGGAAAAATCAAGGAAAATTTTCAATATTCCTGAGCTATTGCTAGGCAAGAATCCAGGGGCGGGGGGTGGGGTGGAAGGGGATGGTGGTGATGTTCATATCTGCAACTAAGATAAAAACAACAGTATAGCAGAAAAAACCTAGACTGAAAATTGAGAAATGGGTCATTTCCCAGGCTTTGCCATTAATGCATTATGTGACCATAGGCAAGACACTATCTCTCGGCTCACTTTCCTGATCTGTAAAATGAAGACAGTAGGCTAAATGGTTCCTCAGGTTTCTTCCAGTTCTAATATTCTATGATTGTGACAGATCTGTAGTGATTCCAGAGCCAAAGCTTCAATTCCGCCTCTCACCTCTCAACAAGACAAGCAAATAAATCAATATGAGGATCCTACAGAGATGCCGGGGTATTTGGTTTGTCAGAGAGGAAAGTAGCAGCAACAATTAGAAAGGCCTGAGAAAGAAGCAAAACTATTTCTCCCTCTGCAGCTGCACAGCTAAACCATAATTCCAACATACACCAACTGTTGACATAAATGAGGATCCTGAAGCCTCAGACACCACCCAAGATGACATAGTAATATCTCAATGAAAGTAAACACTTTGCCAAAAAAAGAATGGCCAAAATCCAGAAAGAAAGAAAACAGTCAAAGCTTCTTCAAAACAATTCAAAATTGGGAGTTTAAGAAACAATACAACTTTACTTTTTTAATGAAATTCTGACAAGTTGATCTGCCTTTTAAAAAAAAAAAAGACTCAATCACAAAATCTTAAAGTTGGAAGGACTTCAGTGGTCCTCCCAACCCAAACCCAAAAGAGAATTCCCACTATGACACACCCAACAAGTTGTTTTGCATCAGTGAGAGGAGGGGCCCCATTACCTCTATGGGTCATTCCACTTTTGGATATCTCTAATTGTTGGGAATTTTTTCCAGCCTAACTTGGCTTCTTTGCAACTTCTACCCATTGTTTGGCTCCAAATTCTATCTTCTGGGCCCAAGCAAAACAAATCTAATCCCTTTTCTCACATGACCACCCTTCAAATACTTGAAGTCAGTTAAGCATTTCCAGTCCAGACATTCTCCTCAAATCTCCCCATCTTTCCTAAGCAAACAGCCTCAGTTTCTTCAACAATTCTCTCTTGTGGCATGATCTTGAGGATCTACAACAACCTTTGACCTCCAGTTTATCAATGTCCTTTCTAAAAGGAGGTACCCAGAACTGAACACACTATTCCCAACATGATTTGAAGAGGGCAGAGCACAGCAGCACTATCACCTTACTAATATTGTACAGAATACCTCATTTAATTGCAACCTAACATCACATAAGCTTCTTTGCGTGCCATGTTTCACCCATATTATACCTGAAGTCCAATTAAATCTCTGGATCATTTGATAAAGGGAACCACTGTCTCTCTAATGCCTTTATCATCTCATACTTGTGAAATCAATTTCTTAAAGTGAAGAACATTAAATTTATTTCTATTATGTTTCAGAGTATTAAATTCAGCCCAATAGTCTAGCCTTCCTAGGTTCTTTGAGATCCTGACTTTATCACATATTAGCAACTACTTCTAGCTGACCTTTTAGGTGTAACCATTCAATTTGTCTGAAATTCCCCTATAACTGTACCATCATCTGGTCTATAGAATGGGAGGCAGCATGAAATAGTGGGTAAATATCCAGATTTTAAGTCAGAGAACCTGACTTACTTACTGCTTACCTACTTACTAGGTGCATGACCGTGAGCCAGAAGTCACTTAACTTCCCTGGACACCAATTCATTCATCTATAGGATGAGGGATTTGCACAACAGGGCCTTTAAGGTCCCTTTCAGCTCTAGACCTCTGATCATAAAGAGGTACAGGGACAGGGCCTGTGATTTCATGCTTTGCTAAAATCTAGGTATACTTCATCAGCAACATTCTGCTAATACAATACTACAGTGGCTCTGTCATAAAAGGAAAGGAGGTTAGTCTGGAATAATCTCATCAGCATCACCAGGAGTCCCAGAACTTAAGTAAAGAACTGGATATATTAAGAATTCAATACAATGCAGAAAGATAAAATTATACTTATTATCAAGACAAGCAACAAAAATTTATGAATACCTACTACTTTGGTCAAGCAGAAAAAGTGCTTGCCTGAGTCAGAGGAACAGGATTCTGATCCCAGCTCTGGCACATCAACTAGCCTTAGGCAAGTCACTGCTTCTCTAGCCTCAATTTCCTCACCTTTAAAGTGAAGGAGTAGGCCAGATAATCTTAAAAATTTCTTCCAGCTCTGAAATTCTGAAAGGAATATGTGCTTAATTGTGGAACTGTCATTATGGGTTGAATGACCAAGAAGATATTACAGAAAAGATACAATTTAAATTAGGATTTAAAGGATGCCTAAAGTTTAGTTATGTGGAAAGAAAAAGGAAAGGTTATTCCAGGTGAACAGAAGGCAAAAACAAAAGTATAGAGGTAGGCCTGGGAGTACTTTGCAGTATATCATGGCTCTTTTCTCGAGTTACAATCATAGGAACTTAGAGTGTGTCTGATGAGCAGGGAGCAGGCCAGTTGAGGCAGAGCAGAGATGGAAGGAAACATGAATGACAGAGATGAAAAGGTAAACCAGAATCAGGTCACATAAGCCAAGGAGCTTGGACTTACCCTGAGATGACAGTCTGGGATCAGAGAGCTCAGGAAGGAGAGGGTGCGCAGTATGACAAGTAACAATTCATCACATAAGCAAGCTGCTACCTCCAAGGAGAACAGATCAAGAATGAAATCAATTTAAACTACAGTGAAACAGACTAAAACTGGGGGAGGAGAGGCTGTCACAGGGGAACTACTAGAAGTGTGTTCCTAGAATCAATAGAAACTGGACTCCATCAGTGCTTTTCCAATCAATATCAAGAAACACACATCAGGGATGAAGAAGGGGATGTTCTTTCTTATATGAACTCCTAAGAAGTAATTTGTGTGCTCTTTCATACAAATCTTCCACATACCATCCAAATCTGGGTCTTGCCTTGAGCACAACAATGTCTACTCTGAGCTTCACGGGGGCAGATAATTAGATTATCTCCAAAAGTGGAATGGCCCATAGAGGTAATGGGGTCCCCTCCCTTCACTAATGCAATAACAACTTGTTGGGTGTATTATAATGGGGATTCTCTTTTGGGTTTGGGTTGGGATGGCCACTGAAGCCCTTCCAAGTTTTAGATTCTGTGATTCTGAGTCTTTTCTTTTTTTAAGGCAGAACATCTTGTTAGAATTTCATTAAAAACCTAAATACAAAGTTGCATTTTTTCTTAAACTCCCAATTTTGAATGCTTTTTGCCCCCTTCCCTTCATACCATCATCTATTACTTGTGGAGCAGTGGAACCTGCAGCCCACATGTATGTAGCCTTTTACATCTTCAAATAAAAACGTTTGAATCCAAACTTCACAAAACAAATACCCTCAATAAAAGAATTTGTTCTGTAAATCTAGGACTCCGTCAAAAGACCACAGTTGAAGGTCTAAAGGATTTGGGGCCTCCTTGGATTCAGAAAAACCTGAGTTGAGATCCCACCTCAGACACCAGCTAGATGTGTGGTCCTGGACAAGACTTCCCTAAATCCCAGCTTCCTTATCTGTAAAATCAAGACAATAAAAGTACAACTTCATAGGGTTGTTGTAAAGATCAAATGAAGTAATACACTTAAAGTGTTTGGCAAAACACTATATAAATGCCAGCTACTGTTTTTTAAAGATTTTACTGATGCTTTCCCATGATCCTTTCCCCACCTCCTGGTTCTTCTAACAGAACTTTCACTTGTAACACAAGAACAGTAACAGAAGACAAATCAACGCAGCTACCCAGCCTGACAACGTAGGCCTCAGCTACAGCAACAGTGTCCCATCTCTGGTTTAGAGGGGAGGACGTATTTCACGGGTGGTCCTCTGAAGTCATGCTTTAGCCACTGTCTTTCAAAAGTCTAAGATAATCTCTCTACCGGCAACTACTAGGTTTGCCATGAAATTAGAAGGTGAAAAATGGAATAAAAGAGCGTGGGGAAACACTGAAATATATGTCGAGATTCCTTCCATCCAGGCTTTGGATCCTGAAAATGGAACATACTACCTTCAATATCAAACCTGGTTAAATTTTAATCACCATGAGGATGAGTAGCCTATGTTCAATATGTAGAAAATCCAGGCAAGTAAAAATGAGAAAAGGAGTAGAAAAAATATTTAAAGCAAGGAGAAACAAGCCTTAGTTGCCACTCAAATCTAACTTTCATCATTCAGAATAACTATCCTTTATATGATACAGTCCTAGTAAGAGGCAGTATGGTACAGTCCATAGAAAGCCAGTCTCTGAATTAAGACCATCTAGATTCAAGTCCCAAACTGGCTGTGTGACCTGGGGCAAGTGACTTGACCACTCAATGCTCTAGGCAACTCTCAAAGCCTAGCTGTTGCAGAGAAAAAGCCAATTTGAAGTTTGTAGCAGTGACTCACCAAGCCCTCCCTATGCCAATGAAATCACAGGCACAGTCCTCATTCTGATGACCATTTCTACTCTGAAGCTTCACTGTGGCACTGTGACTGTGGGTTCTCAAAGGTAATTCCAGCAGAGGATGATGGTCTTAGCAGGTCCAGCTAAACTGTTAAGAATTTGAGAAAGGACCATCAACAGACTATATCTGCTATCCCAAAACAAGAAGAGCTAAGCGTGTCTGTTTGGCTGGTCACAAGATGATGAGATGTTCAGCCACAGCAACTCCAGAAGACTGACTACTAAGCCATAGAGGGGATAGGATACATTAACAAAATCTGAGGTCTCTGAAGTACTACAGTAAGACCTACACACAGATTGTGATGAAGTTTTTATGTTCAGTGATGGATACAGCCACAAAGAATGAAAGGGTATAAATTAAGAAAAGGTACTACTTGGCATGGCTTTGATTCTGACTGAGAGCAAAATCATCTTAAGGCCTTTTAATTTTTTTGAATTTCTTTTTAAAGTGTCAGTTGTCAGCTAACTTTCACTTTAAAAGCAAAAACAAAACACCTGCAAAAAAAAAAACCTGATATTTAATCTAAAAAGGATCTTTACTCTAGTTTTCAGATTTAACAATAAAGATTCATTCTACCTAATAAATATCACCTGGCCATCCCATCAGACATGCATGTTTTTTGGAAGGGAAGATAAAGATAATCTGGATAAAGCCTAACTATCTTTGGTAGAAGCATCATATCCTACATAGATTAAACGCACAGACATGTAAAAGAAAAAAGAAAAACCACTCCAGCTTAACTATCCCAAAACAGAAGCAAGAAAAGTCTGAGAATAAAGGAATAGATATGCAATAATTAACAATTTAATAAAAAGTCAAAATATAAATTTTGCTACCTAAATTTTGCCTGCAATAGCAAACATATAATCTTTTTATTCTGTAGAAGAGGCTCTTCACATTTATTGGGACTAATTTTAAAGATTCTCTCCTCAACCACTCCCCCTTCCCAACACAAAAAGCAAAAACAGGGAACTACCAGAATAGTAGTCCATCTACAGGAGCCTTCATTTTAAAAAACAAAACTGTTAACATCTTACTGTATTTGCATGGAACAGCTCTATGAGTGAATTAATAAAGAGCCAAACAATAAGGTGTTAACAGGAAAGATTAAGCATCTCTAATTTGAAATCACAGAACTACTTTTTCTCTCAACTTCTGTCCTGGTGAATATATTCACAGCACTTAGTTTCTAACATTTTAAATCATCAAAAACATCAAATAAGGTCACTATATTTACAACATGGAAAAAAATTACATCTGGATAATTACAATGGATTTCAGAAACCCTGGAATACATATCTTTAAAAAAGATTGTTTTTAAGCGCAGTGTCTTGCCACATTAGCTCAAAGCAAACAATTTGCAAAACGGTGGCACAAGAAAATGCTGTTAAAGGACTAATAAAACGGCTGATAAATTAGCAGGAATTTTTTCTCTTCACTTTTTAAAAGGAATAACTTTAAGAAAGCTTTCTCTGACACAAAGTATTCTATAAATGTTTGCTCTTTAATCTTAACTAGCCTTTCACTGCTACACAGTAAAACTTTTATTCATTGACTGACTATTCCATTCTCCTCAGTGGCTGTTCCTAACAATCACTTCTCTCCTCACACCCCCAGTTCCTTATCTGCCCCCCCAAGTAGATGCCTTCACCTATTACTAAACTAATAACATAAAGTCCATCAACCCCGAAATTTTCCCCCCCCAGCTCTAAAGTACAAAGTCCTTTACATCTTCACTCATTCTCTCCTTGATTCCTGTCTTTGAAGGAAAAAATGGACTCTATCTTTGCCAAAGCCACCATTTCCCATGCAAAAGCATTTTACAAACTGCATTATCTCAACATATCCTACATGCATATCCTACATCCTCAAACTATTTACTACATCTTTCTCACTCTACGTCATTTAAAATCATGACATTCCAAAGGAACTAGGTCTAAAACCAAGAATCACCTACCCAGCAAAACTGAGTATAATACTTCAGGGGAAAATATGGTCTTTCAATGAAACTGAGGACTTTCAAGCATTCTTGATGAAAAGATCAGAGCTGAAAAGAAAATTTGACTTTCAAACACAAGAATGAGAAGAAGCATGAAAAAGTAAACAGCAAGGAGAAGTCACAATGGACTTACCAAAGCTGAACTGTTTACATTCCTAT
>CM053769.1:302185195-302221889 GCA_028658325.1 Potorous gilbertii | reverse complement strand
GGAGAAGTTGGAACTCAAATTTTTAGGAACAACTGTTTAGTATTGTTCTTGCTACTAGGAAATAAGAAATACAGGTAATGGGGAATAGAAAGTTATCTGGCCCTAAAGGCAAAAGAGAAGATGGGGACAAGAGAAGGGAGGGATGATAGGAAAGAGGGCAGATTGGTGATAGGGGTAATTAGAATGCTCAGTGTAATGGGGAGGGGGGAGGGGACAAATGGGGAGAAAATTTTGGAACCCAAAATCTTGTGAAAATGAATGTAAAAAGTTAAATAAATTTATTAAAAAATAAAAAATAAAATAAAATAAAATCATGATATTCCCTCAAGCTACTGTCCTATATTTCTCCTTCTTTTCACTGCCAATCTCCTAACAACTGTATTATATATTTACTGCTTCTACTTCCTCAGTACCCACTTAATTCTCAATCTCATGTTACTCTAGCTTCCAAATTAACATTGACTCAACTGAAATTATCTCCACTATTACCACTATTAACAGCTAATATTTGTATAATGCTTTAAGATTTGCAAAATGCTGTATAAAATATGTAATCTCATCTGATACTGACAACAACTCATTAAGACAGTAGCATAGAGTAGTACCAAAAAACCTTTGCTCAGTCTCAGTCTCTTTGACATCTCTATATAACTTTGGTCTCTATTGATCAAATCTCTCTTCTGGACACTCTACAGTTTCTCTTTGCTTGGCTTCAGCGACACTGCTCTCCTCTGCTTCTTCTCTTGCCTAACTGTTCTCAAAGATTTTTGATGCATTACCATCCATTTAAGGAGACCCTTGCATCCTCCTCTCCACACACCCTGTCAACTAAGGCACCATCTCCTTCGCAAAACCTTCCCGGCTCCTTTGCCCCATGCCCCAGTTGTTAGAGCTCTTCCTTCTTAAATATTCCTTATATTGTATTTGTATACATGTTGGATCCTCAGAGTTAGCTACAATACTGAAGTTAGAGTTTACCTAGATTTCTGCAAAGCATCTGACAAAATATTTCATGCTATTCTTACAGAAAAGAAAAAGAGATGTGAGTTAGTAAAATGAGATGGTTTCAGAATAAGTTTAATGCCTGGACTCAAAGATTACATCTCCTACCACTGTGTAATTAACTGCACAAATTGTATCCATGGCAGAAACCTCATTTCCCACCTCTCCAAATCCTTGGACTCTTTCAAGGCTCAAATTAGATTCCACTTCTGTAAAGATTTCCATGACCTTCCAGTGACAATGTTCTCTTACTTCTTGATTTTCCTCTTATTGTATTTGTGTGTAAGAGTCAGCATACAATAGGATACAGAATGCTGGTCTTGGAGTCAAGAAAACCTGGGTCCAAGTCCTGCAGCTAATACATTTAAGCTAAGTAACCATGGGCATGCCATTCAACTTCTTAGTGCCCCAGGAAACTATTTAAAACTATAAACTATAATCCATTTGCTAATCTGCATCACAGGAAGCTTCTCCAGAAGTTCCCCATACATATGAAATCACAGGTATGGATCAAAATATGTATTTGTGCATATGAGTACGTATATTATATCTCCTCAGAACATAAAATTCTTTGAGGGCAAGGACTGTTTCATTTTTGCAGTCCCATAGCCCGGCACAGTACTTTGTACATCATAAATGTCTACTTAGTTGTCAATATGAATTATAGAAAAACAGGCTGAAATTTTGTGGAAATATACTTTAAAAAAAAAACTGATGCTCATAAAACCTTCAGTACTTGATCTTGCCATCCCCTCAAAGTTACGATCTTATATTTCTTTTTTGCTCTTCTCCCTTATATAGTCAAAATCTTAAAATGGTTACCTCCATTTCCTTACCCCACTTCTCAACTCTCTGCAATTCTGATTTCCAACACCATACACTCCAAAACTACCAACAGACTTTGTACCTTTAAACCCAAAGGCCTTTTCTCAGTCTTTATTCTATTTAACTGCTCTGGTCCCTTTACTATTTATTATCAATAATCCCCTACTCCTGGACAGATATCCATTACATGGCTACTATGATGCTGTTATCTCTTGATTTTCCTTGTATTTGTCTGACTGCTCCTTTTCAGTCTGCTTTGCTGGACTCATTCACTTACCCATTAAAAACAGATATTTTCTAAGACTCTATCCTGGGTCCCCTTCTCTCTTTTCTACATTTTCCTCTCATCAGCTGCCACTGGTTTAATTATCTTTACACAGATGACTCCCAAATCCATAAAACAAGCTCCAACCTCAATTCTAAACTTCAGTTTGGAATTGCCTTCTACATATCTCCAAATGAAGTCTTGTAAGCATTTCAAACTCAGTATGTCCAAACCAGAGCTCATTATAGTTTCCAAAAGAAAAAAAGAAGAAAAAGCACATCCCTTCTCCAAATGTCTTTATTTTTGTTAAAGGCACTGAATTCCTAGTCACTCAGGTTCAAAACCCTGGAGTCATCCAATCAGTTGCCAAATCTTATTGATTCTACCTCCACAACATCCCACATATCCCTTTTCTCCATTCACACCATCTCTATCCTAGTTAAAGTCTTTATCACTTCTCACACAGCACTGGAAGGACTAAATATAAGAATTTAAGGTTTAAAAAAAGGACTAAAAACTGTATCACTTGGTTCAGTGCATTTTTTTCCCAATAAGGCAAAGGAAATAAGAGATGGCAGGATGAAAATTAACCAAGTAAAATTATAACATCTGTGTGTAATTATTTGTATTTAAAGTTCATTTGCAAAAATAAGAGAAATTATAGTAAATTATTTTTTTTAATTTCATCAATTTTGATACATCTGATTCTTCTATTGCTACTTCAATTGCTTCCTAATTGGTCTCCATGTTTCCAGTCTCTACAGTCTCCATTCCATCACCAGCATAACTGCCAAATCAATATTCCAAAACACAGATCTGACTATGTTAGTTCCCTCCTCAAAAATCTTCAGTGGTTCCCAACCGACTCAAGGTTAAAGCACAAAATCTTTAGCTGAATACTAAAAACCCGTCACTATCTAGCTCACACCTCCCTTTCCAGTTTTATTTCATATTATATTCTTTTATGTATTTATTCTTTATTCCAGCCATACTGGCTCACTAGCTATTCCCCACTTTGTGCATGTGATCCTTTCCACTTCGAATGCATTCCTTTTTCATCTCCACTTCATAGAATCCCTTACCTCTTGCAAAGTACATCTAAGAGGCCATCTCCCAAAGGATACCTTTCCTGATCTCTTCCCTGACCCCACTCCCAAGGCATTAATGATCACTCCCTCTTGAAATTACTTGCTATTATTTTGTCTATACTGTGTATTTTTTTCCTTCTCTCATGTATCTTGTGCATCCCCACAGTAAAAGCTCCTTGAAGGCAGAGACTATTTCACTTTTTTCTATCTCTATATTCTATAAGTTCCCAAAGTAAGCGACACTGCCCCACATAGGGGTGCTGGAATGATTGGGGGGCTGGGGGAGAGAAGCATCAAGGAAGAAAAATTTGAAAAACCATTCGTACGTGTTTCATCTGTTGTATAACAGAGTTAAAGTCACAGTGATTACATTATTTTCCAAAAAATGTAAATATTTTTCCAAATAAACACACAAAATGCAAGTTATAACTTATCACTGGCCAAGTCTGTCAAAAGGTGTGAAGCAAGTGTTGGCAAGTGAGCATGATGTTATTACTAATATTGTTGCTATTGGGAAGTCCAGCATGCACCAGCAGAAATGTGTGCACGTAATGACTCGTTTACAGTAAGACCCTACATCATTACATGATACAATATTGCATCATCATTTCAATGCAGGAAAAAATACAAATTTACAATCAAATATTAAATTTAAGATGCATCATTTTACATTTTTTTAATGATTCAGTTTTTTTAAATGTTAAAAGATTAAAGAAAGTAGATTTCCAGAAAGTGCTGAGTAATTTTTTTAAAGGGGGCAGTAGGCCAAATAAGTTTGGGAACCTGTGCTGTATTCCTAGTGCTCACCACATAGAAGGGGGCTAAAAAATATCTATTTAATGGAACTGAAATGAATTTGGTACTTTACCCTAACAAAGTAAAGCTACTACTCCTCACACAGCTCTCTTCATACCCTAACAGCGCTTCTGACCAATAACTTCATCTAACTATTTGGATCATTTCCAAAGTTTTATCTCTAGTGCTGCCATCTATCCCAAATTCCAAATACTACCAGACATCTTCACCAGGATTAGATATTTTTTCAGTACTTCAAATTCAAGATATCCAAATGGTTGGCTGTCAGCTTTAACAAAAACTAGCTGATTCTCCCTGCCTTTCCAAAATCTGCTGACATCATTATCCTCTCTATCACCCAGAATTGAAACCTCAGAGTCATCTTTACATACTCTCTTTCTCCCCCAAATCCAAAAATCGGGTCCCAGTGCTATTAAATTACCTCTACAATATTTCTAACGTCTGTCTAGTCCAAGGGTAGGGAACTTTCGGTCTCAAGGCCCTATATAGCTTTCTAGGTCCTCAAGTGTGGCCCTCTGATGGAATCCAAATTTCACAGAACAAATGCTGTTAATAAAAGGATTTGTTCTGTAAAACTGGGACTGGGCCAAAAGGTCACACCAAAGACCTAGAAAGCAATATGTGGCCTCAAGGCCACAGATACCTCACCCCTGGTCTAGTTCTACCACTACCTTAGTGTGGGACCTCATTGCCTCTCTGACATGATTTTTTTGAAAGATTATAAGCATAGATTGGAGTTAAATATTTTACATAACTTTTGTCAACACCTAACATATATACTTTTAAAATATTTTTTGAAATAATAGTAATTAACCTTGGGACCAAAACAAAACCGTATGTTTAACCAAACTAAATGAATGTTTACAGGCTATATAGCAGCATAGCTAGATGATAAAATGACTCACATTCCTACAAAGTACTCCAAGATTTACTAAGAATTATAATAACCATGTGAGGTAGTTATTATTGAGCATTATTATCTAATTTTTATAGTTAAGAAAACTGAAGATTAGAGTATTAAATGACTTGACCAAGATCCCACCCTCTCTGTAACAGTCCTCTATTAATGGAACAGCCTGGAATAAAAAATAATTCTTTCCATGTACATCAATTTATGCTCCAACCAAAGTAGCATCTATTATATATTTTAAATTAACAGTACTGCTAAACTGTTTCTAACATATTTCCTTAAGATGATTTCAATAAAAAATTTAGAGTAAAGTCTATATCCAGTAAATTCCCAATTATCCAAACTTCTTTAAAAGTAATGTAGACAACTGAAATCTACAAACAATTAAAAGTATATACATTAGTCATCTTGCTTCTCTCCAAAAAAGGAGCTCAGTTTTTTCAAGGTCAGTAATTAATATTAGCATTAAATGGGGGAAAAAGTAAACTTGGCATCAGGAAAACCTGCAAAGCCATTAACTAGCAAATCATGTTACTATGAACAAATGATTTCACTCTCTTTCCCCTCTGTATTTCAGCTTTCCCATCTGTAAAATGGGGTTTTGACTTGATTACCTCTCAGCTATTTCCAGTTCTAATATCTACAATCATGGAATGGCTGACATTTTATCCTCTGGATGGAACTAGAATAAATCCATGAAATGTTCAAAATGAGCAACAACATAGAGAGGAAAGGAGAGCTTTGTTTTAAAACCAAAAGAATGCAATGATAAACCATGAGTCATGAGTCTAGAGAGAGTAATGAAAATGAAACAAAGCACTCACCTGTCAGAGAGGTGATGGGCTTAAAATGAGGAATGAAACATACATTTTTGGTCATGGCCAATGTAGAAATTTGTTTTGCTAGCTACATATATTTCTTATGATAGCTTTTCTTTTTTCTTTTTTTAATGTTTAATTCAAGGGAGGGGAAGTAAGAATGGGAGAAAATAAATGCTTATAAAGATAACTGAATGATTTTTTAAAAATATTACATAGAACCTATTACTTGGTGCACTCATTTGACACTCATCATATACTTTCTGATACCATTTAGTGAATTTTCCACCTACATACCCTTTCTCTTCAACTAAGCTGTAGAATGATGGCAGTGACCGTGTTTTACATTTGTTTGTATTCCCCCAAAGGACCTAACAAAATGCTTTACAAAGTGGGCAGATTTAATAAACATGTCTTGATTGGCAACCAACAAACTAAATAATCAATTCGTAAAAATTGTGAATGGGTATATGGTAACTGTGGTTAATAAGTATTAACAGAAAGCAATGTGCAAACTTTGAGAAAACTCATTTAACTAACTAGTAGATTCATTATTTTCTACCATGTATTTCTATGAGTACGAACTTCTAACCATCAGACTATCCATTCCTGAGCAACAAGCTTACTAGAAGAATATTTTGCTGGCATATAACTACTAAAATTGTTCTGCCAAAACTTAAATCTGTCATTTTCAAGAAAATGTTTTATTAATGCCTTTAGTCTTTACATCACAGTCATTTTAAACAACCTCCATCCAAAATGAACTCATCCTTATGACCAAAAAAAGCAAAACAAAAACTGATATAATGACCACAATTAATAATATATACAATATTCTGTCCAGTTTGTTTCATTATCAGTTGATTTTTCAATTCATAAACTTTATTTTCATAAGAATGTATCACTAGAGGAGAAACGGTGGCATGAAGGGAAAGTTCACAGAGCCCTAGACTAGCACCTGTAACCCATAAAGTTGTACTCTATTTGCAAAGAACTGTTCATCTGAAACATTATATAATTATAATTGAAACAACATTTGTTCAGTTAACATTATACTATTTGCTTCAGTATTTCATGAAGTTAACTATTAGATAACATATACAATGAGCACTCATGTTATCTCTCTTTATACCTCCCACAACACACACAGATCAAGTGAATAAGAGAAAAACACATCTCCTACGACAGAATGGCTGTCCTGCTGAGACAGCCATCCCAGCGAAAAAAAATACAACCTGAAATTCACAATATACATCTCCTGAACAATATAAAAAAAAAGATTCTCTCTCATGGACATAAAAATGGAACAAGTGGGTGGGAATTCTTAACACTGACTTCAACTGTGGGTGTTGCAAGCACTTTTGTCAATTCAACCTTCAGAAAGTGAGATGGAGGGTGGGGGTGGAAGGGGAAGTTTAAGCAGAAGCGTAAGAATGTAAACATAACATGCCTGCCTTCTCCTAAAGTGAACATAGTTTACAGCAGAAGGAAATTCAAGCAACTGATGTCATTTTAAAGACATGGCATTTGAGCAAAAGTAAAAACTGACCCTATTTCATACTTTCCTTTCTAAAGCTCTCATAACTGTCAGCTATCATTAACAACTCACACAATGCATCACTAATGATTCATAACCCTGTCAGAGTTATGGCATGTAATAAGTAGAGTAGACAACTGTTTTGACCTAGGATGCCCTCTTACGGTATGGTATAGTCCCAAGCACCTGTGGTAAACAGTATACGGCAGGTTTATTGGTAGTAATTTTCTTGTCTGTTCTCTAGTAGACGAGGGAAAAATATCTAAGTCAAATGAAGTGTAGGACCTCAAATTCTGTCACCAGTTTGGTAGGTAACCACAAAATTCTATCCATAACTGAGTTTTTCTGGCAATGTAGTATACCACAATAAACCCCTACAGTTAGATTGTAAATACTTAAATAGATCCTATGTTCTAGTTTTCTTTATCCCTAGAACCTAGAATGAACAGTCTTGCAAATACAGCGGGTACTCAATAAGAAGCAGTATGATATTGTGGAAAGAACATTAGATTTGGAACTAGAAGACCTAAGTTCAAAGCCCCACTCTCCTAATTACTACCTGCATGACCCTCAGCAAATTTTTTTCAGTTCACTAGTCTTCTGTTTCTTCCAACTGTAAAATGAGGGAGTTGGGCTAAATGCTCTCTACAGTACCTTTCAGGTCTAAATCATATGGTCTTATAAATGTTAGTAGTTAATCATGATGACAACCTCCAACTTTAATAAAAACAATACAATGTGAAATTCTAGGGAATATGATTAGTAGGTACTTTTAATCTAAAACATTAAGAGTTTGTGAACAGGTTAGAAAAGTACTACATAAACAGTATATATAAAATTAAGTAAAACATGTGGAATGTGATAATGTGAAACGATAAGTTGAGTGTGACTTGTGTTAGAAATGGTCTTTATATCTTTCCATCTCAGTTTTCTTATCCGTTAATATGGAATTATGGTACTAGCCAAACAATTTCTTAAAATGCGTACAGGAATATATGAAAAAAATCTACTCTAAAAATAAAATTTGAATTAGTTAAAATTCAAAGACAAAAAAATATACAGTATTTGAGGTGTGGGCCAACTAAATGAGTATTTTTTTTTGTCAAGATAGAAATTTAATGGGTAGAAAAAAAATCAGTTTTGGTGGGGCTTTGAGAAAATCAGATGTGCTAAATTCACTGCTGGTAGAACTGAGAATTGGCCTCATTGTTCTGACACAATTTGGAATTATACAAGAAAAGTTTTTTTTAATGTTTATATCTTTTAATGCAATAAAGCCATTATTGGATTGACATACCCATGGAGATTACTTAATAATGAAAAAAAGAATAAAATGAATAAAAATGTTAATAACAAAATTATCTGTGGTAGTAAAATGTTGGAAGTGAACTCATACCCAATGATTAAGGAAAAGCTGAACTGTGATTCTATTGTAGTAACAGAATATTATCACATCACAAAAAACAATGAATACAAAGAACTCAAAAAATATGGGAAAATTTGTAGGAAGTGATGCAGAGAAGAAAAGTATAACAAAAAATAACATATATACAATGAATATAAATATGACAAATGCAATAACTTTACAAGGCAAAAAATTTCAGACCAAACATGAGGAACATTGTGGTACTGACTTCTTAAAAAACAATACATGGTTAACAGAACGTATATTTATTCCACTAATTTGCAAAGCAATTTAGAACCATTCTTTTGAAGAGTGACTAAAATGTTCATTTTCCTTGACCCAGAAATTCCACTGTGAGGCATATATTCCAAGAGGTTAATGACAAAAAGAAAGGTTCCATGCACCAAAGTACTTATACTAGCATTTTTTGTGACAGCAGAGAACTGAAAAAAGTAGGTACCTATCAACTGAGGAATAGTTAAACCAACTACAGGACATGAATGTAATGGAATATTACTATGCTATAACAAGGAGCATGACAAATACCAAGAAGTATGGGGAAATACATGATGTGATACAAAGTGAAGAAACAGGAAAACTACATATATAATGACTACAACAATGTAAATGGAAAAAATAGAACAGTAACAAAACAGTCAAACTTAAAGCTGTGAAATCATAAAAACCAAGCTTGGCTCAAAGAAAAAAAGTGAGAAGAACCTTCCTCCTTTCTGTACAGAGTAAAGGTGTGCTATAAGAATGGAATACTGTATAGGATAGACATTTTTAACGTGATTTTGAACTAAGATAAAATTGAGATTTTTATTGTTCTTCAGTTATTTCAATAATGTCTGACTCTTCGTAACCCAATTTGGGGTTTTCTTGGCATAGATACTAGAGTGGTTTGTCCGTTCGTTCTCCAGCTCCTTTTACAGATGAGGAAACTGAGGTAAACTGTATTAAGTGACTTTCTAAAGGTCACACAGCCAGTAAGTGTCCAAGGCCAAATTTGAACTCACGTCTTCCTGACTCCAGGCCCAGTGCTCTATCCACTTCACCACCTAAGTGCCCCATAGGAAAAATATTACAGAATTATACATAGTTAGTTACAATTACTTTTTATATCTTGTTGCTTAAATGTTTTTCAGGGGTCATACGTTAACAGAGGATTTAGTTGTGAGTCTCTGAGATTTGTATGTTGTAGCAAAACAAAATGTACTAATTCAAATCCTCCAAAAATAAACTTTATAGACAGTATCTGGTGAAAAGAACCTGTTCCTTTAAACCATATTTTTTGAAAATGCCCTTCTGCATTAAAAAAAAAAGAAAAAGGAAATTAGTTGTTCTCCTCACTTGAAATAAAAATGAAAACAATTTAAAAATGCAAAAGTTGAATAGGTAGGTTCCTCACATAAAAGATTTCACCGCACCAGAATAAAATCAAATGCTTACTTCTGGTGTTTTTTCTTGTCTTTTTAATTCAGTCAGTTAAGAAACATTTATTAAGTACTTACTATGTGCTACATTGTATACACTGCCAAGCACAGGGGATACAAAGAAAGACAAAAGATCGTCCACGCTCTGGAGGAGCTTACAATCTGATGGGTAAAACAACAAGCAAATAACTATGTCCCCAAAAAAGCTATATGTGGGATAAACTGGAAATAATCAATAAAGGGAAGGCACTAGAATTGAAAAAAATTGAGAAAGGCAGAAGGTGGAATTTTAGTTCATATTTGAAGAAGTCAGAGAAGCAAGATTCAGAAGTTAGATGGTAACAGAAAGGATTCCAAGCATGGGGGACAGCCAGAAAAAATACATGGAGTGAAGAGATGCAGTGTTTTGTTAAAAGAATAGCAAGTAGGCTAGTATTACTAGATTGCAGAATATGTGTGGGAAAGGTGATAGGAACGGGAAAGGGAAAGGGGGGCAGACAAGGCACAAGAAGACTGGAAGAGGAAGGAGGGGACTAGGTTATAAAGAGCTCTGAATACCAAATAGAAGATTTTATATTCAATCCTGAAGGTGATAAGGAGCCACTGGAGTTTATTCAATGGGATAGAGTGCTTGAGGGTGACATGGTCAAACCTGCACTTTAGAAAGATCGCTATGATAGCTCAATAGAAGGTGGACCAGAACAGGGAGACTTAAGGCAGGGAGACCCACAAGCAGGCTATTGTAATAGTCGAGGTGTGAGGTGACAAGGGCCTGTATCAGGGTGGTGGCAGTGTCAGAAGAGAGAAGGACAAATAAGTGAGAGATATCAGGAAGACAAAATTGACAGGTCTTGGCAACAGATTGGATACGGAGGAGTGAGAATGAGGAATTGAAGATGATACTTAGGTTGTGAGCCTGGTGGATAAGAAGATTGTGATGCCCTCAAAAGCAATAGAGAAGTGTGGAAGGGGAAAGCATGGAAATGTAAGACTGGAGGACAGCAGGAGATTAGGGCTGAGCAAATACGTAAACATGAGAATCATCAGCATAGAGATGATGATTTAATCCAAGGAAGTTGATGAGATCAAGAAAAATAGTATAAAGATAGCAGAGAAGAAGGCCCAGGACAGCCCTGTGCTATACCTACAGTTACTAGGCATGACCTGGATGAAGAACCAGCAAAGGAGACTAAACAGTCAGATAGGTAGGAGAAAGTGGTTTCAAAAAAAAAAAAAAGACAAAATAAAACCTAAAAAGAAAAAGAACATCAAAACCCAAAACATTTCAGAAGAAATAAAAGAGAATAATTTGTAGCATGACTGCAGTGACTAGTTACCAGACTGGCATAGGCCTTGGCCAAAAATGCTTTAAGTTTAATTGAAATTTGTGTATCACTTAGGGTGATACAAGATAGTATGATTAAATAATTTAATCAAAGTATAAATTGCATGGACAAGCTCCATAGACTGGGTTATCTTAAGGCCATTATGCCAGCAGTTTTAAGACAGTACCTTATATAAAACAAAATCAAAGTTAGCAGGTGATGGAGAGCAAAGGAAATGCACGGATGTACTCATAAAGCCAAAAATCAGTGATCTGTTGGACACAAAGTATCGGCTGGGACATAACAATAGATTCCTTAAATATAAGATAAATTACATCTCCATCAACTGAGACCATTTAACCTCTAAAGCCAGACGTCTATATTCCATAAGATAAACCTGAGTTAAAGTTATTTATTAACTTACCCTTGCCCATCAAATGCCCTCAGTAATGGAATGTACATGTACTAGACATTTTTGTCACGTTATGACACAATTATTCAATCCTGATATAACAGACATATTACAACAATCCCTTTATACACAAATGAATACATAAAGAAATAAAATTTGAATTCCTGAATTTGCTCGTTGTTTTTCTCTGTACTGAGATATTGAGTTTTTAATCATAGTGTGCATATTTGAATAGTATAAAGAAAAAATGAGGAAATTCAAGGTCTGTGTTTCTTTCAGAAAAGATAAACTGTAAACTGATCTTAGGATTAATATGTGGATTTCCACTAGGAAATGAAAAGATCTGTAACATATATACAGATATGGATATATATATATATATATATATATATATACATACTAGTATAAAATCAAATGTATTCTTATTTGCTAACAAGTACTAATATTTTAAATGGTACAGATAGGGTTTCATTCAAATATATAAATGAGCAGAATTGAAAAATCAGTTGCAAAAAGAACTTTTAATTCCCTTCTGCTAGCAATTCAGTTATCATATGCTTAGTTCTCTTTAAAGACAGTCCAGAAAACCATTCACAGTAAAAACTTCATTTTCTTTCCCCCAAGAAAGAATTCTGCATTATCTTCTTTCTATTATGAGTATGGGAATACTCATGTTAATTTCACTGTTAACAGACAGTACAAGAAACCTCTTCGCACTCTCTTCAATCCCACATATATGCACATATATATATATATATATATACACACACACACATACTAGACAGAAGCATATATATCAAAATAGATCACACAACTTCAAAATCACTTTTCAAATAACTGATTTCAAAAAATATTTTCCTTTTTTCCTTAGAGGAAGAACAAGGGCCAAGACAGGGCTATTTTCCTTGCCTTTTTTCTTCTTCACTCTCCAACTACAACTGAAACTCTGCCCTGCCCCCTCCAGGAAGATAAATTCACCACTACTCTTATCTTTAACTGTATTTTAACTTGGGGCCAAGGGAGGAGGAAAGCAAAGACCTCTCTGACCCAGTTCTCAAAAGAGAAAATGTGTCATCAGTAAAGCAAAGTGAACAGCACCTTCTACTTGTTAAAATTCAGCCTGAACCACAGAAATAATTATTTTATCTACTAGTCAAGTCTCTGTGATTTGCTCTGGCACTTCTTACTTTAGCTTGGTACTAGTTAATTTGAAGGAGAAGGATATCAGAGGGTAGGATTATATTATGCTTCTTTCTCCATGAATAAATACATAGATTTTTGCCAATAAGAATCACATCAACCAGAGCTGGACAAAAGGTTTCATAGAGCCATCCGACCTGTTTCCTAACTTCAATCAGAAAGAAAAATAACATCCAACCCCAATTCAAGCAGTAGAGAAGGGGATGAGGGCTGTCTGGTAAGGGAGCTATGATTTTGTAGAAGAGTAATCATTTTTGTAGCCCTGAAGTTTTGAAAGACCCTTATATAAGGCTATGTTAGATTCATTCAATTTTTTTTTTCTCTTGTAGGTATGTACCAATCACTTCAAGAAAATCTGAGGTGAAAATCTGACTATGCAAAACAGGTCAATTACAAGGCAACTATTCACACTGAAAAATTATTTACTCACTTTCCACACTGGATTTTCTTCAAAAGTAAGTGTTACTAAAGTATTTAAAAATATGAACTATTTAGAATGAGTCTTGGATTTAAATGAATTTTCAGAAGCACAGTTACTGAACAAAATGAGGAGGGGCTGCATTTTCTTTTGGAACCAATAGTTTCTAGTTAAAGGTCTTACATAAAGCAAAAGCACTGTCAATAGCGTTAGACAGGCAGAGTGCTCCATTTTTCAAAAGGTAAACAAGAGAGAATTTATTTATCCAAATTATTCACATTTAACAGTCCAAAACAGAATTTCAATCACTGCATCGTTCTTTCCCTTTTTCCTATCAGCCTCAAAACAATGCAGTCCAGTGTTTCCAAATATCTATAAAACATCTCTATTTGGATGTCCTGTTTTCATCTCAAAACATATCAATTGTCTACCAACTCCTCTCAAATGAATTCGTTTCCTCAAAGCTGTCAGCAGTAAACACCTCCAGAGCCACAACGATGGAGTCATTACTGCAGCTTCGACCCAGGGCCCACAAAATTGAGAGGACAATGAACAGCACATTTATAGTTCCTTCAGTAGTGCATGTAACAACTGAGTTCAGCACCTAGTTAGAAAGTTAGAAAGAACAAGTGCCCCTTTGTCTCTGCCAAGGGGCAATGTTCCAGAGTCTTTTCCCTACAAGACTTGTCTGTCATGATCCTTTTTCTCTCTTCCCCAAATGACTTTATCTTAAAAATGTGAACTGAGATCACATATTTGTAAAACTTGCCCAGGCACCATAACTGCTAGCTATTGATCCTTTAGAACAATCTTTGATATTTCCTCTTTGCTCACTTCCATATCCAGGTTTTTATTAAATCCTATTGTTTTGTCCTTTAAAATGACTCACAGATTTACCCTTTTATCTCGAATCTAACTGGAACCACTCTAGTCTACAACCTATTCTGTTATCTCCCAGTCTTCAGTTTCTCCTCAAAGCTACTCCACCTTACATACTTAGATTCCCTGACTCCAGCAAATGAAGCCTAAACTCCTGCCTAGCTTTCAATATTCTCCACAATCCGGCCCCACCCAATATAACCAATTTATTTCCCAATACTCTTTAGTACTTATATTCCATTTCAATCAAAGTCCTTGAAGTTAGTTAAATTTATGAATATGAATTAAAATAGATAATCATCTAAGATGCCTGAAGGCTGCCATTTCTAGTAGTAAAAATTCACTGATTAAAAAGTTTTGGTTCAACTTAGTCCCTGTCTTCATGAAACTTATCCTTGGGGAACCAAGATGAGTACTTAAAGAAGCTTTAAAGTACTTAAAGTCAAACTCTTCCAAATTTCACCCCAAACAACTCTAAAATAAAGCCTCAAATCAGATTCTGGTGCGGCAGAACCAACAAAAGGTCGCATGAAACAATTTTCTAGCCCAAGACAATTTAGGAGATCACCAGGAAAGGTCTGTCTCACTAGGGTACTAGTCAGGATCTGGAACACAGACTAGGCCAGCTATACTGCCAGCCTTGGAAGCAACTGCATGGGTAGTGGCAGTTTTGAAAGCTGGGTGGGAGATGAGAATGGGTAGGACAAGTGGTGGGAAGGAGATTGTTGGGGACCCTTTGTGATACTGGGTTCAGGATCCTATTGCATTGCACAGTTCTACGGCCAAAAGGAGCACTAGCACTTGCAACAGCATAAGAGTGGTGAGCCTGATCATAGTTTCAAGGCAGAGTACTTAAGGTTGATCTCAAGGGAATAGGGAACCTGGTCTCAATTCCAATATTGAGGGGAGCACCAGCAACTGCAGCTATAGGAAAACAGGGAACTGTACACAATCGCAGGCCAGGAGGAATGCTAACATTGATGGCTACAGGGAAACAAAGTCTCTTCCTCAGTAAAAAGCAGAGGAGAGGCCAGGAGAGCAGTGACCACACCTCTTCTTAGATCATTCCACCTTGGCAAAACATATAGACACAAGAGTTAGCTCTGAAAATACAGCACAAAAGGTCTCAAGTTTGAGACAATGCCCCTTCTACCCCAAGAGCAAAGCCCAACTTTAATATAAAGTTAAAAGTGAATAAAATAGTCTGGGGAAATGACCAAACAATAAAAAAAGAATCTGACCATAACAAGTTACTATGGTGGCAGGGAAGATTAAGACACAAACCAAGAAGATGAATAAGTCAAAGGCGCTACAAAGTCTCAAATAAAAATGTGAATTGGATACAAACCAAACAAGAATTCATGAAGAACTCAAAAAAAATTTTTAAACAAGTAAGAGAATAAGAGTGATGCAGGAAAATTATGAAAACAGAATCAATAAAAGAGGCACAAAAATTCACTGAATAAAAGAAGAATTGGTCGAATGGAAAAAATGTACAAAAATTCCCTAAAGAAAACTCCTCAAGAAGTAGAATTGGACAAATGGAAAGAAAGAGACACAAAAGCTCACTGAACAAAATAATTCCTTAAAAATTAGAAGTGGACAAATGAAAGTTAATGACCATGAGACACCAAGAAACAATCAAAGGAATGAAAAAATAGAAGAAAATGTGAATTAACTCACTGCTAGCTATAGCAATAAGACATGAAAATGAAATTTAAGGAATCAGACTGGCAAGGAGGAAACAACACTATCACTCTCTGCAGATATGATGATATCCTTAGAGAATCCTAGAAAATCAACTAAAAAACTAATTGAAAGAATTAACTTCCGCAAAGTTGTTGGATATAAAGTAAACTCACAAAAATAAATCATCTATATATGTATATATTATATATATATATATATATAATATATATATATATTTCTATATATTACCAACAAAGTCTAGCAAGAAGAGATAGAAAGAGAAATCCCACTGAAAATAACTGTAGACAATATAAAATATTGGAAATCTACCTACCAAACACAAACCCAGGAACTATATGAACACAATTACAAAATAATTTTCATACAAATAAAGTCAGATCTAAACAACTGGGGAAATATGAATTGCTCATGGGTAGGCAGAGCCAATATAGCAAAAATGACAATTCTATCTAAATTAATTTACTGTGCCATACCAAACAAATTACCAAAAAATTATTTTATAGAGCTAGAAAAAATAACAAAATTCATCAAAAAAAAAAAGGTCAAGAATATCTAGCAAATCCATTTTTCAAATGTGAAGGCAGCTTGGCAGTACAAGATCTCAAACTGGATTACAGAGTGATAATCATCAAAACCACCTGGTAGAAAGAAAATAATGATGGATCAGTGGAATAGATTAGGTACACAACACACAATAGAAAATGGCCACAGGAATCTAGCGTCTGACAAACTCAAAGGACAAATATTTTGGAACAAGCCCTCGGCCTCTGTTCTCTAAGCTCAGCGGAGGAAGCCCCATCCAGAAACTCAACATGTCTATTTACAAGACCCAGGCAAGAGAGATCTTTGACTCTCGTGGAAACCCTACTGTTGAAGTTGATCTCTACACTGAAAAAGGTCAATTCCGAGCTGCTGTGCCCAGTGGTGCTTCTACTGGTATTCATGAAGCCCTGGAGCTCCAAGACAATAAGACCCACTACATGGGGAAAGGTGTCTCAAAAGCGGTTGAGCATATCAATAAAACTATTGCCCCGACCCTGATTAGCAAGAAATTGAATGCTGTGGAGCAAGAGAAGATCGACAAATTGATGATAGAGATGGATGGCACTGAAAATAAATCTAAATTTGGTGCAAATGCCATTTTGGGAGTGTCTCTGGCTGTTTGTAAGGCCAGAGCTGCTGAGAAAGGTATCTCCCTGTACCGTCACATTGCTGACCTTGCAGGCAACGATGAAGTCATCCTGCCCTTTCCAGCCTTCAACGTGATCAATGGTGACTCCCATGCTGGTAACAAACTGGCCATGCAGGAGTTCATGATTGTCCCTGTTGGAGCAGCAAACTTTAAGGAGGCCATGCGCATTGGAGCTGAGGTCTACCACAACCTGAAGAGTGTGATTAAGCAGAAATATGGACAAGATGCCACCAATGTAGGGGATGAGGGTGGCTTTGCTCCTAACATCCTAGTGAATAAAGAAGCTCTGGACCTGCTAAAGGATGCTATTGGTAAGGCTGGCTATACTGATAAGGTTGTAATTGGCATGGATGTTGCTGCCTCTGAATTCTTCTGGTCTGGGATATATGATTTGGACTTTCAAGTCTTCGGATGATTCTAGCAGGTACATCTCCCCTTCTGAGCTTGGGGACCTCTACAAGAGCTTCATCAAGGATTATCCAGTGGTGTCTATTGAAGATCCCTTTGACCAGGATGATTGGGAAGCTTGGAAAAATTTCACTGCTACTGCCGGCATCCAGGTGGTAGGAGATGATCTCACAGTGACCAATCTCAAGCAAATTGAAAAGGCTGTGAATGATAAGGCCTGCAACTGCCTCCTACTCAAAGTGAACCAGATTGGCTCCGTGACTGAATCTCTCCAGGCGTGCAAGCTGGCCCAGTCTAATGGGTGGGGAGTAATGGTTTCTCATCGTTCTGCAGAGACTGAAGATACCTTCACTGCAGACCTGGTGGTGGGTCTCTGCACTGGGCAGATCAAGACTGGTGCCCCCTGCCAATCTGAGCATCTGGCCAAGTATAACCAGCTTCTCAGAATTGAGGAAGAGCTGGGCAGCAAGGCTAAATTTGCTGGAAGGAACTTCAGAAACCCTCGGGCCAAGTAAGCTCTGTGGCTAGGAGGCCTAAGAGCTCACAAGGGCCAGTCACCTCTATAGAAGTCTGCTCCTGTCCTAAGAATGGGCAGCACCAAGTACTAGACCAGTCTTGTTTTGGGGGCAGGGGCCTTTGCTACTTAACTTCCCTCTCCCTTCAACCTTTCTGTGATGTTCTCACTGTTTCGTTAGAACTGTCTTATACCAGAGACTACCTGATCATCTGAATCTCTGTCAGAACACCCTTTATCATCTTGTGACTGGGATAGATTGACCTGTTCTCACCCCCAACCCTGGTGTTGATGTGTGGAGCCATGTGCTTGTGATGCAGCCCGACGAGCCCACAGGCCAAATCCTTAGTGGCTTCCATGTGCAGAATAAAAGTATTCAATAACCCACTGGAAAAAAAATATTTTGGAACAAGAAATCACCAGCTGACAAAAATTGCTGGGAAAACTGGAAAGTAGTTTGGCAGAAACTAGGTACAGACCAATGAACTTCTCACACAGTATACCGAGATAAAGTCAAAGTGGGTTCATGATTGAAACTTAAAGGGTGATATCATAAGCAAATTAGGGGAGCATGGACTATTTTACCGGTCAGATTTGAGGATAATGGAAGAGCTTATGACCAAACAAGAGACAGGGGGCATTATAAGATATAAAATGGATAATTTTTTGATTACATCAAATTAAAAAGTCTGTTTCCAAAAAATTTATGATAAAAAATGCCATCCACGTCCAGAGAAAGAACTAATGGTATATGAATACAGACTGAAGCACTTCTTTAGCTTCCTTTATTATTCCAGGGTTTTGGACTGTATTTTCTTTTTGCAACAGTTGAGATGGAAATGTTTTTACATGTCTACACATATGTAGTCTAAATCAAATTGCTTGTCTTACCAAGGAGAGGAGAGAGGAGGGAAGAAGAGACTGTAACACTCAAAATTTTAAAGGCAATTGTTAACATTTTTTACATGGAATTGAGAAAAAAATAAAATAAAAATTAAATGAAAACAGTTTTTGCACAAACAAAATCAGTGCAGCCAAGGTTAGAAGGAAAGCAAAGAACAGAGGGAGGGGTGGAATTTATAGCAAGTTTCTCTGATTAAGGCCTCATTTCCCAAATATAAAGGGAACTGAACCAAATTTATAAGAATATGTAATTCCCCAATTAATAAATGCTCAAGGGGTATGAACAGGCAGTTTTCAGAAGAAGAAATCAAAGTTTTCTTTAGTTATGTGAAAAATGCTCTAAATCACTATTGATTAGAGAAATTCAAATTAAAACAACTCTGAGGTATTACCTAACACCTATCAAATCAGTTAATATGACAGAAAAGGAAAATGACATATTGGAAGGGATGTGGAAAACTGGGAACACTACTGCACTCTTGGTGGAGTTGTGAACTGATCCAATCATTCTGGAGAGCAATGCAGAACTATGCCCAAAGTGCTATCAATCAAACTGTACCTTCTTCTTGATCTAGCAATACCACTACTAGGTCTGTTTTCCAAAGAAACCAAAGAAAAAGGAAAACAATCTACATGTACAAAATATTTATAGCAAATCTTTGCACGGGCAAAGAATTAGACACTGGGAAATGACTGAACAAGTTGTGTCATATAATTGGGATAGAATACTATTGTGCTAGAAGAAATGATGAGCAGGATGCTCTCAAAAAAACTAGAAAGACTTAACATGAACTGATCCAAAATGACATGAGCAGAACCAGGAGAACACTGTATACAGTAACAGCAATATTGTACAATGATCCATCAACTGTGAATGCCTTAGCTCTTCTCAGCAATACAAAGATCTAAGACAATTATGAAGGACTTGTGAAGAAAAATGTTTTCCACCTCCAGAGAAAGAACTGATGGAGTCTAGATACAGATTGAAGAATAATTTTTTTTTTACTTTCTTCATTATTCTTGGGTTTTTTGGTCTGCATTTTCTTTTGCAATATGACTAAAATGGAAATGTTTTGTACATGTATAATCTATAGCGGAAGAGAATTTGGAACTCAAATTTTTTAAAAAGAATGTTAAAAATTTTACATGTAGTTGAGAAAAATTAAAATTAAATAAAAAAAGAAGTTTTTAATTCCTAGGAAAAGAACATGTGACCAGTGTAGTTATTGCTACACTTTCTTTACAGAGTCAAAAACAAGTCATTTATTCACTATGTGCTATATCCTCCAAGAATAGTATTTGTGAAGGGCTTCCTCCATTATCCAAGGGCTTTGAACACCTTACACTAGTGTGATGCGTGCATTCCTCTCACACAGCTGACATCACAACATTATTTAGAAAGACAACACTTGATTCCTTAAAGTCTCAGTAGGAAAAATGACACCCCACCTCACACTCTGTTGGGATATTTCCATGTCCCATTTTTGCAGACTAAGGTCCCTTAATACAACTTTCAGCATAATAACTTGGTTATGTTGTCTGAGCTTCTGTGAAAGTGCATTAAATTCAAAATGCTGAGCACATCCAGCAATTAAAATTAACGTTCCCAAGAATGACTGTTCCATTTTGCATTTTAGATGGAGGAAAAAATTACCTCAACAGTCCTCTGCTATTTTGTTTAACATTTAAAAGGTATTCTAAGGCCATTAAACTCAACATTTTATCCCCACTAAACCAAGCTATGGAGGGCTATCTAGTAATCCAGAGAATTTTTTCCTACTTCTAGTTAACATATTTTGTGTAAGGGGACAGAGTGGGATGGGACAATGAGAAAAGGGAAAATAACTTACAAAAACAACATGAATGATAAGATACCATTTATTAGCTGTGACTGAGCAAGCTGTGACTGAGCAAGTCTAAAGTGCTTGGCACTTTCTTCAATCTGTAAACTAGGAATAACACCTTACTTTCTTAAATGTAACAAACTAGATGAAAAGTGTTTTAGTCTCTTCCAATTCTATAATAAACATTTCTGTCTTTAAGGACAGAAACCATATACCATCTTATCCATCAATAAATCAGTCAGTCAACTGTCAAGCATTTAATAAGTGATCACTATGTGTAAGGCATTGTTCGAAGCTTGTGGAAAATGAAGAAAAGCAAATAAAAACAGTCCCAGTTCACAAGAAGCACATGGTTGGGGGTGGGGAGGTGGAGAAAGGGACATGGAGGGGCAGAGATGGACAACATGCAAACAACTATGCTAATGTTAATATCCTTATATGAAATGCTTCTAAGTGTGAAGAGGCTAATCCAATTTCACATCTCAGACATCTTGAACTGAATATCCAGTAACATTTTAAACTCAGTAAGTCCAAAACAGAACTCACTGTCTTTCCCGCTAAACTCTTAATCCTCTCCCATTACTATAAAGAGCAATACCATCCTCTTAGTCCCTCAGGCTCACTACTGATGAGTCATCCTCAACTAACCTCTCACTACCTTCTTGCCCTTCATATCCAATCTGTTGCCAAGGTCTGGCAATTTCACCTTTATAACATCTCTCAATTATGCCCCCCTTCTCTCCTCTTACATTGCTATTACTCTGGTCAAGGCCCTCTATCACTTCAAATCTGGACTACTGCAATAGCCTACTGTGAGTTGGCCTGCCTCTTCCCATTCCAATTCATCCTTCATTCAGCCACTGAAGTAAGTTTCCCTAAAGTAATCAACTCCAGTAGCTCCCTATCACGTATAGGATCAAATATAAAATCTTCTATTTGGTGTTCAAAGTCCTTCATAACCTAACCCCCTCCCACCTTTCCACTCCTCTTACATCTTACTTCCCCTCCCTTTGATTCTGGCTTTCTTGCTGCTTCCCAAACAAAACAATCCATCTCTTGGCTCCAGGTATTTCGTTTGGCTGTCCTCCATGCCAAGGATGTTCTCCCTCCTCTTCTATGTCTCAATTCCCTGGCTTCCTTCAATTCCAAACTAAAAGCCCATTCTGTGCAGGCAGTCTTTTCCAACCCTTCTTAATTCTAGTCCCCATCTATCCTGTATATCGTTGGTCTGTACATATTTACTTGTTTGTTATCTTCCCCATTAGATTATGAGCTCCTGGAGGGCTGGGATTGTCTTTGCTTAGAAGAGTGCCTGGCATATAGAATGTGCTTAATACATCTATGGTTCTATATGGATCTATGGTTCATATATTTTATTCCCCCAAATCAAGAAATAAATTCATCCATTCTTGGGGGTGAAGAGACACAGATACATATTTGAATTTTAAAGGTACAGCATAATTTATTATAAACATCATAAAATATCTAATATCCTAAAACAATACATTCCATCCTAAGGGAAAACATGATTGCTTACTGTCTACTAATGGCACAACCCATTGTAAAGTTCTAAAGGAAGTTTGGTGGGGGAGAAAAGAGAGAGGACCAGAAAAAACATGGAGGAGACAAAGAAAAGGAAAGTGATAAGTGTTATAATTTGGCATGATGGCATGAAC
Organism: Potorous gilbertii; assembly: GCA_028658325.1. Taxonomy (NCBI): domain Eukaryota; kingdom Metazoa; phylum Chordata; class Mammalia; order Diprotodontia; family Potoroidae; genus Potorous; species Potorous gilbertii. The sequence goes on along the minus strand of CM053769.1, from coordinate 302,199,306 downwards.
TTCAATGCTCACAGGATCATAAGTTTATAGGTCTAAAGGGGGAAAAAAAAGGACCTCTGTTCTCATCCAGTGAGAGAGCTGAGGAAAAGGAGACCCAGGAAAGTTAAATGACTTGTCCAAGACCACACAAGCAGCAAGCAGTACAGGCAGGATTAAAACGTGGGGACTGACTCTACAACCAGTGTTCCTCCCACTATATCAGGTGTATGTGTGTGTTTATTACTTGGAAACACCAGTGATTTCAGTGACAGGGACACTCTCCATCTATACAGTTCTCTCTTCCATATTTTGGGAGCTCCTATGGCAAAACAACAACAAATGGTAGGAAATCTTTGAGATCCACAATGAACCTCTTTCCACTTGCACACTTGGATCCATACTCAACATCTTTCCAATCTAGTAAAATATGACAGAAAGTGCAATCTACTAACACAATCTCTCAGAACTCAGTATCACCTCCACACCACAAAGAGTGGCTATTCAAAGAGCAAAGACTTCATAAATCCAATTTAAATGTCAAAGGGCCAGGGTCAAATACCTATGTATCTTTTTAACTATATATTATCACATGTTTAGCAATTTTTCTACTGCTACAGTCTGATCAATTTGACATCACTCACTTTATAAGGAAAGATCAATCTATAAGAAAAATCAGTTTCTTATGACAGAAACATCATAAACTAGGTCAGGTTTGAGGGCTTCAAGTACTTTCTTAAGGGAAAAGGTACTCTGAAGTCACCAAGTGTTTCCTGTCTCTTGTGAACAAAAAAAATGTATGCCATATGCCTACTACTCTCTTGGAATAAATGAAAACCCCTGAAAACAGGCACAGCCTCAGGCATGAACAGGGTAAGGACAAACCAGCAGCATGCCAAGGGCACAGAAACCAGACAAATGTATATCATAAGCAATAAATTTGCATTTGCATCAAACATATGATAGAAAAATGTATCTAGTTATAAAAACAGGATAAAACTTATGGTATCTATAGAACAGGGCCTCCTATTTTACCTCCACCACTCCATGCTCAGACCCCACTCTCAGATACAGCTACAGCTGCTATTAAAAACCATAATGAAGGTATTAACACTAGCACTTAGCAACAGCCTCCTCTCAGAGAACTAGAAAGCACTAATTAATTCATGCAGTACTCCAGTGAGGTAGGCATTTTTCTCTTGGTTTCAGAGATTGGTGAGTAGAGGTATACAAAGGGCCAGTAATTAACATGGTGGCACAGCAAGAATAAGAATTCTCTAGCAATTTAACTCTTCCTCCTAAAATTCCCAGGCAAAAATAAAACTGACCAAAATACAATTTGGAAAATTGACACTCAACACTCAGCTAAATGTAATCTGTTCAATTATACTTTATTCTCCCAGGAGAAGGCAAGCACATACCCAAGATTTGCATACTTGCATCCTTCAAACTTCCCATAAATGATCATATCAAGCCAGAAATGTTGAGGTGGTAAATACTGTTAATTAATCAATAAACAAAGACCCCTAGATTGCCAACCACCCTTCTTCTCAGACCTCACAGAGCACTTTGTTATGTAAATGTTCTAAAACAACTCATCATATACTATTGCTATCCGTGTTGCTGTCCATAGTATCACAAGATCATAAATTTAGAGCTGGAAGGGACTTTCCAGGACATCAAGTCCAAGCCCATTTTATGATGAGGAAACTCATCATAAACATAAAACATAAACAAAAAGAAACATAAAGACATAGGGAGATATTAAGTGACTTGCCCAGAGTCACACATCCAATAAGTGTCTGAGGAAGAATTTTAACTCAGGTCTTTCTAATTCCATATATGTTAAGCATTTTGCAAACCTAAAATGACTACATGCTATTAACAGTAGCAATAAAAAAGTATTATTGGTGTGAAGCTTCAAGTAGTGCACTGACTCTCAGGCCCACATTTTCTGACTATTAAGCCTAAGGCTCTACAAATCTATGCTAACTCTTCAAAAAGAAAAAAAAGCCCTATAATAAAAGTTCATTCGCTTCATCAGAACAGTACATCAGTAAATCTCAGCAATGTTTCATGCAATCAGAATCATAAAATTTGAGTTGGAAGAGTCCTCAGAAGCTACCTGGTTCTGAGTCATACAACAAAGGAACCCTCATGACTACACTCCGGACAAGTGGAGGTCCTGTTTGCTCTAAGACTTCTGAGGAGGAAGAAGAAGCTCCAGCCTCTCCAAGCAGCCCATTCTATCTAAGGACATCTCTGATAGCCAGCAAGTTTTTCCAGACATCAAGCTTCAGTTGGCCTTTTGGTAACTTCTAAATACTGTTTGCTTCTGGTTCTTCCCTCTGGGACCAAAAAGATAATACTCCTCCTCCACATGAAAGCCCTTCAAATACTCAGAAGATATTAAGTACCCCCCTAAGTCTTTCTCAAGCAAAACATTCTTAGTTGCTCCAAATGATCTTCACATGATAAGGACTTCAAGGTCTTGGTCAATCTAATTGTCATCATTTGGATACTCTCCACCTTATCAATGTGCTTCTTAAACTATCACCTCCAGAACTGACCAAACCCTCCAGATGAAGTCTAACAAGGGGTCTACTTCCTCACTATGCCCCCTCCCTTAATAAAGCTCAAGATCAGCCCAGTTTTTTTGACTGCCACAAAACACTACTGACACACAGTGAGAATGCAGCACGCTTAAAACTCCAGATCTTTTTCAGAACAGATAGTCTATTTCTCCATTCCTCCCTCATCTAAAACTTACAAAGTTGATGTTTTGGTGCCCAAGTGCCAGACTTTATATTTATCTCTATTGAAATTCATCTTATTAGCCTCTGCCCAGTATGCTTGAACCAGTCAAGATCTTCTTGGATCCTTACTCTGCTCCCTACAGTGTTAGTTATCCTGGGTGTCATCCATAAACATGAGATTATATTTCCACAGAGGTGGTAGCTTCACTATTTTCCTGACATTACCAAGCAACATTGCAAAGTGTCCCAAGTTCCACTTAAGAACTTCCCTGTAGGACTTCTGGCAAGTTACTCTGAGCCTGTTTCCTATCTATAAAATAAAAAGGTGGTACTAGGTAGTTTCTAAGATCCCTGACAATGTGACATCCTCTGAGTATATGAAATACTATTTCTGCTTAATTAAAGACATGCCTTTAATTAAAAAAAATTAATAAAACTGAAATAAGTATGACGGGATACATTTTCCAGTGAGAAAAGCTAGTTAGGAAATGACTACTATACAACAAAGTTCCTTCCAAGAGAAAGTTAAGGACATTGGGGGCTGACAACTATCAAATCATCAGGACTTTGAGCTAATTGGGAACTAAAAGATCACTTTAGATTTTTTGCCAAAAAAAGAAACTATAGTGAAGGACTAGTGCTTCCCAAACCAAATAAGGGAATGCAGCAAGGCATTTCCAAACCAAAGGGGAATGCAGGCAAATATGTTTCCTGTGCCAAAGGACAGTGCAGTAAGTAGGAGAAAAAGTAGTGGCAGCTGCAGCAACCTCCTTCAACAATTATCGAGATCCAAAGCTTGGGCCAGAATTATGGAGAGGGTGGGGCAAGAGGGAAATCACACAGTGTTCTCCCATCCTCTATTTTTCCAAAACGTTTGTAGGAACAAAATTAGATTAGAAGGAATACCAAAGGTGGCTGGAAAAGGGAAAATAAACCTCAAAAAAGCAAGGCAGGGAAGAGGGGTGAGAGGCAGGGAACAGAGTTTTCATAAGTTCTCAATTTTTTTTAGGGCCATTGCTTCCCTGAAACATTATGTACCAGAACTACCTTCACCCCAGGACTAAACAAATTGATTTAGAATCTAGTTAGGGCAAACTTAAACATTTAGGACCTGGATAACAAGAAAAACAGTACGTTGCCATATGAGATACAGAGTTCTCAGATTCAAGTGGTAGTGACCTTAAAGAGCCTAACTGAATACAAAATGGTCTGAAAAGATCCTCTGGAAGGGAGCTGAGCACATGTGGCCAAGGGTAACTTCAGAGCCACATACGTGTTAAATGAATAGAAGCCCCAGGAGTTATAAGCCCCAGCCTGTTCTCTTCTTTTTCCTTGGACACTAAAATTGCAATCCCAAGGCAGAGGTTTACAGCTAAAAAGTCCAACAAGCCCCCAGCAGGTTGCCATGGCTATCAGGACACTGGCCAGAGTCAGTGCCTTAGACTTTTCCTTTCCAAGACATGAGAGAAAACTGAAAGTTTAACTAATTAATGTAGTTTCAGATATGGCTGGGGCACTGAAAATATTAAGGGACTGCTGCAACGTGACACCCAAGATCTAGAAGCTCTGCTTAGGGTCAAACTTACCCAAGAAAGCCATGACTAAGGAAGGGAAAATGGCCTTACCTAAGGAAGCCATGACTAAGGAAGATTTGAATCTTTAACTTTCCGACTATGAATAATGCACTTCCCTTACAAAACAACACAAACATCCCGCCCCTGAGACAGCCAGTGTATACTACACCACGGGAAAAAAATGATTGTTTAAACTTTTCTTCCATATTACATGCTCCTGAAAAACTGTTGCTTTTAGGCTGTCACAATCCTTAGAACAAGGGGTATAAAAGTAATCAGTTCAAAAATGCTAATGTGGGGAAAAACGAAAAAACAAAACAAAACAGAGGCAAAGGGTACCCTATACAGCACAGGCACTCCCCAGGGAAAAGGTTGGGCTACTTCCAACAGCCTATGCAGCATCCTCAGAATAGGCTGAGCAAAGCTTTAATTTCTGAATTATGTTTTTAAGGGGGTGGGGGGAAGCAGGCAGGGAGGTAAAGAGGAAACGGCAAAGAAAAGAAAAAGACACTGAGAAATCCAACTGGAGGCAACAGTAAAAAGCAAGCTCTTAGGACCCAGTTTTCAGAAATCACAACTAAATAAGTAGAACATAAAACTGTGGAAATGGCCCAAAGCCTGAGGACACAAAGTTGTCATTTAGAATTAGAGGGACATCACTTGATTTCATTAACATTTATACTTGGTGTATTATTACAAGAGGCTAATGCTGTCTAGAGAATCTTTGTAAAAGTAATTTTCCACAAGACTCTTCAAGGGCAGGGGCCATATTTCAGTATATTCTGTACACAATGCTCTACATGTGCTCAAGAGTGCTCCTGGATGAATATGGTGATACTACCCCCCTTCCAGATTATGATTTCTTTTTGAAGGGGGGAAGGGAGATGGGGTCCTAGAGCTGTGATTTCTTTTGTGTAGGGAAATTCCCTCCTCTGACCCAAACTAGCTTAGAGAATTGCCAGGCCAGATGAGAAGTTACATGACTTGAACTAGATGACAGATCTTGTGCATACCAAAGGCAAGACTATAAAGTTATCATTTCCAAGGCAAGCCCTCTATCTGCTATGTACCAACTGCCTTTTCAATCTGCGTTACTATAACCCAAAAGCACATAAATGATTTTCACTGAAAAAACGTAGAGCTAGAGGGCATCATCTAGTCCAAGCGCTTCATTTTATTGATAGAGGCACGGAGCCCTTGAGAAATTAAGATGTCTCACTGACTTGTCTCAGACCAGAAATGGGAAGAGAATCCAGGTATCCAGACTCCTGAGCCAATGTCCTTGACATTATACCATGTTACTTCTCAGTGAACTCAGCGGCACAACATAACCACAGCAGACTGGCCTCCACAAACTTGTTCCTGCCTCACATAACGTGCTCCAAGCTCCACAAGGCCAGCTCTGCCACTCACCCCCACTACACAACTCCCACAACCCTTGTTTGACACTGGGCAAATCACTTCAGTTCTTTAAATCTGTTTCCTCATCTACAATAGGAGTGAGTTAGACTCGATGGTCTCTGAAGTGCCTTCAAGCTACATACTTCTTACCCACATAACCAAGGAAAACTTCCTCACTTCAAACTCTTGAGCTCCTCTGGCTCTCAGGTCAAACTCCATGCACAGCTGCACCCTATCAATGATGATACCTCCCTCAGTCAGCCAGTGGTTTTCCCTCCCCATTGTCCTCCCCTCCCCCAGGTTCACCACTGGTACTTAGTTCAAAAATCCCCACCATCTTCAAACATCACTCTCTTGAGAGATGCTGAGTTTCTTCCAGAATAGAAAGAAGGCCCAACAACCTACCTATTGAGGCTCTAAATACTCCTCCCCGAAGGTTTTGTCTTCAAGTCCCTTATATTCAAAAGTAGCCCCTTTCCCCTCCTATACATACTAGCATTTTAGGAGAGGTTACTGGTTAACCCAAAGGGAACTGAAAGCAGTACACAGTCTCAGGCAGTGTGAGACATACAACAAAGTGAAAACATTCAAGCAATGTAAAGGATTATGCTGTTTCAAAGGGAGCCAGTACTACCAAAAGTGGAAATCTATTCACCACTTAAATCTCCTACATAGTTTCTCTTTGTTAAAGTTTCTTCCCTTCCTCTACTTCTGAACTCTCAGACTCTCTAAGTTGTACCAAAGAAAGGATACAGCAGATTGTGGGAAGCAGACTGAATTGGCATGTGGACTAGGATCCTTCACTATACTCACAAGGTTAAACACTTAATAGTTTGGCTTATTCAACTTTATCCATTACTACCTAAGATGAAGTTTGGATTATCTAGGAATAAATAACTCAAGTACATACTCTAAGTAAAAAGTATAGCTGCAATAAATAACACAAAAAGATAATTCCAAAGTCATTCCCATTGAAATATTTAATGATATTCTTGAAACAGATTTACTTTTCTAAATTTGTTGAGTCTGTATTCCCTGAACACACATACTAATAGGACAGAGAGCAGGATGAGAGTCAATAATGTGCCTGGTAGTGGGAACAGAAACTGATGCCTGAGATTAGAAAATGATTATTAGGCCATTCAAAAAAGATAAATGCATGAGTAGAAAATTGAAATCTAGTTATATTGTTTGAAATTTTTTTGTATTATAATCACTTCATCTCTGCACCTCAGTTTCTGCATCTTCAAAACAAGCTGGGATGAACTAGATGGTTTCTAAAGTCACTTTTGGGCCTTAAATTTTGTCACGGGATTCTAATACCATTGTTCAATTTTTTCTGATATAAAAGTGGTCAGAGAATACCCCCACATTAAGATATGCTTAAGTTGACCCCACCCAGTGATCAATACAATTGAATTATAATCATTGAGAATTTACTAAGTGCCTACTGTGTGCCCCCTTGAAAATACAGAGAACAAAAGTTATCCATTAAAAGGTCACTGAGCGCCACAGTCATGGAATCAAGTAGCCAAATTTGTAAACATTTCATCATTTAACCTTGCCATGTCTTTCTAGAGACTTGATACTGGTCACTCACCTTCTGATTGCCATAAATTTGCGTTCTCAATATTACATGAACACCATGGGAAGTGAGGGGGGAAAGTGGGTTTGAAGGGGTAGAAGGAAAACAAGAAAGGACAGATTAAAGGAAATGTCCTTACCAGCTCATCAAATTACAAACAAATAAATAACAAAAGGGTCACAAACTCAAAACTGAACCAACCATCAGAAATCCTCTACACATCACAATTGCTTCCTCCTTTCATCTTAGAACTCAAGGTACCTAAATGAGGGCTTTAAAGGAGGAGCTGTCCAGGACAGCTTAAAACAATTCCAATGTCCTTCACTCCTGAGATAAAAAAGAAACAAATCCCTTCCCCACTACCCTCCCATCCCCAAGAAATACAAGATTAGAATCTTTGTTACAAAAAGTAGAGCCAGTAGGCTTTGGTCAGTCTGCTTTTTTGGCCAAATCAACAAGTAACCTTCATATCACAGACATATCAAAAAATCAAAGCAAGAGACAGCCAGTGAAAGGATGCTGGAGATATTCAGAAAGGCACCCTGGGAGTCAGTTAAATCTAATTTTACATCGGTTTATTACATTCAGACATATTGCAAAGACCAAATTTACACCAAGGACAGAATAAATACCAATTATTTTTTTGCCACAGTTGAAAAAGCTGTTCAGTTTTCTCCAGAACAATTCTATGAATGCATGGAATACTTAAAAACTAAATTCTTTCTTCAAATTAGTATAGAACAAGTGCTTCTCACAGCTCTTTGACATCTTTTATTAGATCAGATTAATTTTAAATGTGCTGCTATAACAATTATGCCAACCACCATGTAATTAATTTTTCAACTGACTTTACAAAATTACAAAATTCCCTAAAGAAATTATATTAGCCATTAGTCATGAATGAGAGTTTCCTGTGCATACTCTGCCATGGAAAACACATTAAGGATTACATTTTACTTAATATATGAACACATTTCCTAACTGTGGATTTAAATTATTTGAAAAAGAAGATTAATAATGAAAGCTTCAGACCAATAAAGACATCTCTCATTTGCAGGGTAGAATAAGGTGAACCCCTTCAAGGAATTAGTTCCTTCCAAAACATTTATTTAACTCTGAGCTTTTTCATAGATTCACTAACTATATTTAAAAGAACCTCAGGTTCTTCTTTTACAACATGACTAATGTGGAAATACGTACATGTATAACCTATATTGGACTGCTTGCCATTTTGGAGAGGGGGAGGGAAGAGAGGGAGAAAAAAAATCTAGAACTCAAAATCTTATAAAAGTGAATGTTCAAAACTATCTTTACATTTAATTGTAAAAAATAAAATACTATTAATCTGAAGAAGAAAAGGAACCTCAGAGAGGCTTTCAGCACATTGGACAGATCCTCTAAAGCATTACTAAGGAAACGTCTAAATAAAAAGCACAGAGAATAAGAAGTCAAGAACAGGCTACAATTTGCAGCAGTGGAACACTTACTTCACAGAGTTACTAAAATATTTTAATTATACTAATCAAAATAGTTTATATTTGAGTGCTATGATTATAAGTCATTTTTAACTATAAATCTAAAGGCAGAGCACAACTATCCAGATACACTCATAACATTCTATACAAGTCTGGATTACTATTTCTAGGCAAAGACAAGTGTTATCAAGTTGATAACGTTAAATTGTAAGACTTAGATTCAGCCATACCAGCCTCCTTTAGTGGAAAAAGCATGGATTAGAAGTCAGGAAATTATATTTTACTCTCAGTTTGCTCCTAACTACTTAGGTATAGTTAAGTACTTTCACTTCTCTAGGCCTAAGTTTCTTCAATTGTTAAATGAGAGGACTCTACTAGATCATCTAAGATAGCAGCCATCCTGAGCACTCTGTGTCTGATATGGAATTTGGGATAGCTGATGGTAAAATATATATATACATTATTACTGAACTGTTAGTGAAGTTGTGAATTGGTTCAGCCATTTTGGAAAATTATCTGAAATATAATATGGAACTATACCCAAAAAGTTACTAAAATATACTAGGCTTATATCTCGGAGAGAAGAAAGACAAAAATACATATATGTGTGTGCATAATATGTGTATGTATGTGTATACAATATATGTGTATGTATGTGTGTGTGTGTAAAATATACACATATACACATATAAATGATAATCATATAATCTAATTTGTTTAGCCAGTCTCCAATTGATGGGTACTCTTTTAGTCTCCAATTCTTTGCCATTCACAAAAATAGCTGACATATATATATACACATACATAATACACATACAAATATCAGCTATTTTTATGCTGGCAAAGAATTGGAAACTAAATAGGTACCCATCAACTAAAGAATAGCTAAAGAAATTATGTTATATGAATCAGGGAATAGCCAAACAAATTATTGCATATAAATAAATATGGAATATTACTATAAAAAATGATGAACTGGACAGTTTCAAAGAAACTGGTTTCAGAGAAACCTGGGAAGACCTGTATGAATTGGTACAGAGAAGAACCAGAGGAACAATTTATACAACAATAACAACACATTATAAAGACAAGAACTTTCAAAGTTCTAAGAACTCTGATCATAGCAGTTACTAACAGAAATCCCCAAAAAATCAATCATGAAGCACGCTACCAACACCCTGACAAAGAGGTGACAGACTCAGGTAACATAATGAGATACAGTTTTTTGGATAGGGCAGATGAGAGAATTTGCTTTGTTTAACTATGTATATTTGTCACAAGAAGTTTTTGTCTTCTTAGTGAATGGATGGAAGACAAGAGATTTCGATTAATTGAAAAAAATTAAAATAACTGTCATAAAAACAAAAGATAATCATAAAAATTTAAATTTAGTGAAAAAAATATTTTTGTTAGCTAAAAACATTTTAGTTAAAAAAACTGAGAACACAAAAGAAATAAAGGAATATCTCCAAAAATATCAAATTATCAAAAATACCCAAATTAATCAAAGAGCAAATATAAATCTTAAATAACCTAACCTCAGAAAAAAATGAAATAAAACTAACTGTAAAAGAACCACCAAAGGGAAAAAAAAAAACCTCCTGTTCCTGTTGGATTCCTAGGAGAATTCTACCAAACTTTTAACATTTAGTACCTATGCTACACAAATTATTTTCAAAAATGAAGAAAAAACCAACTATTCACAGTCCCTTTATGAAACAAATATAATCCTAATACTTAAACTACAGCAGGATAAAACGCAGAAAAACCATCAACCTGTATCATTAATGAAAACAAATTCAAAAAAAAATTTTTTTTAATACTATCAGTCACTACAGCAATTTATCCATGAAGTCAGTCATTGCAAGTGAGATTTATACCAGGGATGCAAAGATTAAACGTTAAACATTAGGAAAATCATCAACATGACTAACTACATTAAAAACAAAAACACCCAGAACCATGTGATTATCTCAATAGATATGCAAAGAGCTTTTAACAAAGTGTGACACTAGCTACACAAATCTGTGCTAAAAGTTCTACAAAGGAAAGGCATAAAGAGAGTTTAACATCATAAAAAGTATCTATATAAAACCAAAAGTGAGCATAATATGCAATGGGGATAGACTAGAACCTTTTGCAATAAAGACAAGAGTAAAGTAGGGATACTCACTTGCCTCATTATTTATTTGATAGAGTTCTGAAAATACTATCAATAACAATAAGACAAGAGAAAGAAATCAAAGGTAAAGAGAATATCCAACTATCCCAATTTGTTGATGATGTAATGGTTTACTTTCAAAATTCTAAGGAATCAGCAAAGATACAAAGATAATTAATACCTTCAACAATGTGACCAGCTACAAAATAAATCCTCAAAAATCAACAGTACATCTATATAATAACAAAATGAAAGAGGCATTAATAGAAAGGGAAATTTCATACCAGATAACTAAAGAATGCTTAAAGTATCTAGGGATCATTCTACTAAAGCACACAAAAAAATTTGTATAGATTGAATTACAAAGCATTCCTTAAGAAATTAAAGTAGAACTAACACAGCTGGAGGACTAGTCAGTCAGCTGTTCAAATACAATAAAAACAACAATTCTATAAAAGCTAGTTTAAACTTCTAATGCTATATCAAATTATCAAAGAAATCTAGAACCTAGTAAAATGCTAACAAAATTAATTTGGAAAAATAAAAGATCAATAATATTAAGGTAAATGAAGAAATGACAAAGGAGAAATAGCATTTCAGACCTTAAAATGAGTTCTTGTAGAGGATTAAAAAATTAAGAGATAGATCAAGGGAACAGACTAAATAAGGGAACATAAGGAGCAATGGAACACGTTAAACACCAGTTTGATAAAATGAAAAGCAGAAATTACTTAGGAAGAAACTCCCAATTCGTACAAAACTTCTAGGACAACAAGAGAGTCATCCTGCAAGAACTGGACTTAAATCAACTCCTAATATCATAGTCTAGGGGTGGGTAACCTGTGGCCCCAAGGTCACAGGTTCCCTGCCCCATCACAGTCTATAGTACATTAAAAATGGATACATGACCTTAGATCACACTAAAAAATAATTAGAAAAGAAGCAGATCATAATTCTCACAGCTATGGACAGATATATTCTTAACCAAACAAGGGATAGAGACAATTATAAAATTAGAAAAAATACTTAACTTGCATCAAATGACAAGCTTCTGCATAAACAAATTAATGCACCTAAGATAAGAATGAAAAGAACTGAGTGGGGAAAAAAAATCTTTGTATTAAAATTCTCTGATAAGGCTTTGATTTCCAAGATATATAAATAATTAACAAATATATACACAACAAGAAGCCATTCCCCAATTGATAAGTGGTCAAAGAATATGAACAAATAATTCTCAAAAGAAGAAAGGCAAAGTATTAACAACCATAAGAAAGAACTCTCCAAATAACTAATCATAAGAGAAATGCAAATCAAAATAACCTTGAGGTTTCAACTCACACCCTGCAAATTGGCAAAGTGGACAAAAGGTGGAAACAGGCAATGTTACAGGGGTTGTAAGAAGACAGATACACTAATACATCACTGGTACTATTCTGATTTGGTATAATTGTTTTGGAAAGCAATTTCAAATTGTGTAAATAAACTGACTAAAATGTCCATAACCTTTGAACGAGAGATTCTATTACTGTGTTTATAATCCAGGAGGCCTTTGATAAGAAGAAAATCCCTACATGCACCAAATTATTTATAATAGCCCTTTCTGTGACATCAAAGAATTTAAAACAAATTCCCCATCAATTGGGGAATGGTTAAACTACCTGTGGTACATGAACATAATGGAACATTACTGTGCTATATAAGAAATAAAGAATGTGGGCAGAGCCAAGATGGCAGAGTAGAAAGATGCACCTGCCCTAGCTCTTCCCCCACAGGCCATAAAATACCTGTAAAAAATGACTCTAAACAAATTTTAGAGCAGCAGAAGCCACAAAACGACAGAGTGCAAGAGATTTCCAGCCCAAGGTAGCCTAGAGGCTAACAAGAAAGGCCTATCATATGGGGGACAGAATGGAGCCCAGCCCGCAGAGCCCAGCCCACAGAGCCCACTCCAGCCTTGGCCAAACACACCAGCAGGAACAGGACCAGAATGGGCCCTGGCAGCAGTTGCGGTTCTCAGATCCCTCAACCCACAAATGCCAAAGACAACTTCAAAGGTCAGTGAGAAAGCTTTTTCACTTGGGTGAGAAGGGAGCAAGGTCTTCCCCTAGCCCTGGCCTTGGGCAGTGACTGCAGCAGCAGCAGCATCCATTTTTGGAGCCCTCAGCCTAAAGCCCCTGGGGGACTTAAGCCACTAATCTGGGTCTCAGTCCTGAGTGGTTGCCCTGAGGTGAGGAAGAGCGCTGACTGGCATGGTGGAGCTGGTGGAGGCTCTGGAATGAGAATTTTACTTGCAGATCCTAGGCAGAAAAGTTTTGGTAGCTCCCAGACTGGAGTGCAGGCCAGGAGAGGAGTAAACTTCTCTCCCTTGATTGTGCCATCTTGAAGGAACTGAGAATTTACAGGTTCCCAAAGTATACCCCACTCTTGACAAAGGATCCAAAAGTCAAGTAACTAGCTGGGGAAATGCCCAAAAAAGAGAAAAAAAATAAGACTATAGAAGGTTACTTTCTTGATGAACGGGTATTTTCTTCCATCCTTTCAGAAGAGGAAGAACAATGCTTACCATCAGAGGAAGACATAAATCAAGGCTTCTGCATCCAAAACCCCTAAAATAAAAATGCAATGGTCACAGGCCATGGAAGAGTTCAAAAAGGATTTTGAAAATCAAATAAGAAAGGTAGAGGAAAAATTGGGAAGAGAAATGAGAGCAATACAAGAAAAAATGAAAAGCGAGGCAACAGTTTGCTAAAGGAGACCCAAAATAAATGCTGAAGAAAATAACACCTTTAAAAATAGACATTCAAGTGGGCGGAGCCAAGATGACGGAGTAGAAAGACTCACATTTGCTAGCTCCGAACCCACAGCCCATGGATTTCCTGTAAAAAGAACTCCTGACAAATTTTGGAACAGTGGAAGCCGCGCAGAAACACAGTGAAGGAGATTTCCGTTGCAGAGAGCCCTGAAAAACCGACCCCAGGGGTCCATCGAGCCCCAGACGGGAGCGGAGCCCTCCCTTCCCCCTGCCCTGGCCGCACCACACTGAGAGGAGCGAGCAGACCCCAGCAGGCTTCAGGGACCGTAATCTCCGGCGACCGCGAATGTCCCTCCTCCCACAGACGCACAGGTCAGTGAGAGAGAAGGGCTGAGAGGGGAGCAGGGTATCTCCGGGACTCGGACCCC
>CM053769.1:302162156-302184695 GCA_028658325.1 Potorous gilbertii | reverse complement strand
GGATAGGATGGAGGGAAATATAGTTAGTCTTACACAACACGACTATTATGGAAGTCATTTGCAAAACTACATAGATATGGCCTATATTGAACTGCCTGCCTTCCCAAAGGGAATGGGTGGGGAGGGAGGGATGGGGAGAAGCTGGAACTTAAAGTTTTAGGACCAACTGTTGAGTATTGTTCTTGCTACTAGGAAATAAGAAATACAAGTAATGGGGAATAGAAAGTTATCTGGCCCGACAGGACAAAAGAGAAGATGGGGTAAGGGAAGGGAGGGATGATAGAAGAGAGGGCAGATTGGTGATATGGGTAATTAGAATGTCCAGTGTATTGGGGAGGGGGGAGGGGACAAATGGGGAGTAAATTTTGGAACCCAAAATCTTGTGAAAATGAATGTAAAAATTTAAATAAATTTATTACTTAAAAAAAAAAATAGACATTCAATTGGCAAAAGAGGTCCAAAACGTCAACGAGCAGAAGAATGCTTTAAAAATCAGAACCAGCCAAATGGAAAAGGAGGTTCAAAAGCTCACTGAAGAAAACGGCTGTTTAAAAATTAGAATAGAGCAGATAGAAGCCAATGACTTTATGAGAAACCAACAAATTACAAAACAAAACCAAAAGAATGAAAAGATAGAAGATAATGTGAAATATCTCATTGGAAAAACAACTGATCTGGAAAATAGATCCAGGGAGACAATTTAAAAATTATGGGACTACCTGAAAACCATGATCAAAAAAAGAGCCTAGACATCATCTTTCATGAAATTATCAAGGAAAACTGGCCTGATATTCTAGAATCTGAGGGCAAAATAAATATTGAAAGAATCCACCAATCACCTCCTGAAAGAGATCCAAAAAGAGAAACTCCTAGGAATATTGTAGCCAGATTCCAGCATTCCCAGGTCAAGGAGAAAATATTGCAAGCAGTTAAAAAGAAACAATTCAAGTACTGTAGAAATACAATCAGGATAACACAAGATCTAGCAGCTTCTACATTAAGGGCTCAAAGGGCTTGGAATATGATATTCCAGAAATCAAAGGAACTAGGATTAAAACCAAGAATCACCTACCCAGCAAAACTGAGTATAATACTTCAAGTGAAAAAATGGTCATTCAATGAAATAGAGGATTTTCAAGCATTCTTAATGAAAAGACCAGAACTGAACAGAAAATCTGACTTGCAAACACAAGAATCAAGAGAAGTATGAAAAGGTAAACAGGAAAGAGAAATCATAAGGGACTTATTAAAGTTGAATTGTTTACATTCCTAAATGGAAAGATAATATTTGTAACTCTTGAAATTTTTCTCAGTACTTGGGTAGTTGGAGGGATTATATACACATACACACACACACACACACACACACACACACACACACACATAGACAGAGAGAACAGGGTGAGTTGAACAAGAAGGGATGATATCCAAAAAAAATAAAATTAAGGGGTGAGAGGAACACACTGGGAGGAGAAAGACAAATGGAATGGGGCAAATTACCTCTCATAAAAGAGGCAAGAAAAAGCTTTTTAATGGAAGGGAAAAGGGGTAAGGTGAGAGCGGAAAAAGTAAAGCTTACTCTTATCACATCTGGCTTAAGAAAAGAATAATATGTACACTCAATTTGGTATGAAAATCTATCTTACACTACATGAAAGTAGGGGAGAAATGGGGTAAGGGGATGACAGAAGGGAGGGCAAATGGGAGGAGGGAGTAATCAGAAGTAAACATTTTTAAGGAAGGACAAGATCAAAAGAGAGAATAGAATAAATGGGGGGCAGGATAGGATGGAGGGAAATATAGTTAGTCTTACACAACATGACTATTATGGAAGTAATTTGCAAATTGAATTGCTTGCCTTCTCAGTGGGAATGAGTGGGGAGTGAAGAAGGGAGAGAAGCTGGAACTCAAAGTTTAGGGATGAATGTTGCGGATTGTTTTTGCATGCAACTGAGAAATAAGAAATAAGAAATACAGATAATGGGGTACCAGAAATTTATCTTGCCCTACAGGACAAGAGAGAAGATGGGGATAAGAGAAGGAAGGGGCGTGATAGAAAGGAGGGCGGACTGGGGGAAGGGGTAATCAGAATGCACAGCATTTTGTGGTGGAGGTTGTAGAAAGATGGGGAGAAAATCTGGAACTCAAAATCTTGTGCAAGTGAATGTTGAAAACTAAAAATAAATAAATAAACATTAAAAAAGAAATAAAGAATATGATACAAAGGAATATGAAACGATCTACATGAATCTATGCAGAATGAAATAAGCAGAGTGAGGAAAACAAATACACAATGACTACGATGACGTAAAGAAAGGACACACATGCAAAGTGAATGCTGCAAAATTACAAAGAACAAGCATGGCTCAAAATAAGAGATATTAGAGGACAATCCTACCTATCCCATTAGAGAGGTAAGAGGTCCACAAGTATTACACAGTGAACATATTTTCAGACTTTTTCAATATGCTGATCAGTTACATGAGTTTTTTTTCTCTTTTTTGCCTTTAAAACCTTTAAAATACTATTTGTTGCATGGAATGGTTCTCTGGAAAGAACAGGAAGAGGGATACTAGGGGAAACTACAGAAGAAAACAAACAACATCAATAAAGGCAATTTTAAAAAAAAATTTTTAAGAAAAAAATGACTGTCTCAAAAGTTTAAAACCTTCTCCAAACATATCTAGCTTTCCTAACAATTTGTTATGAATTTGTCACATATTAATTGATCTAAATCCTTCTTCAGTCTATTTGTATTTTCAACCTGCATCACCTCTGGGATTACTTTATCTTCTGAAATGCCATTTAATATAAAAACAAAATTTGGCATGATTTGACATTTATAATTTAAATCAAATTGCTAAACTTTTCAATAGGTGAGAGTGGTGCAGGAGGAAGGGAAAGGATTTGGAACTCAAAATAATTTTTAAAATGAATACTTAAATAAAATATAATTTTTTAAAAGTTAACAAATATATTAAATATTGAAAAACCAACCCCCTAGGACACAAAGGATTTGCATATACACACCAATAAATTAATTTTCATTAAACAAAGGATTATCTACATAAAAAGAGAAAAACTCAATGTTCCTATCTAGGGTGTGCCAATATAGTAAAAAAAAAAAAATACTGAAATATATAGTTAATATTATACTAATCAAATTATCAAAGAAATAGTTTATAGAACTAGTCAAATGGCAGAACAAAAGGTTAAGAATATCTGGGAAAACAATGAGAAAAAAGTAGAAATGAATAGGGCTTGACATAAACAGATCTCAAATTCTATCATAAAGCAGTAATTGTCAAAACTAGCTGGCATTAACTAAAACAGACAGAAACAGAATAGGTAAGAGAGAAAAACAATAGACTCTGATAAACCAAGAATATACGATTTGGAAAAGAACTCATTATTCAGTAAAAACTGCTGGCAAAGAGTTATTTAGCAGAACAGAGTTGTAAGTCAGCACCTTGAATCATTTTATAGATTTCATTGGTCTAGGGAATTCTCAATGAGGAAATTCCTTTTAATGCAGAGCAGCACTTGCTCTCCAAACTAGTCTTAGAGCTTTGCATGGGGCACTGAAAGGTGAAGGGATATGTAGCGAGAGGCTCAGGTCAAAGCCAAGCAGAGTCAGGTAGGACTTGAAGGCAAATTTTCTTTTCTCTCAAGTCAGTTCTTGATATACTATGCCACACTAATTCATCCAATTTTCAAATGGATAAATGAGCCAAATTGTAAAAGAGATATTATTTAAAAATTAGGGGAAAATGGAAAATTACCTCTCCACAGCTGAGAATAGGGAACAAATTTGTATGCAACTACAACACAAAGTATTATAAAAGACAAAATTGAGTATTTTGATTTTATGGACATAAAACAAGGTCTTGAACAAACACAGCTAAAACAAGACAAACAGCTATGAACTGGCGGAAAAAGATCTTTGTATAAAACATTTTTCATCAAAGTATTACATTAAAAAACAAAGGGATATAACACAAATCTGAGTACAGGAGTCATTCTCTAGTAAATGGTCAAAGATATTTGGTCAAAGGACATGAATAGCTTGCAAAAGAAGAAAAGTAAACAATCATTTATAATCTTAATGAAAACAGTGTTGTAGTATTATTTCACACCTATCAAATATCAAAAATGAAAAAAAAAAGATGAAAGTTTTCCAAAGTGATAGCAGGGATGGCAGAGCAATAGAAACACTAACATACCACGGGTAGAGTAGCTAACTTTATAACAGGAAGACTTTTTTGTATCAAAGTATCCAGAGCAGTGCTAACTGTCTGGCCATTGGCCTAGACCTGGGATTTCACTGGTATAGGGAACAAGAAAACTGTCGCCACCAAAACAGATGAGCAGCAGTTCTGCAATTTATGTTTAGAGATCTGCCTAGTTGTCACACAGCTGTACGTGTCAGAGGTGGGGACATGAATCCAAGTCATCCTATGAGCCCAACATTCCAGTCATTACTGCTGACTCTCAGTGCTATTTGTTATTACAAAAAAAAATAGTAACAAAGTAGAGAATGGCTGAACAAATGGTGGCATATGAATGGAATATTACTGTAATATACAAGACAAAGGATCTAAAGAAATATAGGAAGGCTTGCATAACTTGTACTCACATAGTACTTCACATGATCATAGAGTCACCTAGAAAGGATCACAGGGTCACTGAGTTCAGGCCCCTCATTTTACAGAGGAGGTGCTGGCTCGAGATCACACAGTGATTTGGTGGAAGAGTCCAAATTCACAGTCCAAGTTTTAATCACTACATACCACCCCTTCACAGTAAGGAAAGCAAAACAAAAAGAGCAGCATACCATTACAACAACTGAGGTAGGAAAACCTGAGTTCAAATCCAGCCTCAGACACTTACTAGTTATGTGACCCTGGGCAAGTCACTTAATCTCTGTTCCCTTCAGTTTCCTCAATGGTAAACTCAGGATAAAAATTTGTGAGATAAACTCACTTAATAAATGTTTGTTTACTTCCTTCCTACAATTTTGTAGAGGACAACAACTTTAAATAACAGAATTCAGAAGACAAACATGCTAAGACATTTGTACTTACTTATAAAGCACATACCCTTCCTTTCTTCAAAAAATAAGAAGAGCTATTAAAAAATGTAGGTTTGCTATCACCTAATTCTTGCTTACTTTTTCTTTCAGATAGTTGAGGTGATTTAACTGGAGGGTCTTCGATGTATGAAAATCAACTAATCAAGCATTTAGTAAGTGCTCAGTACTGTGCTAAGGACAGAGGATAAAAAGAAAGGCGAAAACAGCTTCCATGTGCCTTAAATCCTAATGGGAGAAAGAACAAAATTTGTCAAGTTTTTTTTTTTAATACCTTCTTGCACTCTACAGAAGTATCCCTAATTATTCTTGGATTTTGTAAGCCATTCCATCTTTAGCTTGCTCAAATTATAGGAAAAGACTTAAATGTAACAGTTTCAATGTGATGGCAGAGTTCTTTTCTTTGCTAGTAATAGTCTCTCCATTGGGGGCCAAATTATCCCAGAAACTCTTCCCCCTTCTGCCACAACCAACTTTAGCCAAGTGAAACATCAATGTACATGCCTTTTATATCTAGAGTCCCACAATCAGCAGGGTCTAAAAATTTTGAACTTAAGAGAGAGCCCTACCAATGAAATATGTGGGATAAATCCTAGGATAAACCACCTGCATACCTACTGCCCCAAATGCTCTCACTTTAAAACCTGTAAAACTGAATTAAAGTGAACATCAAGGACAATCTTGAAAATGAAATGGGAATCTAAAAGGCAATCACAGAAGGCTGCCTGTCTAAGGCAGCATCTTTGTCCTTATTACTTTGCTTTCCTGGTGATTATTTGCTGACCTTGTTTTTGGTTAGGTTGACTGCAGGACTGTGAGTCTCAGCCCATTTTTAGCACCAGTAGGTAAGTCACTTTCCTCCTGACTGGTCAAAATTCATCAACCCTGGCTGTAGTGGTAACAATTTGTACATCAACCATTATATGAATTTTATATACCAATATATTCTTTCTTTTCCTTAATAGTAATTCTTCCAATTACATGTAAAGATAGTTTTCAACTATCTTTGAATTCCAAATTTCTCTCCGTCCATCCTCCATGAGACAGCAAGCAATCTGATATAGGTTATACATGTACAGTACATGTTGAACATATTTCCACATTGGACATGCTGTGAAAGAAGCATCAGAACAAAAGGGAAAAACACGAGAAAAAAAGTAAAAATAGTAAGTATGCTTCGATCAACACTCAGACTCCATAGTTCTCTCTCTGGCTGTGGATAGCATTTTCCATCACGAGTCTTTTGGAACTGTTAGATCATTGTATTGCTGAGAAGAGCTAAGTTTATCATAGTCAATCACTGCACAACATTGCTGTTGCTTTGTACAATATTCTTCTAAATAGTAGCATATTCTAATACGGGTGGGGAACCTGTAGCCTTGAGGCTACATGTGGTCCCTCTAGGTCCTCAAGTGCAGCCCTTTCACTGCATCTAAACTTCACAGTTGTTTGTAACTTAACAACTACAAAGTTGTTAGTTTGTTGTCTCCCCCAGTAGAATGTGAGCTCCTTGAGGGCAAGGACCTGTTTTTGCCTTTCTTTGTATCCTCAGTGCTTAGCACAGTGCCTGGCATGTAGTGTTTTTTGATCGACTGACCCAAAAAGTCACAAAATTTTAGAACTAGAAAGGACCTTGCAAATCATTTCATTCAACTCTCTCATTTGAGAGTGCAGAGATTTTATAAACTAAGCCCAGAAAAGTTAAGTAATTTGCCTAAAGCCACATATTTAGCAAAGAACAATGGACTGGTACAGTGGAAAAAAGGTTCGCTGTGGAGGTCCTCTCACTTATCTGTGTGAACTTGGGTAAATCATTTAGCCCATTGAGGCCTTAATTTTCTCAAATGTCAAATGAGGGAGCTATACCAAATAATCTCTAAGGTTCTGTCCAGCTCTGAGATAAAAACAATGGATTTAAAATCAGGGTTTGAATCTCAGCTCTAATATTTACTTACCTGTATAATCTAGAAGTACCTTAACTTTTATGGGCCTTAGTTTCCTCAACTGTAATAATAACTCACATGGAATTAGACTAGATGATTTCTAAGTTGTCTTCTAGCTCTAAATCCCATGATCCTATGAACTATTATCAGACAGAGAAATTCCAGAAGAAGCCAAGATACAACTAGCCTCCCACACAAACGGGGAGCTGCAGGAAAGAGAAAGAAAAGAAAGGGAAAAAAAGAGCTCACTACCAAGCTAAAGCCAAAAGGAATTCCTCTGGTTCCAGCCACCTCCAAGCTTGTCCTAGCTACAGCTTCTCCTAGAAGCAGTTCTGTTTTTCTAAGACTACCTGAATCATCTCACATCTTGAATTTAAGTCCTATACAATAAACATGACTCTGGAGAAAAGCAAAACATCTTCTCAAGCCTAAAAGCGGGTTGTTAGCATGGTGTTTCTTTCTGGACCTTTCTGTTATTTTAAAAGTACCCTCAGTCCCCTTCCATTGCTTTACTATGATCTATACCACAAGACTAACGCCTAAGCACAAATTTCTCATCTGGCTGCACGCATCTGGGGCTTCTCTCCTCTGTGCTCATTACTGGGATGACCTCATCATCCTGCAAGATCTCATCAGCCTTGGGAGTTCACCCCATCACTACCCTCAAGTCTCTCTAAATGGAGGATGGGTCCATGGCTTCCAAACCTCCAATTCAGTGAGAGAGTTCAGCTCAGAAATCTCATTTCTCACCTGGCTGTACTACTCCACAGTTCCTCCAAGGACAATACCTACTACTTTTCAGCTTCTTTTTGTGTACTGTCTTCCTCCATTAGACTAGAGTCCTTGGGGTCAGGGCATTTTCCAGTGCTTGCTACATAATAACGGCTTAATAAAAATTTACTGACACATCAAAGTCCTCTCAGTAGATCAAGAACTATATCATCCCTCTCAAACTGGTCCAAGACTGACCTGCCATATAAAGAACTGAAAATGGGGAGAATGTCTATCAAGTGGGAAATGGCTGAATAAGTTGTGGTATGATTGTGATGGAATACTACTATGCTACAGAAAATGCCAAGCAGAAAAACCTAGGAAAATTTTATAAATTAATGCAAAGTAAAATGAGCAGAACCAGAACACTGTATACAGTAATGGCAATATTATGACAATGACCAATGAGGTACTCTGTTCAAGACAATGATCCAAGATAATGCCAAAGGACCCAAGACAAATTATGCTATTCAACTTCAGAGAGATCTGATGAACTCTGAGTACAGACCAAAACATATTTTTTTCACTTTCTTTATCTTTCATGCTTTTTAAAAGCTTCTTGTTCTTTTGTTTTTGGGGGTTTTTTTCTTTTTTGCAACATGACTGATATGGAAATAGGTTTTGCATGATTTCACAAGCAACATGACCTCATTCATACTGCTTGCCTTCTTAGTTGGTGGAGAAGGGGCAGGAGAAAGGCACAGAATATGGAGCTCAAAATTCTTAAAAATGAATGATCAAAATAACTATTTAATTTTTTTAAAAAGACTGACCTGCCATAGAGAGAACTGTGCTATAAGTGTGCTACAGTAACATTCTAAAGAAGAATTTCTATTACCAGAAGAAAACTCAAAATAAACATGTGAACTACATAACATAGAGACTAAAACTATTCTTTTTCATTAAAGAGTGATCATGATAATTTTCAATCTCAATGTAATACAATATTACTTTTAGGGATGTTCTGAAACTTTAAAATAGAAGTCAGACATCAGTAAATAAAGACTTTTACTTTCTTATAGTTTTGTCTAGATTTCCTTTTTGCTCCTACCTCATTCTGGTTTGTAGCATATTTATTTGTATAAATGTCATAACCACACCTACCCACTCAAATTATATTGTAATCTCCTCAAGGGAAAGGACTTTGTTTTTTTCTATTCTGTAGCCCCACTCATCACCATACACTGCACACAGTAGGTACTAAATAAATGTAACTGATATGCTAGACAGTTCTATGGTTCCATGTTGAATCAAAAAGTTAATGTAGCATATTTCACATTCTCCATCAAAAGATAACACTAGGAATACTGATAAGTGTGATACATATAGGAAGTTTTTCTTTTACCTTATTTGACCACTTATATGCTTGAAGAAGCTGGCTATAGAGAGGAGTCTTGTCCTGAACAGGATCTAGGCTTAACAATCCGCTATTATGGAGAGGGTGGTTCTCAGATGGCTTGCCTACCAAGTTACTCAGACGCTCCAGTTCACTAAAAAAATGAAAGGAAGAAAAATCAATTATCAAACCATTACCCAATATGTGAGCAGTCAAAAGATATGAGCAAAGAGTTTCCTGAAAAAGAAATATGGGTGATCTACCATTCTAGAGAAAAAAAATGCTCCAAATCATTAAATTCTGATATTTTACCTCATATCCCAAAAATATAAAGAAAAACAACATTTAAAGGTGTCATAGAATAATGGATTTAAAGGTGGAAGAGGAAGAAGTTAACTTTTCCAACCTCCTCTTTTACAGATGAGAAATCTTAGTCTTAGGGAAGAAATTAAATAATTTGCCAAAAGTTATATAACTGCATAGTCAGGATTTGAACCCAGATGCCTCTGATGCCAACTCCAGCACTCTTTTACTGTACTACACCATCAATGAAATAACCTATCTTTAACTCCAGGGACCTGAGGGTGAAATGTGCCTCCCTCCTCTCTGGATAGACAGGTGGGGGACTACAGGTGTAGCATGAGGCATGCCACTGGCTCATAGTCGGTACTTAATAAATGCTTGTTGACTGACTGAATAACAATGGCATACATGGGTAGAGGGATGTTTTACCTAACTATACTTCTTTGCTATAAGAGATAATCTGAAGGGGGAAGGTGAAGAATGTGGAATTGGAAAATAAGATCAATATTTTCTTAAAGTATTAATAAAAAGAATTTTTAATTAAAGTTTTAAAAACTAAAGAAAATCATTTACACCAGATTATATTTAAATTCCAGAATGGATCCACTATAGTCAAGGATAAATACTAATGTGTTATCTCATGATTTCTTAGAACAGAAATAAATGGGTTTGGAGAGGTTACAAAGGTTTAGGACAATCAAAGTAACATATCAATGGAGATTAGTTTACACAAAGGTTGTTGTTCGTCCTTTGTTCTTCAAGAGGACCATGACATAAGGGAGGTAATGCCATGATATGTAAGGGAATTGGATGTGAGTGAGAGAGGGCTGCGCAAAGTTACCAGCCTCACTTTCTCCTCCAGAGTCACCTAGGTACAGTGGTGAGATCAGGACAACTGGAGATGACCATGGATGCAGTGGGAGACCTTGGCCTTTTTAAACTGAGGTATTAATAAGTCTCAGTATGACTAAGGCAATGTCCATTCAGTAATTAAGACTAGGTAAGAAATGAAGCAGAAAATGGCCTCCTTTCCTAGTAAAAAAAAAAAAATCAATCTAGGAGACAAGGACCTTCAGCGTTTCTAGTCAAAACAGAAACTGCTACTTAATCCACTCTGAGCCAATCAGGGCCCACACAATGACCAAGTGGACCCAGCCTGGGACCCATTGTTGGCCAATCAATGAGAATCAGAATGATATGGTTTTAAGTCTTGGTCTTAAAGGGAATAAAAGTTTCAGGAATCAAAATTTACATTTTGTTGGGTACAACACCCAGAGGTAAGGGCATACATGATACCCTATGTGGACAGAGTTTACAACAAGATTTTTTTTGATTCAGGTGTTATTCCTAAAAAGAGAAAATTTTCAAGCACTTCAATCAGTAATGTGGCCACACAAATGAAGAATTTAATGACTTTTCTAAATTTCCATTTAAAGGAAAAATGAACTTCTTGGATTTGATAACCGTCAAACCTCTCTTATAACTTCTCTAACTGCCTACAGGCACCTTAAACAGGATGTCCCAAGGGCACCTCAATTCAACACGTCCAAAACCGAACTCCTCATCTTTCCCTTCAAACCCTCCCTTCTCCCAAGCTTCCTTATTACTACTGAGGGCACCACCAATCTCCCAGTCACCAGACTGATAAATGAAGTATAATCCTCTACCCTTCCCTCCCCCCATCAAATCCACTGCCAAGTCCTATTGATTCTACCTTTATAACATCTCTTAAGTACACCCCCCTCTTTCCTAAGACATCGACACAATCCTGGGGTAACTCCTTATCCTTTCACATCTGGCCTTTCGCAGCCTGCTGATGGATCTCCCTACCTCAATACTCTCCCTATTCCAGACCATCCTCCACTCAACTGTCAAAATTCTTCCTGCAGCTCAGATCTGACCATGTCGCCACCACCTCAAATATAATGAACTCCAGTAATGCCCTATTACCCCCAGAATCAAATATAAAATCCTCTATTTGGCTTTTAAAGTCCTTCATAACCTGCCCTGACCCTCACTCAGAGTTCTAGACCTGGAGGGGGAAGACCTGAGTTCAAATCTAGCCCTTGGCGTGGCCCTGGGTAAGTCTCTGTTTGCCTCAATCTCCTCTACGGTAAAGAGAAGATAATAATAGTGCCTCCCTCACGGGGCTGATGTGAGCACCAAATGAAACAATATTTGTAAAACACTCGGTACAGCGCTTGTTACACGGTACAAATTGTATCAATAAATTGTATCAATGCTTACTTCCTTCTTCACACACCAACCCCTTACACATGCCCCATGATTCTGTAACACTAGCTCCTTTGCTGTTCCTCAAACAAGATACTCCTCCCAGTCCTGGCCATTTTCACTGGCAGACCCCCATGTCTGAAATTCCCTCACTCCCTTTGTCACCCTTGGCTTCCCTGACCTCCTTCAAGTATCAGCTAAGATCCCACCTTTTGCAATACTCCTTAATACTAGTGCCTTCCTGGAAATCATCTCGAATTTATCCTATACACATACTCTTTGTACGGAATTGTTTGCATGCTGCAAGCCTTTCTTTATATTTCCAGCGCATGGCAAAGTGCCTGATACATAGTAGGTGCTTCGTAACTGCTTGTTCACTTCGGTTGACTTGAATTTACATTTAATGGTTTAGAGAAACACTGAATAAATCATTGTATTTGCCAGAGCAGTAAATACCTGAACAAATTATGACAATTTATTGTTTATATAATGCCAGATATGCATGGAATGTTTTTCACAGATGGTAAATCTTAACAAAACATAGAATAGATGAGATAAACAAACAGAATGAAGAAAATAGCAACCAGGTGGTGTAAAATGAAGGCACTTTAATGTCCCCTGGAACTAACCACACCATACAAAGTGATCCAACAGCTTAAGCAGTTTCCAAAAGTAAGTATTCTGAAGGGATAGTCCCAAACAGCAAAGAAGCCTCTCTAGTTACAGGCACCAATGTCATTTTCACTAGAGAGTCTCAAATATTATCCTTGGCATCACTGCATAACCATTTATGAATAAAGGTTGCAGAAAGGGTCAAAACAAACATCTCAAACTTCATTCCATGGTGCATGTCACAGCATCCTGAACTTTACAAACAGAATCAATCTCTGGGAAGGTAGAAGGAAGATGAAAAAAAGTAATAAAAGGCATTCCCTCACACTAGTAAAGCATTAACTGGCACAGTGCCCAAAAAACCAGTGAATTTCTGTGGGAGGGGAATGTGTTTGTCTGGCTTTCCCCCAAAAAAGGGAATGCCAACCACTTAGTGAAAAACTGATGTACCCATCATTTGGCCTCCTTCTCTATCCCACCTCCTCCTTCCATCTGGTTGCTAAGGAAACAAAGTTGCAACAACCCAAAAAAAAAAAAACCCTAGCCTTCAAACCATAAGATGAGCTGCTCTGCCTACCTCACAGAACTGCTGTGAAAATAAAATATGTAACTGAAATCAGTAAAGCACTAAATGCATGTAGGTAACATCAAGAAAACTGTTAGAAATAAGACCCCAAATCTAGAAGCCAGCTTTCCTAAGCACAGATATAGAGACAGGCCTTCAGAGATGAAAGCCCACTACATTCCTGGAAAAGGAAGAGGGAACCGTTCCTGAAAGGAGAAGGGGCGAAAAGGAGAAAGAGACAGTACGGTGTAGCAGAAAGGGCAATAAATCAATCAACAAGCATTTACGAAGGTCCTAGCTTGTGTCAGGCACCGGCGCTGGAGGCAGAGAATCTGGGTTTGAATCCTGCCTCTGCCATCTGTGCGGCCTTCGCTGGCCCTCACTCTGCTCATATCCAAGGTTCCTATATCCTATCATTGGCACTGATCAATTCCTACGGGAAACAGATCAGAACCTGTGGAAAGGGCTAGGAGAGGACGTCAGAGGAAAAAACAAACAAACACTACTCACCAAACTAGGCCAATTTGGGGAGGGGGGATGGGATTTGAACGGGGAATGAATGAAGGAGAAGATGAAAACAGCGATGATGGAGCCCAGTTTCTAAGAAGCAGGGGGAAAGGAGGGGATCCACGTGGGGTCAGGGGGAGAGCGGAAGGGGAGGCAGTAGGGAGGGGGCAAGGGGAAGGAGCAGTTGGGGGCCTCTGCCCGTCCTCGACAGGTGGGGACAGGCTTGGGGAAGTGGGGAGAGGGCTGAGGTCTTGGAAAGACCCTATTGGCCAAGGAAGACGAGGCGGCCCGAAGCTTGGCCGGGGCTGGGGGAATGGGCCCCGGGGCCCGGCGGGGGCGGCGCAGGGTCGGGCCGGGCCCGAAGGGAGGGCACGTACTTGAGGTCCCGATTGACGGAGTGCAGGTGGTCCTGGAAGTGGGCGATGAAGGCCTTCTCCCGGCCCTCCAGCGTCTCCTTGTTCCGCATGCCATCCTTCAGGCAGTCAAACACCCGGCTCACGCTGGAGCGCAGCGCCTGGATGGCGCCAATGGCCTGAGCGAAGGCCTCCAGATTCACTCCGACGTTCAACACATCCGCCATAGCGAACGCTAGCACAGCCCCGGCCTCCGCGGGTTCAGCCGGCTGCCGGGGCGACACACAGCCCGCCGCGCACTCTGATGGCGTCACTCACTGGGCGCGGGCCCCCCCCTACGATCCCACGGGCCGCTGGGAAATGTAGTTCTCGGTCAGGACAAGGCTGTCAGAAGCTAGCAAACAAATACAGTTGGAATACTCATTGATAAGACTGGAACTCCAGAGGACCTTTCAGACCATCAACCGTCTCGTTCGACAGAGGGAAAAACTGAGGTCCAGGAAGTGTGAAGTGATTCCCCTAAGATCGTACCGATGGGTTTTGAAACCTGGTCCTTTGACTGAATTTAGTTTTCTTCCACTTTGTTGTTTAGCCATGTGTGACTCTGCATGACCCCATGGACAATCCATGAGGTTCTCTTGGCAAAGATTCTGGAGTGGCTTATCATTTCCTCCTCCAGTATGTCCCATTTTAAAATATGAGAAACTGAAGCAAATAGGAGTGAAGTGACTTGCCCAGGGTCACATGGCTAGTAAACATCTGAGGTCCTATGTGAACTCAGATCTTCCTGACTCCAGGCCAGGTACTCTATCCACTGCATCACCTAGCTGCCCCCTCTTCTGCTAGGCCTGGATAATAGACAATAGTCCAGAAAGAAAGATTAGAGCTGACAGTCAGCAAAATGTATTTGCCGCCAGAAGTTAGACTGTAATCTGTGTGTGTCTGTATTCTGGTGTGAGGAGTTGTCTCAATGAATCTACTTGAAGTAAGTGATAAAATGCTCAATCAATTACAAACAGAGGTCTTAGACTAAGTGCGAAAAGTCTTTGAAAGCCGTTTGATGAAGTGAAATAAGCAGAGAAGAAGGCTGCTCAAATTGAGTAGGGGATTTGGGCATGCTCTCTGAGTCTTGTCTAAAAGTATGGAATTAGCAGGGTGTAAATGTGGCTTTCCTGGGAGTGGGGAGGAGAAACTCAAGCCTCCTTCCCTACCTCACCCCCACCATCTGATGAGCAGGGCTTTCTCTAGCTTTGAAGGGATGAAAGGATGTTGGATCTCCTATCTTAGGCTTCAATACCTAAGTCAGTTGATGGCAGTGTTCACATCAGGAACCAAGGACAGATGGAGCATACATCAAGAGAACTTCTTGAATACTCCCATTAGTGGTACAAAAGGTGTTCCAGCAGCACAAGCAATGAGTGATCCTTCTGTTACATGTGCAATTTGAGCCTGAGTCATTTTCTACTTGACTGTGTATGCCCTTAGGGAAGAATGCATCACAATCTTTGGGAAGGAATTCTTAGTACCAGCTGTTCTCACTGTACCACCTTAGTAGGTTCTGTCTTCCAATAGCTACTTAAGGATGACAGATTAAATGAATTCTCAATAGAAAATTGGGGAAGAGGAAACTTAAGTGGGACCTGAAATCAATATCATTAAAGAACTACCCCCTTGACTCCTCAGAAGTATTCCTAGAACTCCTAAGGGGGAGGTGTAGCCAAGCTCTGGGACCCAATTTGTTAATGAGACTTGTAATAAAGATGCCCCAGGGCTTACAAGGACTACAACAGTATAGCTCAAATATCTAGAAGATGGTTCCTTATTTCCCAAACTTTTAATGGAAGAGTACAAGGCAACTCTGCCTGAAAAGAATTCAAACATTCAAGCCATCTTTCAGTCAGAGTAGCAAGGTTTATTGTAATGTCAATAGAGCAGGCCAGATTCCTAAAGAATCTGCCACTTGATGGGAGTGAGATTGATAGTTATGTACAAAAAAAAAAAAAAAAGACGGTGAGAGGATCTGGATGGGATTAAGCAGTGGTAAATAGCCTGGGATAGTCCAAGTGTGACAGGGAAAGGAGTTAATAGCCTGAGGTGGATTAAGAGAAATGTGCAAAGAGTATTAAGTGGTCTGGGGTAGGTCAGAGAATCACAGTGAAAGGACTATTGAGCGGAAGAGGTTGCCGGGGGAGGTGGTGGGGTCCCCCTCTTTGGAGATCTTCAAGCAGGTGCTGGATGATGCTGGTTGGATACATTTTAGTGGTGATTGCTTTTTTTAGTATTTGGGTTGGACTGAGGCTCCTCCCTCCCTCTGATCCGAAAGAGTGAGAAGCAACCTTTTCCACTTTGGGGCAGCTCTAATTCCTGTTTGCAACTTCTGCTCACTGCTCCTGATTCTGCCTTCTAGTCTCTTTGAGGCCAAACACAAGTGTAATCCCTTCTCCATGAGAGAAACTTTCAAATACATGAACATAGCTATCACATCCTCTCATGTCTTCTCCATCTCCTTAATTTTCCTTGATTACTCTCCTCTGGACACTCTTATCAGTATCCTCCTCAAACCATGGTGCCCAGAGTTGAGTACTATACTCCAGAAAATATGCCCCTCTTAATGTATCCCATGATGGTATGAGCTCTTTTGAGCACCCTAACACAATGCTGATTCATCGAGTTTATGATCCACTAAAACCCCCACATCTTTTCCAGGACATTTAATCCAACTCTCATCTTATATTTGAGGAAAGTAGCAGGGAAATGACTGATCCAAGGTCACTGAGCCTGTTAGTGGTAAGATCAGGATTTTATCCTCACTGACTCCAGATCCAGTATACCTGACCTAACCAATGAGCAGCAAAAAAAAAAAAAAGACACCTGTATTACATAGTGCTGGTTCCTAAGAAGAAACAGGAACTAGCAGTGAAAGGAAATGGGCTTAGTGGCAGGTAGAATATACTCATACTAGGGGTAGGATGGGGAGTTTAGACTAAGAATTTTCTACCCCTGCAACACCCAAATGTAGATTGATTTTGGGAGGATAAAATCCTCAGTGTTTTGGCCAAAACTGAAACAATTTATATTTATATTCACTCTGAGCCAATCAGAGTCCAAACAATGACCAAGTGGGGCTTGGCCTGGCACCTATCGGTATAAATGTAGGTTGCTACTGTTGTATCCAATCACCACACTTTCTCTCCCCAACCTTCACTTTCTCCCTATCTATTGGTTCTTTCTGTACTGTCTTCAAATAAACCCATCTCCTCATCCTTGAAAAACCTTAATTGTCTATCTTCCTCCTCCCTTTATCAGCCAAATTCTTAGTGGAGGTTCCTCCAACCAGCTCCAATAATTTATGTTCTAAGTTAGCCCCTTCTAGATCTGGTACTAAGGGAATTTCCAGTGCTAACATGAAATGCTCTAAGGCCCTCTCTAGCTGTTATGTATTGGGTTAATAAGCCATTTTTAAATGTCTTCTCTGTGCTAGACACTATGAGACAGTCCCTCCCCACAAGGAGCCTCCAGGACATCAAGTCCTTGTGATGGAGAGGTATGAGCTGTCTTGACTGCCTGTGTTCCCCTCTATGTGTCTGTCTCTGCCAGCCATGTTCTCTAAGTGTGCACCTTCTTGTATACTAGTCCCTCAGTCATTCCCCCTTCCTTTCTCAAGGAGTCCAGCACCTGGTTCAATAGTCTACTCTTCTCCCCAACTCTTGCCTTATGATAGGGTACTTCGAGATGCATGCTGATACAACCCCAATCTCCTAATCTCCCCATTTGTCAGTGCCCTTAAGTTGCAGGACCTACTCCTTCACCTTAACTCAGCCACACATAGGAATGGTCACATACTAGATCTCACAACTGATTACTCACAAGCATTCCATTTTGTTGATCAGTAACTCTGACTCACTCTATCTTACCATGACCTCCTATCACTCCATCTCCTTCTATACCTCCCCCTGTCCTAAACCCTTCAATGAAATTTCTAGTCCAACTACCCCTTAATACATTCTCAAACTATCACCCCTACTCTGACTTCACTTTCCCTCCCTCTCCAATCATAACCCAATAGCTTCAACTGTACGCTGTCCTCTCCTCTACAATCCCTTGTTTCCTTCTCCCAGCTAAACCTCAATCCTGGTCATTCTCACCTCCACTCCTACTCATGTGCTGCTGAACAAAGCTGGAGGATATCACACAATCATCTTCTCCATCTTCATGTGACTGTAGTGAGATCCTGTCCACTTCCTCACTGTAGCATGGGGGTATTGTCTGTGACTCTAAAGGAGCAGAATAGATATCTGTAGCCTCTTCTCCCCACCCCACTCTCTTCTACAAGGGAAACTTTCATTACTGCCAGGAAGGGAAGCAAGAAGTTGGGGCCGGAGGCCACCGTTCTCCTCTCCTCAGATCTGATCTGATCACTGAAATATTATTAGTCTAGGAAAGAGGTTTTTAGGTTCAGTCTAACTTCTGATCACTGTGTAGCTATGAGAGGAAAGTAATGAGGGCAAAGAGGACCTTAAGCCAAGGTTTGTCCCCTTTCCCATCAAATACCAATTGCACAATGAATGTACATACCACTTAGCCAGGGAAAAGTTATTTATCCAAATCAAATAGCAAAAGAGAAATCAGAGAAAGTTATATCTAGGAGAATCTATAGTAGACAATGCAGAACTAAAGAGCTGTCCTCTGTCCTACTCTCTTCAGATCTGCCCCCTCCTTATGCAGGATAGGGTATTCATCTCCACCAAGGAGAGAGTCCTATGGCAGCGGGCTTTGGGGTTAGAGGTATATATATTATTCAACTTTAGCTGGGCCCTCACTACAGCAAGATAATCCTTTTCATTCTTTTCTAAGTGTTACTCCCTATCCCATTCCCCACCAAAGCGTTTCCAAATATTCCCTTCTTTCCTCAATCCTCCCACTCCTATGGCATCACTTCCTTGATGTCATGGTTCTCTTCAAGAACAAAGGACAAAGAACAACAGTAGCAACCTACATTTATACCGATAGGTGCCAGGCCAAGCCCCACTTGGTCATTGTTTGGGCTCTGATTGGCTCAGAGTGAATATAAATATAAATTGTTTCAGTTTTGGCCAAAACACTGAGGATTTTATCCTCCCAAAATCAATCTACATATATATATATATATATATATATATATATATATATATATATATATACATATTTGGACTAGGCAAAAGAGGCCATCCTCTCCTTTATTTCTTACCTAGCCTTAATTACTAAATGGATGTTGCCTCAGTCAAACAGTGACCAAACAGTGACCTGCTAAAGACCCTAGCTTAAAAATGCCAAAGTCTCCCACTATATGCAGGGCCATCTCCCATCATCCTGATCTGTAGGTCTCCATTAGACTCACAGGAGAAAGTGAGACTGGTGACTCTGCACAGCCCACCCTCACTTAAATCCAATTCACTTGCATGTCATGGTATCACTTCCCTGATGTCATGATCATCTTCGAGAACGAAGGGCAAGCAACTACAACAACAACCTCTATCCTCAACCAAGAACCTCATCTCCTATTTTCCTAAAAAAAAATTCAAGGCCATTCAACATAAACTCCCTCTTCTCCCCTTCTCTTCATTTGAAAATTTCTTGATATCATTCTCCACTCTTTTTTTCTTTGCCCTTCTCTGAAATTAAGGTGGTCTTTGTCTTTGCCAAGACCTCTGCACATGTCCTTGATATGTCTTCTCTTAGCAGATTAAGCTTGCAATCACCACACTTTCTCTCCCCAACCTTCACTTTCTCCCTATCTATTGGTTCTTTCTGTACTGTCTTCAAATAAACCCATCTCCTCATCCTTGAAAAACCTTAATTGTCTATCTTCCTCCTCCCTTTATCAGCCAAATTCTTAGAAAAAGGTATCTAACTACTACCTCCACTTCTTTTCACTCACTCATCGACAGGTTGACTTCCACTCTCACCATTCAACTGAAACTGCTCTCTCCAAAGTTATCAATGAAGTCATGGACAGATAGATAGATAGATAGATAGATAGGGCATTTATTAAAAACTTACTATATGTCAGAAACCGCACTGAGTGCTGGGAATTGAAATACCATGGAAGAGGACAACACACAAAGAAGGAAAATGGTGGAGAAATCTGGAGACTTAAGAGAAGAGGTAGGAGAGTAGGGAAGGTTGCAAGGTCAAAGGCATCTTTCAAATCTTTCCAAATATAGTGGTTTTTTCAGTCTTCATTTTTCTCAACCTATCTGCTGCATTTGACACCATTGACTGCCTTCTTTCCCTAAATATTCTCTTCTTGGGGCTTTCATGACAACATTCTTCCCTGGTTTTTCTTCTACCTGTTTAATATCTCTTCAGTCTCCTTTGCTGGGTTATTATCTAAGTGTTTTTGTCCTAGGTCCCCTACTCTTCTCTTTCTATATTCTTTCTCTTAGTGGCCTCATCCATTCCCATAGGTTAAATTATAGGCTAATGACTCCAAGATCTATAGCCCCACTCTGTCCCCTGTGCTTCAATCTGGTATCATACATTTCAAAATGAATGTCTCAGGGACATCTCAAACTCAATATGTCTAAATGGATTTCATTATATTTTCCTGCCACACCCCTTAACCCACATCTCTTTCAAACTTCTCTATATACATTGAAGAAGGCACTATCATTCTTCCAATATCTCAGGTTTTTAATCTTAGTACTATTTAGGGCTCCTCAATCTCCATCACCCCATGTCAGTTGCCAAATCTTGCATTTCTACCCCTGCAACAACCCTCTCATCCAACCCGTTCTCTCTACTCCAGCACTGTAGTTCAAGCCCTCATCATCTCTCGTTGCAACAATCTCTTAATTGGTCTTCCTGCCTGAAGTCCCTCTCCACTTCAGTCCGTCTTCTATTCTGCAGCCAGAGTGTTTGTCTCTTAGTGCAGATAAGACCATGTCGTATGACCTGCTTATTCAACTTCAGTGGTTTCCTGTGTCCTCTAGAATCAATATAAACTCTTCTGTTTAGCTTTTAAAGTCCTTCACATCTTTGTCCTAACTGGTCTTTCCAGACTTACTGAACATTAATACTCCTCCCACATATTTGTAATCAAAGAGCCAAATTGACCCCTTCTCTGTTCCTTACACAGGATACCTAAATCTCCATTCTGTGCTTTTTGAGGGTAGTTCCTCACTCCTGGAATATACCCCCACCTCACCTTTGCCTCAGATGAGAAATTCCTCTCTTCCTCCAAATGCAGCTCAAGTACCACCTTTTACCTCAGGGATTATTAACCTTTCATATGACCTGGATCTCTTTGGCAGTCAGTCTGATGCAACCTGTGGAACACTTCTTAGAAGAATACCTTTAAATGCATAGCATTATGAAGGAAACCAATTATATAGAAATACAACTATCAAGATATTTTAAATATCAAGTTCATGAGTCCCTGTTATATGAAAATTTGACTGATCTTTTCAACTATTAGTGCCCTCCCTTTCAAACTACTTTATGTTTATCTACTTTATACTTATTTCTCCTTATGCTTTTTCTATGGATATATATAATTATAATCATATGTATGCTGTGTTGACAGGATATATATATATTTTATATATATATATATATATATATATATATATATATATATATATACACATGCACGTGTACACATGCATATACATACAAATATACATTATTTTGCATACTTCATATGCATTTGTCTCCTTTGTTAGCATAGAAGCCCCCTGCAAATAGTAACTGTTTATTTTATTTGTATCTAAGTGCTTGGGACATGATAAATGCTTAAATGAAAGGAAGAAAACGTTCATTAAGTGCCTACTACTTGCCAGGCACTTTGCAAAGTGCTTTACAAACATTATCTCATTTGACCTTCCCAACAACCTTGGAAGGTGGTTGCAATTATGATTCCCATTTTACAGTTGAATAAACTAAGGTGGATAGCAATTAAATGATCTTGCACAGTTAGTAGGTATCTTAGGCTGGATCTGAACTCAGGTCTTCCTGATTCCAGAGCAAGAGCTCTATCCACTATACCATAGTATAACTCTTATTAATTTAGTAATTGTGGTAGATGACTTCCCTTGGGAGAAGCTGGAAAACCAATTAAAAGGTTGTTGCAGTGTTCTGAGGATCCTTCCCATTCTGTCAATCTCTGTTTTGAAGTCCCTTGCAACTCAAAATCTCATGAACCCACAATCTTAAGAAAATAGCCAAGTGTGCCACTTCACCCTAAAGTAGATTTTTTAAAAAATTCTTTAAAGCAGTGGGATCATTTAGCTCTGAAACATAATTGCCGTGTGTTGACCCTCCATCCAGACCTTTTCAGTTCTGGTTATAGTCAAAATGTCTGTGAGAGACAGAAAATAGAAAGCATTGGTTCCTAGAGTTGGTTTTAGTGAAAAAAGGATTTGGGAAATACAGTTAAGTGAGCTAAAAGTTCCATAACAGGGATTTATTTTTTATCTTATCAGAGTTGCTTTTCTCTCCCTAATTCACCCACTTGCATGTGCTAGAATTTTTTGTTTTAGCTGGGTTTTTTTAAACAGCTCCTCTTCAGTAACAGTATTTTTTAGGGCCTTGGGGAAAAAAATCAACAAATGTGTGTGTAGCAACAGGAAGGAGATTCTTATCAGGAGATTTTCAGAGCTCCATAAGTACAGGTATTATCATAATGTGCAGGACAAATATTCTTTTTTTTTTTCTTTTAAACAAATTTATTTAACTTTTTACATTCATTTTCACAAGATTTTGGGTTCCAAAATTTTCTCCCCATTTGTCCCCTCCCCCCTCCCCAATACACTGGATATTCTAATTACCCATATCACCAATCTGCCCTC